>JBBDHI010000009.1:4467201-4483209 GCA_037177115.1 Craterocephalus stercusmuscarum | reverse complement strand
ATACATACATACATACATACATACATACATACATACATACATACATACATACATATATACATACATACATACATATATACATAAATATGTCTCTATATATGTATATATGAAGTGCATTACAGTTAAATTGTATCATTATAATCATTTATAAATTCAGTTTTAATTTCAATCATGGTGTTTTGCTTTTCAGTTTAAAACCTAAACACAGTTTCACTCAAGATTTACTTAATAACACTTTCAATAAAATATTCTTCCTAATATACAATTCTTTGATTATTACTAGATTAAATTAATTTTAATTTCCTGCTGTAAAATAATACATGCAGCCTTAATAAAATTTTGCTTATTTTTTATTTAAAAAAATATGAAGGGAGCAATTATTTTGAAGGCATTGTGTATCTGATCATCTGCTAGTTTCCCTGCTGTCTCAGTCCAGCCGGATCAGCAAAAAGTGAAATGACTGATGGCTTATCATCACTGACCCGGTGCATATTGTTAGAGCTGATGCTGCATGATGGATGGATTTTCCTGTAGTTTGGTGGGAGATGCAGCATCACGACCTGCACCGGTGCAGCTTTTTTTTCTCTGCAGCCTCAGTCTAAGTCAATCCCACAACTTGCCTTTGGACGGATTTTTAGTGGATGAGTGAGAACTGCACACATGTGTGCTTTAGGATTTAGATAAAGAAATATGATCCAGACATAAAGACAGCAACCGGTTAAATAAAGACAACATTACTTTGGACCAAGATTATTTGTGTTGATAGTCACAGCTGTCCCTGCCCTCCTATCTGTTGCCTCCATATGTAATTGGTTTTTGGAGGAAATGAGTTCTGTGTCATAGATATTAGTTGATGATACATTAATGTACCAGACACCAAACACCATGAACTATAGATAACCTTTATCCAACATGAGGCTGTGAGCAGAAAAGAAGAGAAATTATATGGAAATGTGCACAAACTGTAAATGACTACCTACAGTAATATGACATGATAAAACAAGGGGTTGTCACCTTTCATTTGTTGTTTTTTGCTGATATTATTGTCTGTTGTTTCTATTTTTAGTGCAACTCGTACAAAGACGTGTAATTGAGTTACTCGCCAAAGAGTACCGGATGGAAAAAAAACATTCCCTTCCTCCAACTCGCTCTGGTTGTATTTCAATGTCTATCAACATCCCTGCAAAGATGTTTTCAAGTGATCTGAAGGGTGACTATAAGATGATGCTGCGGTAATAAAATCAGGATTTTATTAGAGCAGAACAAGTCTGAAAATGTTTTAAGCATCTACTTGTTAACATGTAATAAAATGTTACTTTTCAATCACAATTTGGCGCATTTAGTCTTCTAACAACAGAAATGTATGACAGCAGATTTATTGGGAATCTGACTGTATAGATACTGCTTATCAAAAAGAAATGAGGAAGTTTTGTTCTGTGCACCCCAGTCCATCTTGTTGAGATTTACATGCAAACTCAATCTTCCTCTAAATGCATTATCTGGATGTGTAACATTTCTAAAAGCTTCAGTCTAGTATGAATTAGATGTAAATGACATGCTTAGGTAAATTTACACAGCTTGGTTTTGGTCCAGGATTTAAAGACCGCTGCTGCTGTCTGCTGATATGGGGACTGATGATTGGCAGCTGTGAAACAACAATCAGCTAAATGCAGCGGCTCTCTGATCCCAGACAAACATTCTGAATTGTGTCAGCGTGACACATGAGTGGGCACCAAATGGTACAAGAGTAGTGAATTCACCTTTGTGTTGATTTCTATCAACAGTCTGAAATTTCCTGACCGTTTTTTAGGGACATAAAACACTGGCTGTCTCTGAACTTCCTCCATCCCAATGATGAAAAGACAGAATGGATCTTGTTTGATGCCTTCAGCAAGGCTAATTCTATCATCGCCAGTCTAGGTCTCACCCCCAAACACTTTAACCAGGTGGTGAAAAACCTGAGGGTGAAACTGGACTACTGCCTGAAACTGGATAAACAGGTTGATTCTGTGGTAAAAAACAGCTTTTTTCAGCTTTGCCTGCTCTGGAGCCTTTCCTGAGCCGCAGTGACCCGGAGAAGGCCATCCATGCTTTTGTTAGTTCCAGGCTGGATTACTGCAAGGCTTTATATCATGGCATCAGTCAATCCTGTATAGCCTGTTTAGAAACTCTGCTGCCCGCCTCTCACTGTAACGGGTACATGTAGACATGAACACATCACACCTGTCCTCAGCTCTCTCCACTGGCTCACAGTCCAGTTCAGAATACAGTTTAAGCTGCTATTTGTTTTCAAGGCCTTGAACCTTTTTATTTGGCCGAGCTATTAAAACCCAACCAGCCTGGCAGAGTTTTGCGTTCTGGTGGCCAACATCTGCTGGTAGTTCCACAATCCAGGTGCAAGAAATGGGGGGATGGAGCCTTCTCAGTGGCAGGTCCAACACTATGGAATAGTCTCCCTCTGAGCTGTTTGCTCTCAGACCTGCCTCTGTTTAAAGCTAAACTTAAAACCCACATGTTTACACAGGCCTTTGAATCTTAGTACTTTGTTACCCTGTTTTATATGTTTACATTTTAGTGTTGTTCCATTGTTTTATGTGTTTTTATATATTTTAGTATTTCAGTAATGTTTTATTGTGTTTTTAAATTCTTTTATCTCTTTATTTTGTTTAAAGCACTTTGGTCAACTTAAGTGTTGTAGGAAGGTGCTCTGGAAATAAACATTGATTGACTGACAGACTGATTTTGAAGCATCTGTGTCGACTAGTTGCATTAGCTTTAACTGGGACCGTTGTCTTTGCCGCCCAGCACATCTGGATGCCAGAGGCGGTTTGCAGCTCCTCTGGTGTGGTTCTCCTGGTGTGCAGGGTCCCTCCAGTCATGAACACCTCCCAACTGTTTTCTGCCATGTTTTGAAAAATGCGGTCATCACTGTATTGTTGGCGGTAGTCAGAGGGCTTCTGGGCCAACGTTGTCATCAGAACAGCTGTATTCCACAATGAGTGTGTGCAAATGTTTGTGTAAACTTAAACTGCTCTTATTTCTAAAGCATTACTGAGCTTCACAACCCCGGCTCACACATTTCACATACAATCAGTGGTCTGTTATCCCCGTTTCCTGGCTTAGACTCAGGTTCAGGGTCAGAGAGCCCTCAATGGCTGCAGAATCATCCTCTGAGTGTCGTCTTCCACCTCTCTCTCCCACCATCTACAGTAGCTTGTCTTCAGAAAGAATCTCCCAAATCTCCACAATTCTGCCTCTCTCATGTAATAGAAACAGTCAGCAAGTCCGGGCTCCATTAGAAAGCACTTTACATAAAAGTTGGATTAAAATTATTGTGATTAAAAAGAAATCTTACTAATTGGAAGTAAAGATTATTATACAAAAGAACAAATGTGATTTTTACCAACAGGAACCAGACATCTTTGGTTGTTGAAAGACATGGAAATTGAAATTCTCTCCATTTTAAAAACACCCCCAAAATAAGGCATCAAAGCAGTGCCTAGGATATCTTCCCAAAGGGAAAGGAGTATTCAGATGCATGTTTGGCTTAGAAGTAAGACACTTGTGAATCACTGGGTCTTGGTGGGATAGTAGGTGCAGCAATTTTATCTTTTCCTAAAAGGACTTTCAGGACAGAGGGTAGGAATAATGACAGAGGTGAGAATGGCGTTTCTGAAACACATTTAAGCTGCGAGAAAGACGTTGCCAACCCTGGTTCCTCTGGGTAATGATGCACAGATAAAGGACAAGTGGCAGTTGAGCTTGTGGGGCTGTCTTCTCATAAAACATACTGGGATCCAACAGACTTGCTCTCTTACCAGTTCTGTGAATGTCAGGGCTAAAATGATTGACGGCTGCTGCTTCGTCAGGAAAACACAGTGAACCAGAATCACTGCAAACATGAGAACAAGACTGAGAAGAGCAGGTTTGCACATAAATGCTACAGATACTGAAAAAGCAGCATTAAATTCTAAGTCTTTGTGAATTACATAACGCTTCATCACAGAGCCTACTTTTCTGTCTCAGAGATTAGTTTCTACACGGGTGTTAATCTCCAGATAAGATACTGTGTCAGAGTAAATTCACCTGAAGCACGGTAGAAAAAACAGTTCATCGACATTCATTGCAGTTCCACAGCCCAGTTGGTTTAGGAAGGAGAAATGTCCTGACTGATGTGGATCTTTGCAAAAGTAGAAACTAGAAAAAGGGAGAAATGAACCTGAGCCGTTTTACAGTCACTTTAATAGAAACATCAACCCCAGAGCCGACGATGATCATGGACAGCTCTGTCATGAGTCAGGAGGAAATTCACCTTAGAAACACCACGAGGGCCCAAACAGAGCCCCGAGAGAACAAGATAGGAAGAGGGAGAACTTTGCTGTCATCTTGCTACATCTCCATGGAAACTACCAGGACCTTCGTTATTCATTTCAAACACCACAGTCATGGGGGGGGGACGACATTAGCAGAGGTTTTTAGAGGTGGAATAAAACTTTTGATAAAAAAAAAAAAAAAATTACGACTATGATTTTGGGTGCTAGCTTCCCGAGATTTTTCCCGAGACTTGGATCTGCCGTGATGTGACACCTTGTCTGTGTGGTTTGCCTGAGGTGGAGAAAGTGAACAGGGCTGTTCTCATGTTTATGTTGCATGCCCATGTAATTGCTTGGGTTTGAACGGTTTCCTTTGGATGTCAGAGCTTCGTAGTCTTTCAGCGCAGTTTCTCCCCGTCGTTCCGGTATGCTACGTGTGACGATTGCATCTTCCTGGTGAGCAAACATGCTGCACATCACATGCTGCCCCTGTACAGGAGGCTCATCAGTACGAGCTCGTTAATAAGTTGCACTAACATAGATACATGGAGTATTTACTAGATTTGCCTACAAGGAAAACACAAATGATGTGTATTTGTTTTTTTAAATGGTCAAATCTATTCAGTGGACAAATGACCATTTATTCCAGATGCAACAGCATGTATTACTGAAACACAGAGAACAAAAACTCCAGGTTCAGCTCAGATTCATGTGTAAACTATCCAGATAGACACAACTTCTTGCTTTGTTTTATTTGAATGAAGCTCTTTGAAAAATAAAAAACTAGTTTATCAGTAATCAGTTGCTACATTTGACTATAAATGACCCACAAACTTGCTTGTTTCTACACAGAAACAATTATTCAAATCAATGTTTATATCAATTAAACTCTACATTGTCATGTGATTTAATGCGATTGTTTTCCAGTAAAGTGCAGTTGCATTTATTATTTTAAGAGAGCTTCCCCAAACATCCCTGGGAAACTTCAGAGAGGTAAATTTACACTGGAATGTCTAATTGTATTAAGATATAGATTTTTTTCTTTTCCATTCCACCATTATACAAAGCCATAAATGACATTTCTCTGCAGTTAGGCAGACATATCCTCTTCAGGTGTATCATATATGGAGGAAGAGTCTCCAAAAATAAACATTATGGGCTACAGAAATGATAAGATTACAAGGCACACATTGCTGCAGATCATGTTTCTGCGTTGTTCAAACTGCATGATCCCAACACAGCGATTTAGATTCTCCAAGATATGAAGGTCAGACGGCTCAGAGGAACCCTGTAGCATCAAATCCCCTCACACAATTTCAGCTTTTCTAGAGTCAAAAAGACCACATGGGTGGCTGCTATGGCTTGGCGTTGGACTAAGGGTGCTATGAACCTCAATATTTCCCAACATTCCTTGCGTTTCCCTTTTGCTTGTCCTGTAGGTGAGGGAACTGTTGAAACTGGGAGTGGATCGCCTGAATGAGATGAACGAATTACTTCACGGAGGTGCAGTAATGTGTATAAACTCTGCTGTGATATAATGAGGACGCTAACTTTACATTGTAAAAGCAGTCGTTTAAAAAGAGAGCAGCTGAGCCGCAGTTTGGCTGCTCAGATGGAGCTGAAGTGAAACTGATCTGTGGCAGGTTTTATTATTACTTTGCCTGGCTAAAGCAGGCAGATTCTTCAGTCTACAACCTGGATGGAGACCACTTCAGGCATCTGAGCAGTCCATCCAGTCACAGAGAAACAAGCCGGTTCCAGGTTTTGTCCTTTAGTGCTGCTAAGTTGATCCCTCTTGTTATCCTGGAGCAGCATTTCTGGGAGTGGCGATGCTTTGTGGATCATCTGAGGAAGGCTGAGAGCACTCTGAGGAGGATTCCTAGTTATGTGTGAGTGTGCATGAGTGTGTGTGTGGGATTAGTGGTGGTGTTACAGGCTGTCAGTGCGGGCATGACAACTGTCACACACTCTGACTGGGTGGTCCCACCCTCGGGAAGGCACTGGCTTGATGTGTGTTGAGCAGGGGCCGCACACGCCCTGCCCACAGGCCCTGCAGTGATGCTTGGACATGGCTCCAGTGAAGGTTTTGGAGCACTGGTGGCACTGGGTGATGTTCTGGTCTGGGACCCAGTAGTCTGGCCGAGCCACATCCTTCACAAAACCTGGGGGGTGGGAGATAATAGAAAAGCAGAACGGTTTCAGATATTGCTCAGTGTCCTTGCATCCTTCACATTTCCTGAGAAGCATCGTTTTTCTTCTGGGCTGTGGACATTTAAAATGCTTTTACTGAGCAGTAGCTAGCATTTACAAGCCAACCTAACATGTTGTCGTACGAGGAAATGACTTACTGCAGTAGTGGTAGATGTCTACCAGCGACGTCCAACCAACTATGGAAAAAATCTACTTTTACACATGAACAGAAGATTGAACAGTTGAACACGCAGTTTGTTCACGGCGGGGAACTTCCTGCTGAAGAGCTGTTGTCAAGGCTGGACATTTGAGGAAAGAGGTGCAGGGGAATCTGTCTACAGGAGGCAGAACAGGATGGAGGCATAGCCCAGTGGAAATCACTACGTTTCCATTGCATCATGCTGAGAGCAGCAGATGAGCTGTGTTGTTTTCATATCAATACTGCATCAATTTGAACAAATCCAGACAAGTGAGGAGAGGAAAGCAGCCTCTATGGCAGGTCTGCAGAGAGGAGAACGCAGCAGCTTGAAGCAGAAAACACACTTGCTGACTCATACTGTGGTAATATTTGCATACTATCTCACCCACTCATCTATCTGAGGTTTTACTGAGGGAAAAATCTCTACAACAGAGCAAATGCTGCATTCACACATCCCCCTGCTGATATTTCTTTTCTTTCTTTTAAATGCAAGTTGTGAAGAGCAGAAGCAGAAAAAAATTAAATATTGGAAAAAAAAGGAAAAAAAAAATTAAAATGATTAATCTTGATATTCAAAACGAAAATAATAATAATCATTATTACCAGCATAAGATTTAATTATAATTCGTCCATAACTTTACTTATGATGGTAACAGGAAGACAGAGGAAATATAAAGGACAGGGAGAAATCTGTCTGAGACGTCTGGGCTGTAACTAGTGATCAGGGTGCTGAATGTTTATATTATCCGATGAATTAATAATGAAGCCTAATCTGATAAATATGTACATTAAGTCTGAAATTCCTTCCTGGCTGATGCTCCAAGCCGTAGCAACAGTGTTGTTTGTGGCCTAATAATGTGGTTAAATTCTAAATATTTCTGAAGAATAATTGTCTGCACTACAGTAAGTCGGTGCTCCGCAGCCTGCAGGGAATCCCCTTGTTGATTGGTCAGACCATACAGACTCCGCCCCTTTTATGTGAGCGCGCACTGATCCAGACAGGAAAACCCCGGGTTGAGTTACCGAGTTGATAACCAGCTTCGTAAGACAGATGATCCAGATTCTGAAGATCTGGATAACTCCACCGAGATAACTGCGAGAAATCCGGGGTATGTTAATCACGCTTCGTAGGACAGGCCTCTGAACTTTTCAGGCTCCAGACAACAATAGCTTCTTGTTGATACTCTGCACCCAATGTGCCGACAGAAATAAGAGTGCATGTGTATTCATCTTGAACAATGAGTAGTGAGAAGGATGCAGCAGCACTCACAGAGAGGGTAGTCCACAGCTGTGGTGACCATGTCCAGAGTAGACTGGGCGACCTCCGTCACTCTGCGGGCGATTAGACCACGAGGCTCCACTTTACACACTAAACCAAATGGGTAAAAAAAGACACTTTAAGACACAAAACAATCAAATATGTGAAATTAGAGTCGGTTTTTATCTACAGGCTGCATGTCGTACCCTCACTGTTAGTGTCAGGTGGTCCTCCCTGGCGGTAGCAGTCCTTACACACCCTGACAGGACCGCTGCCCCAGCCCCTCTCTGGCACCGGCATCCTGTGGCTGGAACAGGGATGGCAGAAACCCTCGCCACACGATCGGCAGTGATGCTTCCTCTCTGCCTCTTCGAACACCTTCTGACATCCGTGGCAGGCCTGACAGGCAGGAGGGAGGAGGAGGAATGATGGCACATTACCCACGCAGAGTTTCTCTGCTGCAGCTCTTCATACTTACTGTGATCTCTGCGTTGGGTCTCCAGTACGGAGGTGCCACCTGGTCGGTGAGCCAGGCTGTGACAGCTTTAGTTGGGCCGGTGCCATATTCAGATACTGACTGAATTACATAATTCATCCCATCCAGGACCCTCTGGGCAGCGTTCTGGTGGCTGCTCAGGAAGCTGTCAGACTGAAAGGGGAGATCAAACAAGAACAAAAATAAGCCTTTCAGACATCCTGGTCATTCGAATTTTATAGGGAGAAGACATATGTAAACATAGAGGCAGACTGGAGAACTCACCCCCTCCCAGACGTGCTTGACCTCTGATCTCACCACACTGCTCTCAGGGTCCTGGTTTCCCATCCAGTACTGTCTGCTGCGGTAGATTACCCCACAGCTGCAGCACTCCAGCACATATCTGACAGATAGAAGGGAGGATATGTGATAGCCGCTTTAAAAACAGAGCGGAGTGATTGTGTGTTTGCCTTCTGTTTGCGTTTTTACCCCGACCACGCGTATTTGGCCAGTCCAAACCATGGGTTGTCTGAGGAAGCGGATGTTTTGGGTATGACGATCACCTCTCTGCCTCCTTCATAGCATCGCTGCAGATCCACGAGACAGAAAGTAAGACAGAAAACGGTCAGAAAGACAACAAGGAATGTTTATACACTGCTCAAAAAAATAAAGGTAACTCTACAGTAACATGTTGTAGATCTGAACGAATGAAATATATCTATTATATACTTTGTTCTTTCCATAGTTGAATGTGCTGACAACAAAATCACACAAAAATTATCAATGAAAATCAAATGTATGAAAACATGGAGGGATGGATTTGGAGTTATATTCAACATTAAAGTGGAAAAACACCACAGGCTGATGCAACTTTGATGTAATGTCCTTTAAACAAGTCAAAATGAGGTTCAGTAGTGTGTGTGGCCTCCGTGTGCCTGTAGGACCTCCCTATAACGCCTGCATGCTCCTGATGAGGCGGCGGATGTTCTCCTGAGGGATCTCCTCCCTGACCTGGACTAAAGCATCCGCCACCTCCTGGCCCGTCTGTGGTGTAGCTTGGCGTTGGTGAATGGAGCGAGACCTGATGTTCCAGATGTGCTCAGCTGGATTCAGGAATGGGGAACGGGCGGGCCATTCCATAACATCACTGCCCTAATGTTGCAGGAACTGCTGACACACTCCAGCCACATGAGGCCTAGCATTGTCTTGCATTAGGAGGAACCCAGGGCCAGCTGCACCTGCATATGCTCTCATAAGGGATCTGAAGATCTCGTCTCAGTACCTGATGGCAGTCAGGTTGCCTCTGGCAGCACATGGAGGGCTGTGCGTCCCTCCAAAGAAATGCTGCCTCACACCATTACTGACCCACTGCAAACCGGTCATGCTGGAGGATGCTGCAGCAGCAGAACGTTCTCCATGGCGTCTCCAGACTCTGTCACGTCTGTCACATGTGCTCAGTGTGAACCTGCTTTCATCTGTGAAGAGCACAGGGCACCAGGGGCCAATTTGCTTATCTTGGTGTTGTCTGGCAAACGCCAAACGTCCTACACGGTGTTGGGCTGTAAGCACAACCCCCACCTGTGGACGTGGGGCCCTCATTCCACCCTCATGGAGTTTCTGACTGTGTGAGCGGACACATGCATCTGTGGCCTGCAGGAGCTCATGTTGCAGGGCTCTGGCAGCACTCCTCCTGTTCCTCCACGTCTCCTGATGTTCTGGCCTGACATGCTCTGGAAACTACGCTGACACACAGCAAACCTTCTTGCCACAGCTCGCACTGATGTGCCATCCTGGATGAGCTGCACTACCTGAGCCACTTGTGGGGGTTGTAGACTCCGTCTCATGCGACCACTAGAGTGGAAGCACTGCCAGCATTCAAAAGTGACCAAAAGATCAGCCAGAAAGCATCGGAGGTCTGTGGTTGGAGTTCCATTGTTTTGTTTAAGTGTTCCCTTTATTTTTTGAGCAGTGTGTGATGGAAAAGAACAACCTGATGATGCTGGCTCACCTTACAGATGAGGACTTTGTTGTTGTACTGGTGTGCAAACTGGCAGAGTCCGTCTGCCATGTGGGGGACCCTATCTCTCAGATGGTTCATCCCATTTTTACAGCGAATACTGGAAATTCAGACAGAAATGAGGATTAAGTGATGAGAAGGAGACGGAGAACAAAATTCTTTCAGAGCGGGTTGTATGGTTTCTTAACTCAAGACTCATTTTACATTATTATTGCAAGTAAATACAACAAGTAGACTGGGAGTTAAAAAAAAAACAGAGAAAGAAAACTCATTATTGACCCACCTGGGAGACACAAAGACAAAAACAACAACAGCTATCTGCCTTTATAGTGGGGATTTTAATAAATGTGTTCAGCCAGGAACAAGCTAAATGTTTCCATTAGTGACCGTTTGTCCCAAAATAAAATGTTAAACCATTGTTAAAAGATTCTTGCAGATTGAATAAACAGGTTTATTTTAACAGGTTTACAGAGGATTTGAGGGGCAGTGTCCTTCATAGATGATAGGCAAAGGGGGGATTATGACCTAGTCAACACATACCTGCTGTGTAAAAGTTACTGTGGCTTTGTCAACGAAAATTTCCAGCAACATAAGACTCAAATCCAGCAGTACGTTTGCACGTCTGCAGGACGTCTCTACTGGATGAATACATTCATTTTCTTCAACTGTTCAAGATTACAGATTATGCTGTTGTTCATTTACTCATGGTGCTCAGAATTTTGATGATATTCCTGATTTAACAGGTGCAGATGTGAGAAATGTGATACAACTTCAGCTGAGGACTTAAAAGGTCTAGAAAAAATAACTTTCCTTACACACCCACTCATTCTCTAAGGTTCGGCTGCTCCATGCCTCTGTTTGCACTAAATGAAGTGTGTGTGTGTGTGTGTGTGTGTGTGTGTGTGTGTGTGTGTGTGTGTGTGTGTGTGTGTGTGTGTGTGTGTGTGCATCATGAGAGCAATTCCATGTTTCGATTTCTATAGTTTGTTTCCACGTTTCTATAGAGCGGTTTCTGGAAGCAACAAATGGATACTGGTTACCGAGTGGAAAAATGCAGCAACACAGAGTCGCGCTAGCTTCCTCTGTTGTCCAAATCCTCTCACACGGTGGAGAGCGGCTGGCTGGGGCTGCCAGTCCTCAGTGACATTCAGGCCAGTTCCTGGCCAGTTGGAAGCTCACTTAGCGCTCTCCCAGTGGATGCTAGCTCCCGCTCACGCGACAGGACTCGCCCCTGGTGGCTAAAGGCTAGTGCCTAGTGGTTTGGCTGGGAGAGTGGCTGCTGACAGGACAGAGTGGGTGAGCAGCTGACAGTTGCTGGGAATTGCCCTTGATGCTACTGGCTGCCCTCGTCTGCTTGCTCACTTATCCAGAGGGACGCTGCCTAGTGGTCGTTCCCTCGGCAGGACCCAGAAGTCCGGTGCCACCGCTGATTACATCAGTGAGATGTTGCAAAGCTTCAGCTGAACGACGACACTGAGCTCCTTCTGTATGAAAAGTACTAAAGCAAACACGGACCTTTTCTTTTAGCATGAAGTGAAATCTCAGGTGAAAAGCTGCGTTTGGGGGAGCTGGAGTTCAGGGGGAAGAGCAGTCGTCACTACATGTCCAAAGCAGCTTTCCTACTGAAATTAGTGGGTCTACACAGGTTTTTCCAAAGCTGGGTTGACCCGCGAACAAGCTGCATTTGGCTCCTTTCCCACTGACAAAAAAGCAGCGTCTGATCTCCTGCTGGCAGCTATGTTGCCTCTGTCCCCACAGCTGCCAGTCTGGTGATGCATCACGCTGCGTTCACGTTGATGATGTCATCCAGCGCAAGTTAAGTTAGCAATAATTGTTGCCATTTTTCTGACTTGTGTAGCTGATTTTTAAGTTACAGTTTTGTTTTAAAAAAAGTAAACAATGGAGAGCGAATCAGGCAGTGAATGTGTTTTCTTGTTTTGCACTTTAGTCCTTCCACTGTTCAGCGACGATGTTCCCACAGAATGTAGCTACTGACTTTGTAGCCAAAGCAGAGTTGATTTGTTTCCGCTATATGAGAAGTGACTGGCAGGATGTCATGTTGTGGACAGTACCGCCCCACGTCCTCACGTAAATTAGCAGGTCAACCCGGGTCTGGCGTTCCCATCACATGTCGATCGGAGCCGAGCCAATTAAATGCGATTTTAACCCGCGTCGCTTGCCGAGTCGGCCAGCCTTTTCCACTGCCAGCAAAAGCCGATTGTACACGGGTTTAAACGGGTTTTTTGGCCAGAGGAAAAGGGGTACGAGTGTCATTGGTCAAGATGCTGAACCCCACAATGTGTCTATTGGAGTATGAATGTGTGTGTGTTAGGAAGTGGTGTATGAGTGTGTGTGTGTGTGAATGGCTTTGAGTGGTCATGTGACTAGTAAACGTTACACAAGTACAGTTCATTTAGCATAATACACTGTTTGAACATCACAGAAAAGCCAGAAACCACAGGAAACCTGCATTTCCTGCATGTCCAAAAGCTTAATTTTCAATCCTAATGATTAACTGTCCGCGGGAATAATTACAGTGGCCACATTTACATGAGAGTTTTAATTCCTCTTCAATTCTGAATTTAAGTCAATTCCACTTTAAACAGATTAAAAATGATCATGTAAACGTGATGCAAATGTTTATTCTGAATTAAACTTAATTTCGAATAAAGTGGCTGGTTTATTCCACTTTATTAGTCGATTCCTCTCTCATCTTCTATCATGTAAACCTTAACTCTGCTCCTAGTTAATTCCTGTCATTCTGCGCATCCTCGTTTCCACGTCCATCCTGGAGCAAACGGGCTCAAACTGCATCTGTTCAGGTGAAAGTGACGTAGCATGCTAGCAGCTAGCTGCTAAAAAGCCAAAAGTTGCCTACCTCTGTAAAGCTGCAGATCACCATGACAATGAAGTTAAGCTGACATGGCGTTAACGCAGGCCGTTCATTTATAAAATGTAGGTGAAATGAGCGAGTTCACAGCAGATAATGTCTAATTTAGGGGCTTCGATTTTGGCCCAGCCCGCTTTGATGGTATGAGAGAAAAGGCCCTCAGATGGATCTAAACTACACGAAAACGGCTCTGAGCTCCACATAAAGTGTATGGCTGAGTGTTTGACCATATTTAACCCAAAAAATAAGGCCCAGGTTAAAAAAATTAACTTATCCCTTAATTGTGAATTAATCAATTCCGAATTATTAATTCTGAATAAAAAACATCGCAAATTCAACAACTAACTTTGCAAAAATAAGAGCTAAAAGGTATTTTGGAGCCTTAACTGAAGAGAAGTCCACACTCAGCCTATAAAACCCAGCTTTCATACGATGAATCTGCTTACTTGCAGCTGAGGCAGACAGAGGAGCAGGTGAAGTATTCGTCTGGGAAGAAGGAATACAGAGTCATCTTGTCATCCGATAGCTCCCCACAGAAACGGTCACTCAGAGCCTGAGGAAAATAAAAGGGCAGGATTGAAGAGAGGAAAAGTGGACATCAAAGCAGATGAAGGGGAGATAAAGACAGACTATTTAGAAAACTAAAACAGAGTTGCTCCTTTTTTAATCCATCTGTTAAAAGGCAGAATACAACTTACTTCCAGAGCTTGAAACACTATTCCAGGCTGCCGGGGGGAGCGCGTGTGAGTGTTCTTCACTTGCTGCCTGACGGCCTCCAGCAGGATGCTGTAGTCTGTGGGAGGTGTGATGGTCTGAGTGCCTACGTACTGCACTGCGCTGAAGGCCTCCGTTCCCAACCCCAAGTCATGAAAACGCTTCTGCAGGAGTGTGTCAGCATGGCCGGCCACCTTGGAGTCTACATTAGAAAGCAAAGAAATCTGCAGCTGGGTTGTAGGGATGTCAGGGGAAATGAGAACATTCATTGTGAAGGTCCTGCGTTGGAGAAAATAAAGGGAAAGGCAAGAGAGCAGATCACTGTATTTCTTTCCCCTACCATGCGCCAGCAGCTGTGTGTGTGTAGTCTCCTGAAAGACAATGACGGCAGGCCCAAGAGAAGATAGGGGCACATCCAGACCACACCGACTGGACAGGGCCCTCAGCTCCGGGGTGAAGTGCTTCAGATAGGCCCCTGAGGCGCTACTCAAGAACTGGAACATGTCGTTGTGGAGGCGCTCTGCCCGTGTGCGATAGATCACTATATCAGAGACAGCCAGCACCTGGAAAACACACAGGGAAATGCACACAGAGTATTGTTAGTGCAAAGGAAGGAGACAAAGTGCCACAAATAAAATGACATCATGGAATACAGAGAGAAAAAAATCACAGACATCAGTGGATGCCGTCCACATGCACAGCTTTGAGCTTTTCACCACAAATGAGTCATTCTGACCGAGTTCTGTCCTCGGGTAAAACCAAAGTTAGATCTCTAACCCTTTTCTTTTCTGTTTTAATAGAGACTCATCATCTACTTTGTGGCATTTCACAGACCTTTTCTTAAAGGCTACAGTAAAAATCAAGCGTACCAGGACAGATATTAAATATTCTTCTTCTGCTGGCTGAACTAAACCACACAGAACATGGATGAAAACCCACCGGATGCACATAGAGTGGTGCTGTTTTTACTTTAACCTCTGATGAAAGATATGCGTTTGGAAATTAAATAAAACTACATTTATTCACTTTGTCTTAAAAAATCTCCCATCTGAGCAAAACCACTGAATGACAAAAAACCTTAAACTTATACACCAAAACGCTTCTCTGTGTGGACATAGCTGTAATTTGAACAGGGAGGGGGCGGATCAGGGAACCACTGGCCTGTAGATCTTAACGAAACAGGTAAAGTTATATTGATGAAATATACACATCGTGGTAGAGAATAAAACTTACATTTTAAAATCAGTTTGAATGAATAGTCAGGGCTTCTGCAGGATATTTACAGCGATGCTGTGTAGGAATTCTTGAATATTTAAAGAGACAGTGATAAATATCTTGATCAGAACCATTAAATCTGCTTTGATCAATGTCATGACAGACAAAGTGGGCTGAGAAAAGGCTTCATCCTGTTCGGTCATACTGATAAAAGAGGTTTTAAAGGACAAGCTTCTTGCAGTCTTTTTGTTTAGCCAGGCCGTCGTTTCATTCATGGGTCATTAGCCACAGAGGTTCTGTTAGCCACTAATCTGACACTAAAGGAATAAATCCCAGCTTCAGCGGTGTATATGACAGGACAGGAGACAGGCTGTAAACCTTGAGCTGGCGGATTTGATCTGGACATTGATTAAGTTACTGCGTCATCTGGATGGTGACTAGCCTCTTTCACACATCAGTTCCGCCACATGGCTGCAACCATGAGCCCCTCTTTAAGCCCCCCTTGCCCATTTACAAATGAACCAAACAAGCTGGGCTTATCCCACAACAGTGTGTCCTTTCACAAATCGTTACGATGTTGCAGGATTAGAAAGGCCTGAAGTTAACTTGTTGTAGAGTATAAAGCCGTGGTGTATAAAATGTGTGACTGGTGCATCCGTCATGATTAGGGCTGTAACGATACTCCAACTCCACGGTTCGATTCGTATCACGATTTTTGACCCACGATTCGATACACA
>JBBDHI010000009.1:4405569-4419752 GCA_037177115.1 Craterocephalus stercusmuscarum | reverse complement strand
TACATTCTGGCTACATGTAAGAGCTGAGACTGTAGTGTCAATGGTGCACATGAATGCATGCACTGTATATACATATACTGTACACATTTTCTTCAGATGTTTCTTTTCATTTGCAAAATAAAAAAGCAAAAAGAAAAAAAAGATTTATGTGATTTGTAGTGAATGGGCTAATGCAAGAAGGCTGGTATGGTCCTTTTCTTTACAACCACTAATAAAGAAGACAAATGAGAGTCAGCAGGTGAGCTTGACTTCATACTTTTATTATCAGAATCATGTAACAACATCTTCCAGGAAAAACTAAAATGAAGAAAACGATAAAGGTCAGGGAAATGGGGGAGGGGGGACAGTGTACTTTTTAAATTCAAATTACAAAATAAAATAACAATTTGGAGTTTGTAACAAGTTTGACTAAGATGTTCGTCATTTTAATAGCTCAAAAAAAGAGACGTCACCTCTGTTAAATCTATCCACCGTCTTCCTTTATGAAAATATCAAAATGGCTGCTGAACAAATGATTAGTCCTTAAAAACATCAACGCTGAAGTCTTTTTTCACTTGTGTGACACGAACGGACAAAATATCTGGATGGTGACTAATTATCCAGAAACTACAAACACTCATAGTGAAAAACGTGTGGCTATGTGCTGGTGTGTGTGTGATGTTTGTGTGTGTGTGTGTGTGTGTGTGCACCCAGGCCACCCGTCCTGTCTGCAGTTCACAGTGAACATGACGGCTGCGGTGAGGACTTATCGTTGGCAGTGCATCGAGTGCAAATCCTGCAGCCTGTGTGGCACCTCTGAGAACGACGTAGGAGCTCTTTCCATACTACATGTTACCCCCTAAACACAAGTGGCTGCACACACACACATGCACACATACACACACGTTTGCAAACTGTACATACATGCAATAACATGTAATGTGATCAAGCCTGTGACTTTTAGCTTAGGTTAATGGATAGGAGAGGCGTAGGTGGGACTCAAACACTGACTTGGCGATGCATTTGGGTGCACAACAATTACAAGTGTCAGAAGAGAGTTTAACCACAGAGCCACACTTACGCCCACTGATTCATTGCACTGTGTACATGCATGCATAAAATATTACAGTTGCCTGGTCCTCAGCTTTGATTTAAAATCTGTCCCTATGTGACAACATCTGTTGTTCTCTTCTGTCGCAGGACCAGCTGTTGTTCTGTGATGATTGTGACAGAGGCTACCACATGTACTGTCTGAGCCCTCCTATGTCAGAACCACCAGAGGGTAAGCAACATAATGCAATCCAGAGCTGGAGTACAAAAGGACTGCAACATGTCTGCTGTTGGCAGGAATCTTGAACTGTCTGTACAGTTGGTGTGAGACAGTCATAAGGGTGCGACTGGGCCAAGCAGGGTTTGACTTGGACTTTTTAAGCAGAGAACGATGTAACACTCAGGACTCATCTGAACCTGAGTCCACCAGCGTGAGAGCACCTTGGCGCTGTAGCTGTGATAAGAAGCAGGAATGTAAAATCAGACTTTCATTCGCCATATAAGATGACTGCCTCAGGATGTTTGATGGTGTTGTCATGGAAATGAGGAGTAGATAGACACTGTTTCCATGGAAAACATGTTGCTTCCTTGAGGAGACTGTAGCAATGCCTCCTTGAGTGTTCGACAGTCACAGTGTTGAAATGATTTAATTAAGCAAGAAACCATTTTAGAAATGCATTTGTAGCTTCCTGTCTGTTTTTAACTTTTCTGGAATTCTGTGACGTTAAACCTAAATATATATATATATATGTTTTTTTTTTACATTTTTACGTTTTACGTTTTTTACAGTGGGTGCTTGCACAACACCTTCTGGCAGGATTAACATTTACTTTGAAGGGTTAGTGTTTAGAGGTAGTTTCAATTGCTAGTTGATATTTAATTAATGGCAGAAATCTCCAAAATCAAAGTACTTGGTAAATCTCGTGCATCCAAAGACCACAGGCACAGCGTGTGCTGTTTCAGCACGGAGCTTTAATTTACAGCGTTACTTAACGCGCTGTGTGAAATAGGGGATTAATCTGCGAGGCTTTACAATAGCTGTGATGAACTCCTGATCTGTGTGTTTTACAGGGAGCTGGAGCTGTCATCTGTGTCTGAGACAACTGAAGGAGAAGGCCTCAGCCTACATCACCCTCACTTAATCTGCGGAGCACATCCTCTCGGCCCTTCATTCTCTCCCCCCGCCACCCCCCCCCTCCCCTCCCCCCCCACGCACCCGTCTCTGTGCTTCAGCACCCCCACCTCTCCCTTTAATCTGATCTGCTCGCCGCCACTTTCTCTACAATCTGTCCCCGTGACCTTTGAGCACACAGAGCACCCTCAGCGCTGCACCCACTCTTGAACGTGTCTCCAGCGGCGAGCCAACCTCCGTCCTCTTTTGTCACTCGGATTCCCTGTTGTGCTTGACCTGAACCTGAGCTCCAACCCCAACTTCCCCCCTCCTCATCTCTGCTCCGTCTCTGCAGAGGAATTCATCAGCTGGCAATGAGTTTGCTAGTAAGACACTCTTCAGCCCACCAAGGGCACTTCTGAGGCGTACTACTCCACGGGAACCCTCATAAGGGCCCTCGGATGAGCCCTAATGATCTTCAGCTGCAACTCAGTCAAGTAGAGAAAGAGAATTAATAAGAAGGCTAGGTGTTAGACAGAATACGAGGCAGAGGCAGTGAAGGAGGTGAATAACCATGGAGCAGTGAGTTTCAGTGTTCGCCAACTGTGAAATGTACGCACGACCAAAATTTCTTTCTCTCCCTTTGTCCTTCGTTGTGTATGGCGGAGCTGAGACTCTGCTCCGGCGTTAGTCTGCAGGGCCGCCCACCCTGTGCAGCATCCGAGCGGGAGTGAATTGTACAGAATTAAGACTTTTCAAACTACAGACTGATAGAAGAACTCCCCTCAGTGAAAAGCAAGGAGCATCCAGTCAGGAACTCAGACCATCTCCGACCTCACCCTTCCCTCTCTCCATGCATGGGGTTTCCACAACTTAATGGCGCATTTTTTGGGAATGACACCGAAGGTTTTAGTGCATGGATGTGGTCTTCTGATTAAAGGGTAGAAGGATTTTTCTATAATCAGTTATCTCAGATCAAACAGCATCTGGAAAAATGACAATTTAGGCTTTGCATCTCTCAGAAATCCTTCACCTGACCTGTATTTCCTCCCCGTCCTCCAATCAGACAAAGACTATGAAGCCAATGCAAGACTGAAACACTCCTGGTGCTTGGTGTGTATTATGTATGTGTTCAGAATGTAGGATTGTGTGGACAATGCAGATCTTTGTGTCTGGCTCTTCCTGAAGCCTAAAAACACGTTTTATATGATTCCTTTTTTTAATTTAAATCTGTTCATTTGCATGTTATCTTGATTGTTTTTAAAGAAAACCTTTTAACTGAAAATGAAAAGAAAGCACACTTAATTCGCAATAATGTGTTTGTGATATGAACTCCGGCCAACCTTCGTGTGTGTTCGTGTGGGTTTGTTTGAGCCATACAGTAACTGTAGCCATCTTCATGCCAGATGGGATGAGTGCGAGGACAAGAGTATCAGAAAAGCGAGGTGAATGTAAGGAGAGTCAGCTTTTATCCACATGCTCGGATCCTGGTGAGTTAACTGTTTTTCCCACTCATGCTGAGTTTAGCAAACTGTAGCTAGCTTCATCGATGTTCAGCAAAAATTAAAGATGCAAAGTTTGATCAAAAATTTTTTTGACTGTGAAAAGAGAAGCAGAAAATAACGCATTCCTCAAATCGTTCATGCAAAGTTCACTTTTCTAAAATAAAAAAAATTAAAGTGTGCAACTTAGAATCTGCACACCGCATTATGATTACTTAGAAACACCCTCGGTGGCATTTTCTGTCTCCTTTTTCTGATCAAAAGATCCGGTTCTATGGGATTATTCAGCTTCATTGAAGTTTAGGCCCGGGGGCTGCAGGGGCCATGACAAATATAGCTTTCACCTCCTTTGTAGACCACTGTTTTAGGATTTGTTTCTTATTGTCCTCATCTACATCTCTATTACTATGTAACTGGACATTATGCCAGATTTTTACATACTGACACCTGCTTGGGACACAGCGGCTTTGGTTTTGAATACACAGGGTACCCACAAAGTGTCATGTTTAGATGTCTAGGGTTTACTGAGATGGTACATAGTGTCTGGATGCATTACCATAGCAACGAGAAAAATGTTGACAGAGCTTTGGGCAATGAAATGCATTTTAATGCCTGATGTTTTCCTAAGCTTAACTAAGTACTTCTAATGCGTAATGAAATTGTAATATCTGTAGAGCAGAGGGAGTAAAACTAAAGACCGAAAAAAGAAAAACGTCTATCAAAATCTTCTACAGCACAATACATCGCCGTACCTGTGTGTCAGAAATGGATGGCAAAGGTCTACTGCAAGAACACTGATGCTGATTACATATCCTGCCCACTTTGAGTTGAGAATGAGAATAAGTCGCACAATGAGCAGTTCCTTTGGTCTACAGCTGGAGCTATAACCGAACTCCGGATTAACTCAACCCTGTTATTGACAGTTAACATTTTTCATCACCCCAAAAACAGATTTGCAAATTTCAGCGTAAAATGTTAATTTCAACCAAATCAGTCAAAATGACTTGTTCCAGAAATCTGCTGGGTCATTTTGGTGGAATTTTAAAAGCAAATCAGGAGTTTTGAAAAGCCTTTTTTATGCAATCAAGCTTTTCTCTAAGATAGTTTTTTTTGTTTTGATCAACTTGACCATCAGTATTTATGTTATCCGTCCTCTATCCCTCTGCTTCTTAGGTATCAATTTGGACTTTCAGAGTGCCTGGCATTGCTGTTCGCTGGATCCTAGGTCAAGTCAGGGCAGATATGTTTGTACAGAAAATTTCACACATAAAAGCAATTCAACATGCTTTACATAAAATAAAAATAAGATATAAAGAGAAACACAAAAAATTCAAATAATATTTAGACATGAAGAGGGTGTGCAGAAGCATGATAAAATACAAAATATCACATGAAATAGCTGAATTTTAGATGATTATCAGCAAGCAACAGTCTAGATCAGTTAAAATACACGGTAGGGTGCAGGTTTCATGCATAGGTGTGTGAGAACAGACATGTTTATCACTTGGATTTAAAGTTCGGTGAAAGTTTAATCTCCTCTCGTGTGCAGCATAACAACTAAGTGCTTCTTCTCCATGTTTAGTCTGGACTCTGGCCTGGACTAGCTGACCGTAGCATTGGATCCAAGAGCCCTGAGCCCTAAGTTTATATTCTCTGAACATCTCAGATTGATTCTGAGCCTAAACTGTGCTGGGATTTGTAGAGTATCAGAAGAGTTTTAAGATCTATTCTGTGACTGACTGGAAACCAGTGATGATATTTTAAAACTGGTGTGATGTGTTCAGGTCACTTCGTTTTGGTTAAAACTCTAGCAGCAGCGTTTTAGACGAGCTGCAGCTGTTTAATGCTCATGTTAAAAGACCATTGCAGTAATCCAGTCTACTGTAGATTACTGCACGAATCAGTTTCTCGTGGTCTTTCTGGGAAACTAAACTTTTTATTCTGTTGATGTTTTTTAATTGATAAGAAGTTGTCTTAGTGACTGTGGCTGCTGAAAGTCAGATCTTTAATAAGATACCGAGATTTTAAAAACATGACTCTCAGATGTTAACAAATGCTGAAACTTTTTTTTGCTATCAAACAGAATGATTGTAGTTTTGTCCTCATTTAATTATAGAAAATTCTCTCTCATCCAGGCTGCTTGCTCAAAACACAGACGCAGTAGACCGGCTGGGCTGCAGTTGACACATACTGTAAGGGGCTCCACAAATGATCTGAAAGATCCTCTGCACAAGCCATGTCAAGTCCCAAACATCGTTTAAAAAACAGATTAATTATTTTGCTTACCCTCATTAACAGAACATTTGATCCTTCATTTGTCTTTCCTCTCTTCGAGCTTAGTTAATCGCAGCAACAGAAAAGTTGGCCCAAAAAGTTAAATACCCAAAACATCAAACACAAATGTTGTCCTCAAAATCTGGTGCTCTTCATTATTGTTAATGCTTGTCAAAATCTTAAGCAATACAGTAACAGCTGGTCATTAAAGTCACTACTTCTTGTGCGAGTACGAACGCAATCATCCAAAACGTCTGCAATTCTGCCGTAGATATCACCATAGCAACGTCTGCAGTTTCATGTTCGTATGTTCTCAGGTCCACATGACTGTGAGGAATGGAAGCATCTTGTCTTTGAGGGCGGCACAGATTAAGATTTAAGTGACAATTTTAAATGTATTTCATCTATATTTCTTCTGTCCTGCAAAGTATGAAGCCACCTGTTAGACAAAGAAAATTAGAAATGAGATGTTCAGCACTCGGCCTAAAGAGGACAGGTGAATCTGTTATAATGGGTTTGATATGTCAGTATGTTGGAGAGCATGCACAGATAATATGCTTCTTTCATTTTTCAACATTTTTTCAACTCACAGACTTATTTTATTATCCTCAACCAGTCTGACTGGGCTTCTCAAGGCCACTTCAACAGACACACAAGATGGTTGGAGTGCAAGTGCTGAGTTAAGAGGATGCATTTTACATTTCTAATTTGTCAGAACAAAGGCAATGCCCATCCATTGATCTGTTAGTTTGGAGACAGTAGGTGTACACATGAACCTGAATTGAGGGAAGCAAACGTTTTTTCATTTTTTTGTACGAATCAAAATATGAAAAAACAGATTTAGTTGACTTTGGTTTGTATGAACGTCTCATTCTGATGCTGCATCGTGACTCCAAAGGGAAACATGTGGGATCAGTTGGTTTGTGAAACTGTAGTTGTGTTTGTCATCTGACACAGAAGGACCTTTAGTGCAAATACTGTGCTATCCCCTTAACCCAGTGTAACTCCGATGTTGCATGAACGGCACTTAAAATGTTTCTGATTTTATGTTTTGATATGGTCAGTAAGGGTTTTCTAAATAATGACAAAAAAAGATATTTACAGTAACTGTTTCATTTCCTGTTTGTTTTCATGATTTGTGGATTTTTATTTGATTAATTTATTTACTTTTGTGCATATTGCACAGTGTGGCTGCATTTGCTCCTTGAGTATGTTTATGCCTTTGTGTGCAATTGTATGTGAGTGTGTGTGTGTGGGTGAGTGTATAACCACTGGGTCAGAGTAAAGCAAAGTGAACCAAATTAGTGAATGATTACTGCTCCTCATCAGTGGTAACAGTTAAATGGCACAGCACTGTAGAGGACTGTAATGTTGACTACAGAAAGTGTACTTCAGTGTAAAGAACTCACACATGGCACATGGATGGCGTCTTAAATCTCTGGTAATTTTGCTCACAAAACCACCGTTTTGAGAAATCGTTTTATTTCCTCTAACCAATCAGAGCTAACACTTAGACTTGAAGTGTGCTTGAGTAAAAATGTTATATGATGATTCCTAGAATGAAAATAACGGAAATACTTGTGTCTTGAATGGTGGGAGAAGATGTCGGTCATGACTGAATAGCCTTTAAATCGAGAGCTTTCCTGGCACTTGATAGGAGAAACATGCTGGAGTCAAACTGATTTTGATTGTACTCTTTGAGGAAGCCATGTTGGCGCTTTGGAGGGGTGTGCTTATCTCGAGAAAGATGAGCCTTCACTTTGTGCAAATGGACAATTATATGAAAATGGGGGTTTAGGGTCTAGACACCAGGAACCTTTAGGCCCCATGTTTACTCTATTAACCCCGCCCCAATCCCCACCCCCACCCCCACCCCTCACCCCTTGTTCGTAAGCTGTTTGGGTGGCTTCGTGAGAGGGACGAGACTTTGGGCCAATCTCGTCCTCACCTGTAAATTGCTGTTCTGTGATCTTGCTTGCACTTTTTCTTTTGTTTTTTTGTTTTGTTTTTTTGTTTGCTTTCTCAAAATTATGAAACTAATTGTAAGTGTGTGTGTGTGTGTGTGCGTGAGTGTGTGTGAGAGACCGAGTAAAAAAGGGCGGGTGCGCTTTTTATTTTTAATCTTTGAATTTTTTTAATGTGATTGTTGTCAACAACACTGGATAAAATGAGTTTTTAATTTGTATTTTTTACCTGGAGAGGAGGATGAAATCTTCCTGGACCTTTTTTTACCCCCTTTTTCTTCCGCTTTCTGTCTCTCTCTGTCTGGTACCTGGAAATGCTTTGAAATGTGGACTGCGACTGCATTGCCGCCATCACTGCTGTCAGTCATTCTCTGTGAATTCATTCGGCTTTCTCAATTTACCCAGTTTTTCTCTCCTCCCTTGACTCATTTTTTCCATTAAAAAGAAGAGATTGAAAAACGAGCTCTACCCTCTTGTTGTCATTGTGTGTGTTTCTGTTTGTGCAGTATTTACTGTCATTCCTGTGGAATAAATTTCTGAACATTTGTGTGTTTTTGGACAGCATTCTGTCTCCGTCTAGTCTGCTTATCTGTATTGTTGCCAAATAGGGCGGCTTAAAAGGTTTGCAGGGTTTCTATTTTGTTTTTTTGTCTCTTTTTCAGGTGGAGAGCACACCGTTCTTTCACATACAGTTACACTTACTGGCTGGGAGCTGAAGCCAAAACTAACCTTTGTTCCTTTTCTTTTCACCACTTTTCACTGTGCAGATTTCATTCTGGCAGAGCAGTGTGTTCAAAGCCAATAACCAGTCTTCAATTTAAATTAAGCACTTCTCATATAAAAACACACTGAACACACCCATCCTTTTACCTTTTTGCAGCACACCCAAATTTATTTTAACCTTATCAAGCATCTGGAAATGGTGATATTGGCTGAAAATGAAGAAATGTTATAGGAGGAGTGTTGTTCTGCCAAGCTGGCCTGCAAAACTTAGAAAGGGGGGGGCAAAGGAGCCCCATTGTCCACGGCTGTTTTCAAGCAGCACTGCAGAAGCAAATACACTTTGCTATTCAGGACAGGTACAGTTTTTATTTGGGATATATTCCTGGAGATGAGACATTTATCATAGCTGGCATGTTGGCCAAACCTGGCTGTGCAGCAGCAGCAGGGTGAAGTCAAGCCCATCAACAGTTCAATTTTTTTCCTTTTTTCGTCCTTTCAGGAGGCAGAACACAAAATTCTACTGCACACTCAGTTCCTGAGGGTGAATATAGGTATTTTTAACAGTATCCTCCAAAAAAAAAAAAGAAAAAACACACAATTCCTTTATCCATGCTTTGGCAGAATTCCAACCTTACCCAAAAGCTTGCACACCACCCCCAACCCCAGCCGTCCTGTGCATAAAAAAACCCACACAAAAACGCCTGTGCGCCACACACAATTTCAGATGTGTGCATGCAAACATGCACTTTCACATAAAATCTCCTTGTGCACACACACACACACACACACACACACAGCCTCGAGCCCTCATCTTCTTATGAGCTTCATTACTCTGACCCCAGTCTCCCTCTCATATCTCTGAGGATGTTCAGCTGTGTGTTTGTCTTTTAACACCCAACAGATGTGTATATATTTATTTATTTAAGCCCGCAATAAGTACAGAATTGTTTAAATGTGTGCGTATTTGTGTGCATTTGAGAGTATTGTATATTTTAGGATGTGACTACTGTAGTGTGTGTACATGTGTGTTTAAACATGTGTGTGTGGCTTCCCAGCCAATTACCACATCTCCCAGACAGACTGTGAGTGCCTAGGTCCTGCCAGCCAATCGGAGAGGGGCTGCGCACTGCCAGGCCGGAGGTGGTTGCTATGGTAACCAGGAGGCCTGTTTGCATGGTGGCTGATGGAAGAGTGATGGATTACAGTAATGGGATGGAAGAAGGAAAGAAAAGGAGGGGGGCAAGGAAGAGGAAAGAGGGAGGGAGGTGTAGAGCGAGGAGAGTCAGAAAGATAAAAAAAGAGAGAAAGATAAAAAATTTGGGGAGCAAGGAAGGGAGGCATCAAGGGGAGGAGAGGAGGAAGAGGAGGAGGAGGGAGAGAGGGAAGGAGGGTGACAGACTCATACATAAAGATATTGGAAATGTATGAATGCATCTGAAATGAAGTGACTTAAAAAGATGAAAAAAATGAGAGAGAGTGATAAAGGGGGAAGAGCCGGAGAGGGGAGAAGATGTTGGGAAATGGGGTTTTGGGGTGGATGGAGGGTGGAGGGGGTAATGATGCTGAGTGATTGAATTCCTCTTTTTCCTTCTTGTGTCTGGGCTGAGGCGTGTGGTGTTGTGTCTGGCCATCTGTCCTTGGAGCAGACAGAGAGGTAAGCGTGCAGAAAGATGCAGTCTCACCTTTTCGTCTGCAGGAACTTCTTTTGACTCAATCACCACAGTCGTCTTCGTCTGAGACTAAGCGGCCGAGACCACCTATTTTATAGAGTTAAATGGACTCGTATGAAAGGTTATTATCTACATTTAAAACCGGCTTTATGTCTTCATTCTGCTAAATACAAACCATGTTTTTCTAATGTTATACAGGATCTGAATGAGCTGCAACATTTCTTTGCTGTTTGCAAAAGGCCCAGTCAGAGATGAGGTACGCTCATCTCAGTATGCAGCCCCATCAGAAGTTCCATGCTGCATTTTGTGTGAGAATAAATTAATGATGGGTTGAACAAACTAATGTAATTTTTTCGAGTTCCGCTTAGTTGATGAAATTTGCATTGCTGCCATTCAGCTGTAGAGGTTCACATTTTAAGATAAAGGCTTAAAAAAGAGAGATGTGATCCAATTTGCTCAAACACTAATGCACTCAGAATCAGAATTGTTTGAATTCTTGGAATTTGTTTTTTATGGTCTGGATTTGAACCGCACGTCCTACTGTATGACTGTTCATTTTTCTTTTCATTCATGTTGGGTCCCCTGATTTTATTGAGAACCACAGCATAATAACGAATTATCAGAAAAATCCAAATGCAAAATTTTGAAATTTGGGAGATGATCAGTAAATATCTATGAGCTCAACTATCAGTGCTTTTAATACTTTGCTCCTAAGGAAATTAATGCAACCCGAACGGTCAGCAGAGTTAAAAACACCATTAAACATATTTCTTTCTGGGCTTCTTCAGTTTCTGTTCTTCTCTGTGACCATTATCCATATCCCAGCATGTAGCTGTCAAATATCCCATTATTTAGACTTGTTTCAGTCTCTAGCTCTGTTGTAAAAACACATTCCTCATCATTTGTACGTCTCTGATTACATTTCATTTTGGATGATTTTCTTCATTAAAAAAACAAACTAAGCCTTTTCCATTTTCTCGTTTACGATAAAGAGAAATTGAAGCATGGCATCATTTTAATGTCAGCATTTTACATCAAGTTTATGCCTGAATTTATTAAGAGCCAGGTGGCCAATCAGTGCATGCGATTTCCTGAACTCATAAGCTGCTAAAGTTTAAAGCTCATTACTTTCATTCAACATCCTTTAGGAGTGATTTCTTTTCTGATCTGTTGCCTCTCTCTCACACACACACACACACACAGTGTTCACGTTGGCTTCCTTTCATTTGCCAGCACTGTCTGACGATGCTTTTGAGTCAAGGATTAGGACAAATCTGCATCAGGGGAACCCAACTCCCTGTGATCTCCCTAAGCGACCAAACTCCAGTTACATCCATAAAAATGCAGTCCACTAAAATTAACCCCCAGTTCAAATCAAAAACATAAAAGTCATTATCAAAATCCTGCATAGCAGCCGTTCATTACCTTCTCTTGTCACTCAGTGTCATCTTTAATGATCATTTGCCTCAAGCCTCACTTTGAAGCTGTTTTCTGACTTTGAAGCCATCTATTGAGACAAATCTGTAATTTACTTGCTTTGGGTGTTGATATTGCAGCCAATCAGAGACTGGATCATCAGTTTGCAGAATGTCTTCCAGGTGAATGAACACTGGAATAATCTGCTGTTCAGACAGTGTATTAACTCAAAGGTTCAGTTTGAAAACAACTCAACAGTGCAACCTAGAGGCAAACTTCAGCATCATCTGGGTTCATTTCAATGAATATAAGACAAGTAAATTCCTGCTTTATATACACACCAGCGATCAATCATGCAACTACAGGTGGAATTTACCCTTTATGAGCTACTGATAGAGTATGAGTCCCAAATAAGACTCCAGGTCTCCACCATTTACTGATCATCATCTGAATCTGAACAGTTTAACAGTCATCTATGTTTACAATGTTTACTTTTGAAATTATATAGAGAGCCAAACGTTATGAGCTGTTGATAAATCTTAATTGTGGGAAATAAATGAATGCACAGTGCTAAGCATTTATTTATTAATCATAATCATAAAGCAAATACACTGAGCAAACAGATGTGATGTGGGGTTTGTGAGATAGGAAGTGATTAAACAAGCACATCTCTTTATGTTATCAGTGGTGCTTTCCATGTTTTCTGAAGCATCTGGGGCTTTCTTTAAATGTACTATTTAGTTTTTAGTCGTATGCTGACCTTTAAAGATTTTAATGCTTATTTAAAATTCATGTTGGTATTTGACATAAAAGGGCAGGGGGCAGCAACCCCACAGCCTCCATTGATAGATCATGGTATTAATGCAGGAGGAATCTGGAATGACATAATACAGTGCAACACATGGAGGATATAAATCTCACTGTGAGCTCTCACAGAATAAAAATAAGTTTCAGGAAAATTTTAAACCACTATTCAAAACCTACGGCTACTTGCCCAGTTACTGTTGTTAAATCCATGTATTACGAAACTTGCGATGCTTCATCCTCTTCCTTGCTGAATAATGCTGCATCCAATAAAACCTAATTTACTGCAGCTTGTTTCACAGCGGTTGCTTAAACCACATAAACATGTCCACATGCAGAGGCACTGCAGAGAGATTTTATTTGGAAGTCCACTTTCTGCTGACTGCATCTATGTCACAGAACTGACTTCTCAGTTTACTGTTCTCACAACCACTTTATGTCAGTGGCTAATGTTTACATATCCTCAACTGAAAGTCTGCAGCTCAGAGACGCCCAACATGAGATAAAACCGTTGCCAGCAGAGGGCTGTATCTCACTGCAGTGGCTCTTCAGTCATGCAGTGCAAACCTGTATGTTATTGTTTTATTGAATATTGTGCATAATATAGGCTTAATATGGGCTACCTCCTTTCATTTTAAATGGTAAGTTTTTTTGCATTACAGTAAGATTAAGCATTATACTGCATTCTTTTCATACTGTGATCCTTTTAAGCCTCCCTTCCACTTACTCTATGCAACATTACTCGACTGGACTACAAGGTTTCAGGAGGTACTTTGATGGTACCTCCATTGAGGTTCCAAGTGGGGAGAGTGAGGCCAGTGAGTGGCCTAATATAGGTGTAGATGCAGTCACTAGATAGTGACTGTAATCCCTATTTTTAACAGTGGCTGCGTGATTGTTTGCTAACAATAAACACTTGAGAGAAGATGAGAAAATCTGGAGTTTGCAATGGCTTCCGAACAAATTACACAGTGATCCAATACGGAAAAAAATGAAGGATTCCGTTAAAAGCTACACATTTTAACTGATAGGCTACAGCTTGATTTATGGTTAAGCAGACAATTTGTCATTTTTGGAAATGAAACGGTCAGGGGAAGTATTGCACTACTAAAGGGTTTGGAGAATACTTAATGCTTTCACTTGCAAACTAGTTGTTATTTGGATACTGTGCAAATCTAAATATTGCATCCTTCACTCATTTAAAAGGATTGGACACTAGGATTTCATTAAAAAAGTATACATGTTATCATAATTGTTTACTAATAATCAGAAAACAGTAGAGCAGGGTAAGTATTGGAAAATGGGCTCTACAGTTGAGATAATGTGAACTACAGTACTGTGTGAATTCTAACCAGCCTGAAAGTTGCTCTTCAAAGCCTCAACCCTCTGTAAAGGGTATTTGTTCTTTGTAATTTACATAAACAGCCGTCAGGAAAAGTTCTCCAGGATTCTTTGTTTTTCTTTGTACACTGATGCTTTTTGTTCATTCTCTGTCAAGATGATGCCACACCAGCGCTGAGGCTCTGGAGAGGATTCATTCCCTTATTATAGATTTTGTCACTAATTTTCAGTTTAGTTTTTGTATCATTAAGCATACCTCAGCCCTTTTTTTTGGGTTTGGGGGGGGGGGGGGGGGGGGGGGGGGGGGGGGGGGGGGGGGGGGGGGGGGGGGGGGGGGGGGGGGGGGGGG
>JBBDHI010000009.1:4289903-4307793 GCA_037177115.1 Craterocephalus stercusmuscarum | reverse complement strand
GTCTCTCATCTTTTAACATTTGTATTCCATAATGGCAAATTCTGTAGTGACCATTGAAAATCTGATTATTGTCAGATTCAGAGAAGAAATATAAATTGCTGCAAATAAATAAAATTATGAATATGATATAAAATAGATAATAAAATACAAGTTTCAGTGAATGCTAATGACACAGACTCTTTAAACACAGCAGGACAATTTTTAAAAATTCCAATATGTCAAAAGATGAGAGACCAGTGACATCTATTACTATCCCTGCATACACAGTTTTATATACTGAACATGAAATATTCTAATACATTTAATAACACACACACAAAACCAACAATATAAGTAAGAAAATAGTCAGATTTTGTGTTGTTCTTATGATTTCAGACAGGCCTTCACTGATCAGCACAAGGGTACAGGGTTTGAATTCCCTTGACTACCTGCAAGCAGCGTTACAAAATATAAATATGGTTTCTTCTGAAGCGCTCATTACATCAACAAAAGCTGATAATTGTAATGCTTGGCGATCACTGCAGCTTTATCTTATGTGAATCAGTTTTTCATCAGACCCAGCTGCAAACTCAAGATTCAAGCATCATAGCGCATGAGAACGTGCACGGCAACATCTGGCTCTGCTCTTGTTTCAGCTGATAGGGGCAGCAATAACTAAGAAGAGCACAGCAATAAAACCTGAACCTTACGGAGAAAGAACAGCAGACAATTTACACATGACTCAGTTTATTGTTGTGTTGTTTGTTTCCTTCTTGAAATGCCAGTAAAAGCACTTTACAGAGTCATTTAGCAGCAAATGCTCATTATTCACATCCTGCACATGGAGCATAGAAATACGCTAATAATATGAAGCTGAATGTAGTTTAAGTCTTGATACTGACATATCTTTGCTTTCTCATGAGTATAAAGTGACTCTTCGTCCGAGTCGAGTTCAGCCATGAATTTAACAGATAATGTGGTTTCATGAGTTTCCATCCACAGTGTGATCGGCCCAACTTCAAACTTTCCACTGAGGGCCGGTCAGAAGCAAATGTTGAGCATTATACATTCAAATGGGGGCTGTCATGCCAGAAGCCATTCGTAATGGAGTGGTCGGGTACACACACACACACACACATAGATAAATAGGAATTCTTTGTCTAAATAATGATGACTACGGCCCCATCCTGCTCATCTGCTCATGATCCTGCCACTATAATAAAGGATGACAGGATCAACCCTTCTCTGTCTCTATTTCTTTTATTTTCTTCATTCTTTTTACCCCCCCCCCCCCCTCCAATATGAATAGTGATCTGGTGAAAGTATTTGGAGAATTCCCTGTGACCAAACCCAAGCTGCCTGGCTGCTGTCTCTCCTCTCCACATGGAGAAGCTCTACCCAAATAAGGCTGGGCGTTTCGGCTTGACGTGAGGGGAGGAGACGCGACACACACAGAGGGAGCTGCTGAAAGGCCGTGGCCTTATAAGGAAGAAGTTTCCTTTTTTCCTTCTCCCTCCTATTTCTCCTTTGCTCTCCCTCCTTCCTCCACCCTCCCTCTTTTCTCTGAGCAGACCAGTGAAGTCATCCTTCCTTTTCTGCTCCCTTTTAAGCCGGCAATTTGGGGAGGGAGGTCCTTGCAAAGTATATACAAACAGTCAGTAAGCATCCACCCTGGTTCCACGCACTGCACCAGCGGACAGCAGAGAACTCACCTAATCCTCCACACGGTAAGTGCAGTCATGCTTATTCCACTGAAAAGGATGAAGTCCCCTTTACTGGAGTTTTTGAGTGCGTGTGATGATATCATTTTGTGTTTTGCTAGCTTACTTTAAGACCCTCATTACATCTTATCCAACAATGTTTCCTTTGGTTTCTTTTCTATGAATATAAGGTGACAACAGCAGGATTTTGAGATATATCCGTTAAAAATGGATTTAAATTGAAAAGCTATGTTTTAAAGTGTTTTTCCACATGTAACCTGTCTCACAAATAAGTTTGACTTGTTGCAAATTCCCCTCTTGCTTATCTACAGTGTGACTTTGATGGACTTTTGAGGGTTAATCTCACAGCAAAGTGAGGACAGAACCCGAAAATGGACTTTATGCACAACTCCACTATTTGCCAAATTTAAGCCAGCTGCTTTGTGTCCTGTCTTTCATTATTGGATGAACATTAGTCCAGGTGTGTCTGACTTCAGTAATTGGCCAGACACACCTGGATTAATCAGTTCATCCATTAATGAAAGACAGGAAAAAAAGCAACTGGCTTAAATTCAGAAAGTAGTTGAGTTGTGCTTAAAGCCACTAGAGCCAGACTGTGCTGCATATCTCTGCCACTGCACCGCTTTTTTAGTTTTATTTGCACAAGGAAATGCTCTACTACCATATATGGGTTCTGGAGAGATATTTATATAAATATATATACAGATGCATTATGGAGAATCAATGTATACTGTATGTTTGCTGACATTTAAACACAAAAATCCGTCTTTGTGATCATATTTGAGACAATTTCTTCAATTTTCTTATTTAACATTTGGACTCATAACTAGATAATCATTAACACTGGCATCACACTCATGATTCCAGTTAAAGCAGGCCAGCAGCAGCAGATGTGACGTACCAGTGGGCAGCTCAGTTTCTGGACAGCAGCAACAGGAGCAGATAACGCTATCTACACTGTGGCAGGACATAAACAAAGCAGAGGCACAGCGGCTCATAAAGCCAAATATCCCAAATGTGTAACAGAGGCTCCGGAGCATTGAGCCGTCAAAGTCAGAGATAATACATCATCTCTGACAAGCAGCAGTTACACAGTTTGTCAGAATAATCGGAGCCGTGAAGGGCCCTGGCAGCACGCTTCACAAAATCCTTTTCTGTGCTCATAAAAGTCTGGCAGTCTGGCCCAAGCATCAGTTTTCTCTAGAGCTTTAGGAAACCAGAGCTATGTAAGAAAGGAGCTCTGAAGGCGAAGCAGTCATCCATCATGAAGCTGGTTCAGTTTCCATCAGCTGAACTGATTAAAACCAACCCGTCTCCATGCTTTTCATCCAACACTGATCTGTGTCAGACTGAGGCGTCAAATCATTACAGTGACCTCTATTAGCTCAACACAGCTCATTCATACCAAATCATTATGTGGTGGTTAGCTGGTTAACTGGACGGGAGGCAAGGCTACATGACGCCACGTCCCCGCAGGCTGCCACAGCAGCCACAGCCCTTGCACTGGTTTCCTGTTCTGGCATTAGGCATATTACCATGGTAACAGAAAAACAGCAAGAAAAACACAAAAGGGAGATGTGGATGGATGAACAAGGCGACAGAGGCAGTGAAGTCATGTTTGTGGGACTTGGAGCCCTTTTTTCCCATCTTATAAGCTGTGGGTTTAATCAAATTATGTTTTTCCTTTATTGTTTTGCTTTTTCTTGTTCCATTAACTTTTTGTTTATTTGTTCTCCAAACGTAATGATCATTATACATCAGATCTAATTACAACACTAATTCATGTAGCAGCTCTAGTTTCAGCAGTAGTTGACTGTTTATCATTACAGAAACACAATAGATGTCATGCAACTATTTCTTCGTTACAATCCTTTCCAGAGGCGGCGGCGGTCTGTTCAGCCAACTCTGGCAGCACCGGCTGGGTGTTGGCAGCTGAAATAAAACTTTTTTAGCAAGAAGTAGCTTCAGAAAAAAACAAAAAAAAAACAGGTTCTGTTGAAGTTATGTGAGGGGTAAAAAGTAATATCACGAATAGTTTGTAATAGGAGAGGAGAGGCAGCCAGACGGCACAGAAGCTCGTTTTGAAGATAATCCTGACTTATTGGATCCCTGGCCGGGTCCCAAGCATAACAACAGGACCCTGGATACTCATAAATACCAGCAAAAGAGAACAGGCCCTAACGGACTCACTTACCCTGCAGAATTATTACGTGATCTCTGCATGCAAGCACATTCTCAACTCTTTTTTTTCTTCTCTTCATGCAGTCGGAAGAACATATTTTCTATTTTTTTTCTCCTACAAAGAGCGTTTTGTATGTTATTTGCAATTGTGGTTCACGGAGTAGTTTATGAGGCCAATGAGGAGGGAAGAAAAAAAAAGGAAAGCTAAGAACATACCAGAAAAAACATTACTCTGTAATAATGATTGCATAATGATGGATGTCAGTGAGAATAGCATGGTGTATGAGGATGTGTGAGTGTGTACCCACAAAGGAGACGATGCTGGGGCGTCTAAACTTGCGGGCGTATGTAAGTGAGTGTGTTGCCTGGCATGTGTGTTTTGGTTTTTGGTGGTCTGGAAAAGCACCGCAGGGAATGCAGCAATATTAAACAGGGTTGGCGGGAACACTGAGGATGCTGCAGGCAGGAATCCAGTAACGTCTCAGACATTCAGCATCTCTTTTTACTTAACTTATTTAAAACTAAGTAAAAGAAATTATAATGGCTCAAACTGGCTTCTTTACTTTCCGATTTAATGTTTTTATAAAAAGTGACTTTGCATCAGGTTCCATTTAGCTCTTAAAGTTTGTGAAGTTAGCTTAGAGAAAAGAGGATGGATATTTTTCACTGTTTGCTCTGGATCTAACTAGACAAAGTAGGTATTAAAAAATCCACTTTCTTAGCCTAAAACACAGAGGCATACAGCAATATTACATTAGTGCTTGTAGTTAAATTCAAACTTTGAGTCAGGCTAGCAAACTTGACTGATAGCTGAAAGCTAGGACTAAATTAGCTAGCCAACATTCATCTGAGATGTCTCACAACTACTGTGGGCATATTAAACATGGGAAGGAAAATCCTTTCATAGTCAACTTGTCAGGCTCCAAAAAGTCTAAATGATGATTGTCAACACACAAACAAGCTTAAAAAAAAAAAAAAAAAAACACCCACCAACGACCATCTTAATCTGTTATGTAGCCATCAGGGTATTTTCGCACCATTGTCCTGTTGCGGGTTTGACATTTCTCATGCCCAGATTACTGTTATCCCGCCACTTGATGCAATTACAGCTACAGTTAAAATTTACAGCTTATAACAGAAGGGTACCGTCACTTCTGGCAACAACATCCTGTCCCAGAAATGACCCTCCGACTCCTCCATTTAACCTTTAACATCCTAACTCTGAACCTCCCCAGGAACAGCAGCGTTGACGTGACCTGACATCAAGATGGCAACAAAGGTTGGATGGTGCTGACAGCACTTTGATATGAGTTTTGCACTTGGCTGTTGGCCCAGAGGCGATACAAAGGCATCAAATTGAAAAAAAAAAAATTTTTGCTGGCAATGTGTATGTGCTGACAGAGACATAAAACCTAGAGGGTGTGTGTGTGTGTCTAAAAGAGAAAACTCCAGCTGGCTGACACAGAGCTCCCACTGTACACCATTCTGCCTCAGACACACCAATGGGTCTGACACGGCTGAATGGCGTACATGAGGAGACACAAGCTGTTCATGCTACTGTTATGGGAAAGGTATTAAAATGAGCGCTGAGCATTGACACTCATGAAAACACGCTTCTGACCTGCATGTCGTCAGTGTTTGTGCTGGTACGTTAAATTATTCTGCAATGTGTGAATCCCAGCTGTTTGAAAGCAACCCCTCAAATATAAATGTTGTAATAATGGGCAGCATTACTGACAGCGTTGTACTATTTAGACTAATGGCTTGGATTTACAGCAAACTGGTAAGAATTATTACCTGAGCTGCCAATCATCCCACTGAGACAACAACCTCTAAAGGTTTCACATGAGACATTGTCCTAATTTCATCCTCTACATTTCCACCTGTCTCACCTCCCAGAACGTCGGCGGCATGGCAAACAAAGGTCCATCCTACGGCATGAGCCGGCAGGTTCAGGATAAGATCGACAGCAAGTATGATCCCGATTTGGAGCAGATCCTGGTGGAGTGGATAAGCCGTCAGTGTGGCTCCGGTGTGGGAAAGCCCGAGCCTGGCAAAATGGGTTTCCAGGCCTGGTTGAAAGACGGATGTGTGAGTTCCCTCACCTCATTCGATTCATTGTTTTTAGTATAACTTTCTTTTTGCTGAATTTTGTGCTTTTCCTTACTTTCCTTCCTCCCTGCTCTCCATCCTTCTGTTCCATCTTGTCTCGCCAGATCCTGAGTGAACTTATTAACAGTTTGTTTGCCGGAGAGAAACCTGTGAAGAAGATTCAGAGCTCGCCCATGGCCTTCAAGCAGATGGAACAGATCTCACAGTTCCTCAACGCTGCAGAGAAGTACGGCGTCACTAAGACTGACATGTTCCAGACCGTGGACCTCTGGGAAGGTTAGACTGGTTCCCAAGTTGCTGCAAACATCCAGCGCTAGGAGGCAAGAGTTCAATCCTGTCATAACCCAGACTTTATTTGCTTGTACAGGCAAGGACCTTGCTGCAGTGCAGAGGACCCTGTCCGCTCTGGGTAGCTTGGCTGTCACCAAGGATGAAGGCACATACAATGGAGACCCTAACTGGTTCTTCAAGTGAGTCAGATGGTTTAAACCGGGCTGACAGATTCTTACAGTGTTATTTTCCACATTGTTAAACTTTTTTTTTTTATTTTTAATGTTGCAGGAAAGCACAAGAGAACAAGCGAGACTTCAGCGACGAGCAGCTGAAAGCGGGCAAAAACGTGATTGGCTTGCAGATGGGTTCCAATAAGGGAGCCAGTCAGGAGGGCATGAGCTATGGAAGACCCCGACAGATCCTGTAAAAATCACTGAGCCAGGCAAAGCCGAACCTCTTTAGCGTCCGATGCCCCTTTTACCTCGCCAACTGGTCCACTTCAGCTCCTGCCTCTCTGCTTTATAATGAAGGGATTTCCTTACAACTACTTCTCTAGTCTTAAAGCTTCCCATGAGGCTCTTTAGTACGTGCTTTCACTGGTGACAACTGCAGACCTCACCATGCTTTGTCTTCCAACTGCAGGACTACCTGTATGACCAAATGCCTGAAGATCCAGTGGTAACCTTGAAAATGACCAAAGAACTATTTAGGAGATAAACCAAACCATCAAGAAAATCTATTCCTTCCTTATTCAGAATGTAATAAACAGCTAATTTCCCAAATTAATCTCTGATCCATTGTAAATGTTTGAATTATGACTTTTTTTTTTTTTTACTTTGAGTCTGGATTCAAACGAAAATATAAATTTGTTTACAAAATTTTCAGACACTTTTTTTCCCCATTGCAACAATATTAAGCAGCTAGCATCATTGTAACACCTGTTATGTCAGTGCCAATCTTTTTGTACATTGTCTTATTAAATAATGACTTTGACATACATGAGCGGACTCGCGAGTCTGGGTATTTTAGTGTCACCAAGTTTTTTTCAAAACTGAAACATTTGGAAAGTATGACTGGAAACATCTCTTTTCAAATTATCCCTCCTTTCTGTTGTCTCTTAAAATACAGTATTAACATGTAGTTAGCCTCATAGCATAATTATCTCAGTCATACTTTACAGTTTTATAGGCAGTGATGCAAAGTTAGTCCAGAAAATCAGGACTGTACAGACAGACATCACAATTTAGCTTAAATGTGACTTAATTACTGTGCTTTGCAGGAAACTATGTAAAAACTGGTGCAAACAACCCTTTTGCATTTACATTTCTTTACTGGCATTGCTGGGGTTGCCAAACATCCCCATAAATATGTATATGTTTGTTTCTCAGGTAAATGGTGGAAGTGGCTGCCTTCTACTTTCCTATTAAATTAGACCAGTAGTTCTGATACTTTTTCTGTAAAGCCCCTTTTTATAGACAGTTATGTCAAGCCCCCCCATGATCCCACCACCACATGCACCTGAAGAAACATACAAAGAAATGTGCCACAAAATAGTTTAGCTGATTGGCTGCTACTTTAACTACATGTTGCAAGACAAGGGAGGGCTGGGCAGGGATTGATCCCACAACCTCCTGGGTGAAAGCCATGCTCACTGACCAGTCAGCCAAAGGGATATCCCTGTAGCCATGTAGTCAGGGCACATGATCAGTCGGAGGCATAGTGACAGGACCGTCACTGTCACATATAGGTAAGTGGCAGAGGCAGAAAGCATGATCATACCCTGCCAAAGTCCAGGTGTTTTAAACCAGGAAACTCTGCAAACTACTTCAGGTGATATGAGCTTTCCATGAGATGGATACTGCTGTAGTTAAGAAAAAAAACACTAAAGTAATGTATAGTTTTTCTTTGTGTTGAGGGTGAGAAGTGTCCATATGCCTTCATACTGTCAGATGTTAATATTTAGAGACATACAAAATCCTCTACTCTTCATGATTCACCATTACTTGACCGTTTTCTGGTCAAGTCTAAGGCTAGACGTGCCTCATACAAATTTTTTGCCTTTTATTTTGGTTGGCAAAAAATATTGGCAATAATATTGGCAAAAATTGACACATTTTGTTTCAAAGTAAAAACAAAATGCAGTCTACTGCAGCTCTACTGACTGGTTTTCTATTTGGAAAATGGCCACACATGCTGTGTAATGAAACATCAAGCCTTGTAGTGTCAGTTCAGCGTTAGCCTGCCAACTCATGGTTTCATAACATCACAACGTAACTTTAAAGCTCCGTACTTTTTACTCATTTAGATGGCACAGAGACATTTATTAGGTACAGTTGTCTGCATAAGTATTCCTACCTTCCATCACTGAAATAAGCTGACATGAAATAATATAAAACTTTTATGAAAATCATATTGTTTTTGAATTGTGGTCCGATAGAAATATTTTAAAAAACAAGCAAAAAAAACAATGTACATAACATTACTCATAAGCTAATATTTTGTTGAGTAATCCTTTTAGGCGGTCACTGCAATCAGGTGTTTCCTGTAAGTATTTCTGAACCTGTTGGCATTTTGTTTGTTTTTTATCGTTTCAACTCAGTTAAATGAGAAAAACCAATGTTATTTTCAACTTTTATTTTCAGAGAAATCACCTGTGACTTGCACAGCAAAACACAGATGTCGGCTGCACCTCACTCATTCACATAAAAAAAGAAAAAAAAATACAGCTCTTGAAACATTCTTAAAAACCCGTTTATAGAAATCTTCCAACAGTATATAGAACATCTGTACAGCAGGCACACCCAGTTCATATATTATACTTCATAAAAAAATAATTGAAAATCCTACACCTGAAAACCCCTCTTCAAGTTTTACGGTAGTTGATGAATCAGATAAAAAAAACTATTAAAATGGATTTAACACCTCAAAATATAATTTTCATTCAAAAAAATCTGTTTGTGAAGCTCACATTTCATTGACAATGGAAGACATAGCGTGTTGAAAGCACCATCATCCTGTGCCCTCTCTCTTTCTCACACACACACACACACACACACACTCAGCTTTCATCCAGTTCTAGTGCACACATGTCACATTTTGACTCCACAGGTGTCCCCACGGTGAATCCTATGTTTTTCTTTGGGTGGACCTTTGACAGATCATCTTGTATGAATGTGAGATTATAGCGGGGCAGAAATCCCTTTCCAGTCTGATACCCACCTTTAAAAAAAACCTACTTGTCAGAAGAATTTTAAACCCTTGACACATAAAGAAAAGTCAGTTTTTTCTTCATTTTAGAAAGAGGTGTATAAAAACACAGATACAATCACAGTCCGACACGTACAAGGCCACTTGTCTGGTAAACAAAGACGAAGACCAAGAGTTGCCTCTTCGCTCCAGTTCCTCTCTGAGGCAGTCCTGGAAGGAGAGGAAGAGAAAGCCTGAGCTGGAGTCTGAGGGTTTGGACCCATTGTGAGGTTCGATGCTATGTTGCCAGTCGCTCTCCGGTGATGAGCGGCACTTTGGCATCAGAGTCCAGCACTGCATGTAGCTCCACCCCCGAGTCCTGCTCCTCTTCCTCCTCCTCTGCTCGAGCCTCCTCCAGTCTTCTCTCTCGCTGCTCCCACCGGACTCGGTGACCACTCTGTCTCTTGGACAGGCACAGGAGGCCCCTGAGGTCCATGTGGGCCAGCGTGACCTCCAGTGTGTAGTACAGGGACCAGAAAAGAGCAAAGCATCCAAGCAGCAGCAGGAACTGAAGGGGAAGCAGACGGATGCAGACAAAGATGTGGAGCACAAAGTGTTAATGGAAGAATGTTTAATGAGAAGAAAGGCAGCTTTGTTTCACCATTTTGTCCCCAGATATGGATGTACAGAAAAAAATAAAATTGACATATTTCTTTTTTTTTTTTAAATGTTGGACAGGAAATAATTTTTCTATAAGCGATTAAGCTTCCAGATCCAGCTCCATTTTAACACGAAGCCCTTCTTTGATACCCTATCACCTTAACTATTCTCATTCATTAAAATTGGAGGCTAATGGACAGTTTCTGCCTGGATCTCATTGATACCAGTATTACCTCCCAAAGTTGCTGTTTGGACGTCTACTGGCCCCAACCTTCAGATATTCCTTAACTCCATCGGTGCTCAGTAGGGTGGAAGTCAGGCTCCACTATGAGCTTTTCTCTCTTCATACCCAAACAGACTCTGAAGCTGTTTTGGGTTATTTTGCAGCCAGGGATGGAGTGTTATCTTTACTGCAGAGGGAATGGGTCTTTCTTTTGTTCTATGGCTGAAAATGGATCCATTAGAAACTGAGCAGAGAGGTCACTATGTACATCCCTCCATCACCACCTGGCTGGCATTGCAGCCTCATGGGGACATGGCGGCCATCCACCAACCACCCACAAACCCACCCGGATCATCCAATGCAGCAAAACATTCATCAGTGAATGAAACTGTTAGAAAATGAGTCTTCCTGTATTTCTGAGCCCACAGCAAACATGGCTAAAGATGTCTGAAACACAGACTGATGCATCTGCCTGATGCAGACCTCGATATACTTTCATCTGAATGTTTACTCTTCCAATCACAAATACTTTTTTAAACAACCAATCAACAGGTTTTTTAACATGGAAGACTGTTGTCAGTGATGTGAACAGAGAGGAGAAACAACACAAGACCAATCCTCGTGGCCTTCACCTTCAGGCTGTTTGAGGTGAAAGGGCTGATGATCTCTGGAGGGATGTCCAAGCCTGGAGGACATGGCAGGGAGAAGTTGCTGTCCAGATACTTCCCGCTCATTGCCTCTTCAACCACCCTGCCAATCAATCAACAGCCAATCAGCTTTCAGAGCACCCTCAAAGTCAGAAACAGTGGTAAGCAGTGCAGCAGAGCCTACCTCTGTCTGTCCTTCACCTCGCTGTAGGTCATCGATGAACCGTACAGGGTCAGCTTCCACTGCTTCAGCACACCCACAGCCGCACACTGGTCAGACACGCCATCCTCTACATAACAACCGCGGGTCAGGGAGGAGCCAAGCAAACTCAACCATCAATAGAAACCAGAAAAGTGTGTGTTTGCTTGTCTGGCTCTTTGTGTGTGTAGCAGCATCTTACTGTGGTCAGATATCTTGAGGGTGTATTGGCCTTCAGCCTTCTCTCCCCAGCAGCGCACAGTGGAGAACGTCCAGTCCTGGTAGCCTGCAGCATCTCTACACACAGCAAAGACGGACACACCTCGAATAAAGTTTCTATGAACCTTTCTCTGTCACTCTAAATATTTCCTCCGTTCCCACGTCTGCCCGGACCTGTCGACGGCTCTGCGCGCCCCGATCACTGATGCCATCCCGCTGGGGCAGACCAGCACGATCTCCACATTACCACGGCAAGGGTGGGATATTGTCACGGTAACGGCCACATGCTCCAGCGTCTCCATCCCAGACTGTTTCAGGTCAGCAGCCGAGACTGAAAGAGCAAAAGAAAGCAGCTGAGCCTGCATGTTGTTCATCTTTGAGGTTGTGTTGAAAGAAATTCTGCTCTCACAATAAAAACATTCACACTGCTTAGATGAGATCATTCTGTCTGGATTTCTGCATCTTAAACCTCTTCCCCCCCCCCCCCAGACTTGATATTTTCTACTGCTTCTATTTACAACAACAATGACAAGTGGATGACGTGACGATGTGCGATAATCAAAATGTAAACACTGAATTGGAAGTAAACTGTTATTGAACACAAGATAGTTAGGAGGCCTGTGATCTCAATCTTCCATCACAATTCGGATCTTTCCTGAATGTTTTTCCTTGAAACTGTTATCCTGAGAGGGCAGACGGATGTCAGAAGACTCACTGATGAGTGTCTGGTAATTTTGCAGCATTTCCTTGGCTCTGACTACTAATGAGCCGCAGTTCTTCCTGACCATTTAGGGCTGCACACATCCTCATGGGAGGGAGAGGCGCAGAGAGACAAGAGGAGAAGGAGTGTAAACAGAGGTGTAGGAGGAGAGAGAGAGTCAAGGGACAGATGTGGAGAGAGAGGAGGAGACGACAGACAGCAAGCAAAGGCCAAATGGAATTAGAAAAACGAAGACTGTGTGGAAAAAAGAAAAAAAGAAGGGAGGGAGTGTGACACTGTAGAGAGGGAGGAAAGTGAAGACAGAGAAGGTAAAGAGGGGAAGATTGAGGAAACGGTGGTGATGCACTTTTATCACTGACGGGATGCCAATTAAGATAAACAGATAAACAAAATCCAAACTCTCAGGAAAGGCTGGACTCTTCAGCCGATGAGCACAGCCATGATGGCAAATAAATTTACCTTTCCATTTAAAAAAGCATCAACTTCTCCAGAGACAAATGAATTTACAGACTGAGTCTTTATGGCCAGTTTACTGACCGGGATTAGTAAAATAGTCCCATAGCTACAGGTTATTTTTATCCTTTTTCCCCATCACATGCCAATCGCATTCAGTAGCCCCGCCTTCTCATCCAAATATGGCAGTTCACAAAAAATGAAGAGTGTTATCATAGCAACTGCATCCACAACACTGATTATGCACTAACAGTTAGGGATGTTCCACTGATGAAATTCATGTTACACTGACATTACATGATGAATGTCTGGCATTGAAGTGGAATTATGCAGGAACTCCATCATCTTAAACCATGTGCTGGAACCAAAGCTGATAACGGTGGCGGTAAACCAAGCTGTGAAAATGTCAATATCCCAATCACTTGTAATGTGTTATTGTCCTCTTGGTCTGTCCAAATCAAATTACATTTTATTTTCTCTATAGCACCTTTCACACAACAAGCAACGCAAACACCAGTAAAATAACCAAAAGTCATAAATAATAATGGATGAACGCCTGGCTTGATGCCACTGGGAGGAAACCACGTCCTGGTGATCCATTAATTTAGCAAAAGTGATCTATGAGTGAATTCACCGTTTTGCCAAGGCGCATGGTAGCGATGCAATCGCTGTCGCAGGCAAGCGCTACAGGCCTGAAAGGATAATATCATCTGAAAGCTAAATAAGTGGGTCTCGTGTCTCTTCTTAAAGATATCAACAGACTGCGGCCCAGAGTCCCTCGGTCGGGCAGGCCGGTCCACAGACGACGGCCATAGTCATAAAAAGATGCGTCACCGCAGGCTCTGGTTCTCACTTTCATTTTAACAGAATGAGTGTATCAAAAGTATTCATCTTTGATGTATAGTAATATTCCTATTTTTCTGTCTTTATTCAGCATTGCTATCTTAATTTCTAATATTTGCAAATGTTCCCCCGTTGTTGTGTTGTGTAAAACACTGAGGAAACCCACTGTGGATAAAGATTAGATTCAGTAAAATCTGTACTTGGTTATAATCTCTGGGCATGCCTGTTAACAAGAGAGCAGGATTTTAATGCTTTTATCTGCACATGTTCTGCTCTTTTATTGCCTAGTTGTGTTTTATCTATTTCTATCTATTTACTTCTACTAATACTCTACTTTTTATGTATGTATTTATGTGGATGATTTTATTTTTTGTTTATTTATATTTGTATATTTAATTTTCATATTTCATGATTTTATGGCACTGGGAGGATGGCCCGTTCAGATTTCATTGGTAATTTAAAACTATCACAGTGACAAAAAAGATTTCTATTCTATTATTGACTGCACTCCACGACACAGGAAGCCTCAGCTTTCCATCACCAGCATACACACTCACACACACAACTGTCAACTGAAAGGTACAACACACACTTGGACATGAAAAAACAGACACGCATTAATGAAGCCGATGTTCACACAGGAAGCACAACATGAGCCAAAACATTAAAACTACAGCAAATACTGAGCAGCTTGTGAGCAACACATCTCATGAGACATAAAACTCCCATCAGGGACCAATGATGACGAGAAAATGTTAGAAATAAAATATGCGGAGCAGTCTGATGTGACTCCATTCTTTGCTGAAAATAAATCCAGATACGCTTTAGAGGCTGTTCTGTAACAATCAGCATGTTTGTCCTTGAGGAGCTTGTTGCATGCGACCAAACACAACAGCAACCAGGCCACAAAGCGGGGAAGATAAAGATCAAGGAAGGAGAGGAAAAGAGATGTGAAAGGGAAAGGGAAATGTTTGTGATACAATGAGTCATCACCAGGAGCGTTTGCATAAAAGGTGTCAGGGACGGATTACACACACACACACACAAACACACTATATCAAATATAGGAAAATCAGAGCAGTGAGAAACAATTATAGCAGAAAAAAATGACTGAGGAAAATTGTAAAAGAGCAAAATGGAGAAAAAAAAGGAACAAATTTGAAAAACATATCTCACTGAGGAAACTCACAAACAAGTGAACATTTCCTAATATGGAGAGGCAGAGTGAGGAGCAGCAGCCAGAGGGAGGGACGCACTTGGTTAGACACTGTAATGTGTAAACTGGACAGGCTCCTGTCAGCTCCAGAGCTGAGAGAGGAGCGGATAAACAGAGAGCGTTACCATTCCAGGTACGGATCAGCTCTTTGGAATAGGTCAGGATGGGCACATCCTCCTTTATGACCGAGCTCTGGTAGGACACGAGGAACGGCACCGACTCCCACACCTGAGATAAACAGAGACACCCGACTTGCTGTGGACGTTCTGGATTTTAGCCAGTCCAGACTTTATTCATGAAAGAGTTGCATGTCTAAATACCTTGGCAGCATTAACGAGTCTCCATGCGTTGAGCAACCCGAAGCCGTGCTGGTGGCTGTGATGGAAACCGGCTCCATTCACTCTCCAGTCGGCACTTCTGTCACACTGCTCAAACACACAGACAGCCACGTTTATTTTCTTATCTTCATGTCATGTTAGAACAGTGAAACAGATAAGTTTACACACACCACCAGGACATCTACCTCCCTGGTTTCTGTCTTTTTATGGATTAGCTATGCTATATATTAGCATTACATCCTGAGTCCCTCATTCCAGTCTATCCACTGTTTCTATCACTAAGAAAACCTGAAAGCTTGAGCTTAAATTCTTCCCGATAGCCCGGTCTTGCTTTAGATAACTGCAGAGTTTTAAAAGGACAAACAAACTATTTTATTTTGCACCAGCATGTAAACCGAAAGCATCTCACACAAGCTGAGAGTTGTTCTTAACCTGAAAACACTGACTCAGCTTGCCTGTACTGGTTTGTTCATCCACTAACAGCTAATTCAGGTTCACATGGTTTTGCTTGCTTCATAAGAAACTCCTCAATTAGTTCTACAAATACATGTATCCTGCTCAAATGAATTACTGATCATAACTTTGCAAAAAGCAGTGAAACACAGTAAGTGGATAAGATGTAAACACAAGCTGCAGTAAAAGCACACAAAGGAAAGTTCAGTATTTTTCACCTTGGGCCTTAATTTTGCCTTCTCATGAAAAATAAGACTTTGTTGGGGTTCATTATGATGAATTGTATAAATAAGATCTCATCTACAAAGGAAATTATGTTTTTCTGATCTGGCACTAAAATCCAGTCAAACAATGCACCTGCAGAGGTCTGTGTACAGGTATGACAACGTTTCATCAGGCCCACCTTGGTAGCAGTGAAGGCGATTATGTGCTGAACGTCCCTCCAGCTGAGGCAGGGCCGCACTTGCAGCATGAGGGCCACCATCCCTGCTGCCAGGGGGGCTGCAGCAGATGTGCCAGTGTGGCCATCTGTGCAACCCGTCCCGTGCTGCAAGGACCAATCTGATGTCACCTGCAAAACAATGGAGAAGGTGTTGGAAATCCAGCTGGATGAATTATACACAGTGTTAACAGCTCCTGCCGCCAAATGTAAACACTACACCGATTTACATTCATACGTGGGTGTTTCCACGCGTCTGAAAGAAAGAGTCTAAATCTTGAGCGCTGGCGGTTTGGCGCCTGCATCGTGGAGCCATCTTGACAGTATGACAGATTTACTGTAAGGACCAGAGTTCAGCAATGTTTATGTGGCATTAATTTATGACACAGATACGGGGTTAAGGTCCTGTGAAGGCTGAGCTTTATGAAAATAAAAGAGGATGTGAAAACAGTTGCAGCAGCAAAAATGAAATGGGGATAACTTAGAATGAGCAGAGAGAGATCAGAAATTAGTTGACAAATGCTAAAAGATTTAATAAGAAAATGAAGAAGAGGGTCCATGTAATAACCTTCTTGGAGATTTGTCTCCAATCTTGGAAGGAAGTCAAATCCAGTCACATGCAAGGAAGATGCTGCAAGTTTTCCATGTTTACCACCAGCTGGTTCTCAGCACTCTGTGTATACATGTTACCCCCGTGTGGGCCGTCTGCTGCCTCCTCTCCTGACACGGAGAATGTTTCCAAATACTGTCTGGTGTTGTGCTTGTACCACGCTCCCCAAATGGCCAAAAAATAACTTTTCAACTCACCACCCAAGGTGCATTAAAATAATAATAAATGATTAATCACATTCTTGCGTGTAAAAAACGCAAGGTCTGAAGAGAAGTCATTTTAAAAGAAGTTTATGGCATAAAGTAAACATCAGAAAGGGCAGCTCATGCATCGCTGCCCCTGCATGAAACAAACAGTCTGCCAGCACAGAAAACAGATCCAACCAATCATGTTGTTGCTGTAGCACACAGTCACATCACCATCATGTCAAACAGGAGGTGGCAGAGTGGCTACCGGGTCACTGCATAAACATGGGAGACAGGGTAGCACCCACATGATTGCACTGGATGATGAGCATATAAAATAATAAATTTATAAACTTATCCACTTTTACCAGCCATGGCTCGCTGAATCAAACAGAAAAAGGAGGCTGCTGCCGTTTAACCCCGCATGAGCCGAACAGGAAAAAAGCAAAGTAGAAAAAGCCGTTCAAGCTTAAATGTGGAGTAAAGTAGCAGAACGCTCTGCTTTGATCCAAAAACACAAAATGTATAAAAATAGCATTTAACCCTAAGTCATGCCAGATAACATTTGGCGACCAAACAAATTAATCACTTTTATTTTTTAATAAACATATTATTTAACAACAAACATACATCATCATTAATTAGCTCCGCAAAGGAGGTTATGTTTTAGCCGGTGTTTATTTGTCTGTCAGTGTACAACATAACTCAAAAAGGTACCGACAGATTTCGATGAAACTTTCAGGATAGCTTGGGAATGATGCAAGGAACCATCGATTAGATTTTGGTGAAGATACAGAAGAGATTACGGATTCTGGATCACTTTGAAATGTTTGTTAACATAGCAGTCAATGGAGCTTGGAGGAGTTCTGTGCTCTCCGAGTGCTTTTCTAGTTATTATTATTTACATAATCAGAATAGATAAATAGCCTCAGATGCATGGTAACAAAAGAATTGGACAGAATGGCCATGGCGCTGTACATCCCCTGCGCTGCTCTCCAATAAGATGATAGATTCTGTCGCCATCAGGGCGGTGATATTAGGAAAACATTATGGCAAGGTATCATTTGATATATAAACATTTATTTCAGGTTTGATATTGATCGTGTGTGTGCCTTTCTCACACACATTAAAGGGGAAGTTCGGTATTTTTCAAAGTGTACCTATGTTGTAGCATGCTATACGATCATTTACTCACCCAGACAGTTGGGGCGCAACTCGAACTCCTTCAGACG
>JBBDHI010000009.1:4249733-4262150 GCA_037177115.1 Craterocephalus stercusmuscarum | reverse complement strand
CGGAACGCTCGGAAAAGACAAAAACAGGTATTTAAGGGCTTAAAAAAGTGGATTTTGCATGATATGTTCCCTTTAATGTGCATTAGGTGGACAAAGAAAGAGTTTTGGCTAAACACCTAACATGACAAAGAGTACGCTGTCATGACTCATGTCTGCTGTAAAACTGTTACCGACCCAGCATATGCCGCTGTTAATCACTGTTGGCTCAAAATTCCCCAAATAACAACTATGAGACAGGAAAAAGTAGCTCAAGACTTAAACCATCTTTTAAGACTAACATGTCTGAAGCATCTCCTGACAGCTTCAGAGGATCTGGGGAAGGATATGTTGGTCAGCCACATTAAGCAGTGATTTGGAACAACACTGATATTTTTCACTAGAGAGATTATGGACAAATCATGCAAAATTTACACAGTTTAAAATTCAGTGAATATAATTATCTATGCTAGAACTGCAATGACATCTTTAATACATGCACTGTTTTAGATGACAAGAATGTAAATAATTTGTTTCACTGTTATGGGTACTCTGAAGCTGTCAGAATTCGTCCCTGATTCTCCAAACTGAGCATGCTCTGAGGATGGATGCTTTAGGTAGGACTCTTGCTACCACTAATGAGTTCTTTAGGTGGTGCAGTCAATATGACTCACCTGTATCTTTTGTCATCAACAGGAATGAAGTCCATGAGCAGAACATATTCAGCAGAAGGATCCATCCCAGAGATTCGCACTTGAAATGTTGGAAACATCCTCCTACAGTTTGTTGAAAAAGTAAAATAAATCATTCATTAATAAACATTAGAGAAAGCCTAAAAAAGAAGAGCAACAAAAGATACATCAGCACTATGTATTGTTGAGGCTTTTCTCACCGTCCAGATTTAGTAACGATCATCTCTGTGCCCAGCTGGTTAAACTGCTGCCAAAGTGCCTGCATCTCCAGCTGAACTCTGACCCCACTGACCGGAGGGGCTTTGGCGCTCAACAACACCCCTCTGTCTGCACAGTAGGGTAGAGATAGGTCACAACTCTGAGACAACCCAAGACCTGAAAGGATAACCATTGGTTAATATTTATTCTTCGAATCTGACCAGATTAACAGTGCATGACTAAACAGGTAACTCAGCTCAGGTAGGTTGGAATTAACAAAACACTTACCGTTCATTCTTTCAATATCTTAAAGTATATCAGATTAAATCAAATTGTTTTGCTTCTTCCTCCAATATTTCTGTTCTGCCACTCAAAACAAACAGTTAGAATTTATGACACAAAGATCAGCAGAGAACCAGACATCGCTACCTTGCTTTGCATCAGTATTGCAAAATTGCAAGCTGTACATCCAGATGTACAGAGAGGCTGTTTGTGGCCACGGAACAACCTGGTTTTATACACCATGAAGCCCTCACTGGGGACCTCCAGGCCTGCCTCATCCATTATAATACTCATATGGCCACTGACATGCACTAATCAAAGTTACATAGGCTTGCATATGTGGAGGCCCAAAAATATTGAACACACAAGCGTGCGTGTGCACACACATGCAATGTTCTGGGAGCATCTAGAGATCTCTGCTCTGTTGCCTCTTGTTTTCTGTAGCCTGAAGCCTGAAGTGGATTAACATTTAGCACATTAATAACTCTCTAATCAGCCTGGTGTTACTGGGCGTGGACAGATGAGGAGAGCAATAAACTGCTTTTATTATTCATAGACTTGATTTCTTGGAGCAGATTTCAACACCACACCAATTAGAGAGGGACGTATTTATTATGTCTGAATGCAGCATACATTTCAGATTATGTTCAAAGGAAACATTCTGAGACTCATTTGTGTTAATGTGAATGGATTAACCATTAAAATGGAAAAAGAAATGGAATAATATGTATAGATGATAATTCACATCTAAAGCACATTGTGCTTTGGATATGTTTATTCTGCCTCTTGTGGCTCTATGATGGGACGGTGTTGAAGGGTTCCAGCCTGAGGGATGCAAAGGCTTTTCTGTAATAAAGCCCAACAAGAATCATGCTGGTCAATAGCCTGATTCTCCCTTTGATCAACTCATTAATCACAGCATTCATGACCACAGACAGAAACATAGCAGGGGTCTGAAGGACAGTCTCAACTAGAACTGATTGTTTTATTGTTGGACCTTTGAGATCAATCATGACCTCTTAAAACACTGTGTCTTTGGGATAGTAGCTTTAGGGCCTACAAAGGTTAGCAGTAATCAGTGAAGCTAAATATGTTCCCCTGCCCTGAACATGTGTGCAATCAAAGTAAAACTTCAGAACCTACTAATGGTACTGGCTTAAAATAAAGTAAACTAGGGTGTAATAGTGAAAAAGCAGTGCGTCATCTGCATAGGCACTGATAATTTTGATAAAAAGAAAATAAGATTTCCCCAGAGGCTGAATAGTATAAACAGTCAGATGTTTATTGAGCTGTATTTCATCAAAGCACAGTTTTCATAATTACACAGAGATTCACACACAATTCATACACGAAATGTTAGCAGTTGGAATGTGGTGTACAAAGATGGTGATGCATGTGTCTCTGTGTGTGTGTGTGCCTGCATGTGGTGAGCATGTGCGCGTGAAGAGATGTTTGCTTGGAAGAGAAAAGGTCCCGCCATTTTTGTTGTCATTTAGGCACTAACTTCATTTCAGGAGGTGGTGTGTGTGTGTGAGGGAAGGAGGAATGGAGAGAAAGGTAGAGTGGATTTAGGACAGACAGGAAGGTGAGGTTAGTTTAAGGTACACAGAGCATTTAGCTCTTGGTGAAGGTTTCAGCAATGACGCCAAACATGGCTGTGAACTTTTCCTTGATGTCCTCGGCGAGAGGTGCAATCTTCTCCCTCAGGGCAGCCAGATCCTCGGCTTTGACGGACTGAGCCTGGCTGTAGGCCTGCTTCAGCTGCTCCTTGTATTCCTCCACGTAAGGAGTAGCCATCTGCTTCAGGGTCTCCAGGCGCTCGACGAGCTTGGTGCGAACAGACTCAACAATGGGCATCAGGGCGGCCCTGGTCTCGTCTACGTTGGTAGCCATCTTCTGACGCAGCTCTGCCACGATGGGCTCCATCTTGGCCCTCAGAGCTTCCATGTCAGCGGTGTGCTTGGCATAGTACTCTTGGACAATGGGCTCCATGTGGGTGCGGTACTCCTCCATGTGCTTTTCGAGGACCTCCCTCAGCTTGGCGCGCTTGGGCTCGAGCTCAGCTTTCAGGGTCTCGATGTCGGTCATGACGGAAGCACGGAATTCTGCGGTGGCATCAGCAACGGTGCTAACAACGCTGTCGGTCATTGGAGACACGGAGGTCTGCAGGGCTTTGATCTGGGTGTGCAGGTCCTCCAGGCGCTGAGCCATGGTGGCCCTGGAAGGAGGACAGGACAGATAGCACATCCATGTTAGCGAAGAGCTGTGAAAAGTGACTGCAGCAGGAATTTAAAGAGACAAACTTACTTGAGCTCCTGGTATGGAGTGTCATCAAGCTGGTCCAGAGCCTTGATGGCACCGTCCTTCACCTGAGTCATGTACACATCCACAGCAGACCTGATCTGGGCCAGCTGGGAGGGTGCATCGGCCTGCAGGGAAGCGGCATGAGAGCCTGTGACGAGAAAGGGGAAAGGAAGCTGTTAACCTGTGTGATAGATCTAAAACATCTGTACATGCTAAAGAAATCGTGTGTTCGGAACTCACCGACAGCCAGCAAAACGGCAAGAGCAAGAGCCACGAATTTCATGATGTTGGTCTACGGAGGAAAAAGAGAAGTCATGTTATAGAGTTAAAGAGTTCCAGTGTATCAGCTCAAAACAATTAAATGAATAAAATTAGAAAGTGGAAATCAAAGAACCTATTTAGCTTTGAACCTGTCACCTAAAGCAAATTGAAATGCCTTAAGATATTTTCCTGAACTGACCCAATGCTGCTCTAACATATGGCTGTCTACGGAGAGAAGCTGTAATCCGGATAGATTAGTGAGCCGGTTTAAGAAGATCAGGTCCGGATTGCTTTATAATCTTGTTTCAGGTTTTGCAACAAAACACAGAAATAGAATTAGGAAGTCAGCTGTCTGGACGCTGACTGGGAGGCAGTCGCTGTCCAGAGGTGTCTGACCTTACAAACATCTTTGGATAGAAACAACTGCTGTAATGTCCCCTCAAGCTAAACAGCATTTCTCTGGTGTTAAAATGACTAAATGATTTAAATTTGATACAAAAAAAGTGTCTTAGCTGGAGAAAAACATATAGGTTAACTTAATAAAGCTTACAGAAAGCTTTTTAAAAATAAAAAAAGTTAAAGTTTTGCTAAACTTCTTCTTTTCAGTCTGCTACTGTAAAGCCTGTTGCAGCATCGGCCTTTGCTTGTCTTACCTGGTGGAGTTGGTGACGAGACTGAAGAACCTCAGTAGGAGCAGACTTTTTATAGTGCCCCGGTGAGGGATGAGTCTGTGTGGGAAGGGGGAGGAGAGGAGCTGTGTGTCTCCGTGGAGGTGGACCTCACCCCCCAGTCGTCTCCCTCAGCAGGAGGACTGAGTTGAGGGTTCAACGGTCACCTGCTGTGAGCAGATCAGTCGTCACACACACAGAAACACACGTCAACAGACTGGGCCACAGATGGACTATATACTGTCCCGATCAGGGTCAGACACGTACTGTAACTTTCACAGTTAGCTTCTTTTCAGTCCTCAATATGGCTGCTGCTTGTTGGACACCTGTTCGGGTTTTTAAAATGTAGACTTTTCTTATTTTTCTCGAGGCCAAGCTGCCACAAGGACATAAAACTCAATCCACTGAGTTTGGAAAGTTAAGAAAAAGTGTTAATACTACACGAGGGGAATGCTTCAACTTTACTTATGGAAGATAGGAACCTACACGACTTAAGCTGAGGACTCTGCAGGTTTATGCACACAGCAAAGCTGCTGAAAATCTGTGCCAAGAAAAACATGCATGAGTAAACAGAGGGCAGCGACTTGTTGCTATCTGGCTCTGTGAAAAGCAGTAACACTCAATCAAAAGTCGCTGATCTGAGGATGACAAATAAGCAAACACTCTAACAAAACCACGCAATGTTATGCGGTGATCAAGAAAGTACCAAAACAGACCTATCAGTGTACGAATAACGAAATTAGTCACTGGTACGTGGGATGATTAATAGGTCAAAGAGTGGTGTGTGCTGTCCTGTTGTTTGTTGTCCTATCACCTCTGGACTTTGTCACCGGGGTTTCATGTGATTTGGGGAATTGAGGGGATTGTGAGATGCGGTACTTAATAATACATGTTAATGCTATAGCCCGTATAGCCTACATGGAGGGACAAAATGGATTTCCTGGCTCATTATATGAGATTTAGCATTTGAATATGCAATGTTTAGAGGAATATCTCATGTGCTTTTTGTTACAAGCTAAAGTAAAACAAAACATTTATATTTTATATAAATATCAGACCACTGCAGAGGGAAAGCTATAGAGTGAGGGTACAGGGTTACCAAGTGCAAGGTTAATCATTGTAAGCGCTGGCCAGCTGTCCTTACATAATGCATAGTCCATATGATCAATCACTATGTTCAGTTGCAAAATGTCCAACGCATGCCTTATGCAACATGGAGCATGAAACTGATGTAAAATATATGTTTTTTCTTGTAAATTCAAAAAAGTCAGAAGTGCTCACAATTCCAAGAAAAAGCACAAAAAACTGAGCTGAACTGTCTGTACTAAAACATGTCTAATTTGGTCCTACTTCACTTAATCAGAGTTGGCCTTTGCAGTATCAATGTTCACATAATATGATTTGATAGAGTTCAAAAGAGATATTCATATTCATCTTGAAAGCTTTGTTATGTGCCATCTCACTCAATCTTCACCTGGTGATACTAATACATCTTTACACATATCACATGCATTTCCTTTAATTATTTCCAAAAGTATTCAAATAGACTCAGTGGTTGCAGAGACATAGTCGTATCTTTCCAGTATTGATTTTTCAAATAAAAAAAAAATCATCACTCCATAAAACATGGTCATAAATGTTGATTTTTTAGTTTGTAGTTCTTTGGAAATCATCTTAAAGGAGCTATACCTGATATTATTTTAATCTTTACAAAAGAAAATGGTCTCCAAACGGTATATTATGTGGTAAAAGGGCTGAAGTTGCACTTAGACCCTTTAAGTCCATAAAAAATAATTGACTCATTGATTGTGCATATGTACAAGTCCAGGACATTTTATTTAGCGATAGCGGATAATTTTTAGCTTGGCGTGACGCTCTCCGGATTCCCTCGGGGGACGCTCTTACTGGCTGATCAGTTAACCCCATTGGCAGAGAAATAGCGTCATGCCAAAGCTATCCGTAACTTACCACATAATATACCATGTAGAAACCATTTTTCTTAGAAAGATTAAGATAATATCAGGCATATCTCTTTTAATGGTATAAAAATCCAATTTTATTTTTTATCAAAAGTCACATGCTTTGCTTTTTTATTTTTGCTTAAATCAAGCTGATGAGCGTGATGACAAGACAGAGGAGGTTCCCTCTCCTGCCACGTTTCCAGCATCGTTATCAGCTCTCTTATCAGCTCTGTCACCGATTAGTGAAATACTGCAAAGCAGCTAAAAAAATTTAATGATTGGAGCCTTATAATATAGCATTAAATCACTCTGAAACATCTGCATGGTGGAAAAAGGGTAAAGGCACTATACTTAGTTAGTTCATCTATCTTCCAGTCATATTGGCTGATTGATTATTATTTTTATTCTACTTAATAGTACTATATTGACTTTTAAGCTGATGCTTACAGAAACTACAGCTTTTAGATGGCCTTCTCTGTGTTTTGACATCTGTCAAACAAAAATGTGGGTAGAAAAAAAGGGGAAAGTTCATTGAATAGAATAAATCATTATTATCAGGAGTCTGGCCCACATGACAACCAGAGTAAAAGGAGGAAGAGATTACACCACATTGTCTCATATTTCAGTGCTCTTTAGGGATTTTGCCCTGGCCTGTAAGATAAGAGTGTTCAACATACAGTATCAGCTGCTCAGAGCTGCTGATCAAGAGTGGAACAGGCCTTGTCAGAAGAATGATTCTTATCAGGGACAGCAACCTTTGAGACTCTTGCACTGCGCCGCATCGATTCAGCATCCACACTAAGTCCTGTCTATAGATTACTGCTGTCATAATTGTTATCAATAGGTCTTCAGTTCTCCCAGCTGGCAGGACAGTTGCTGAGGTTGCAGGTCTGGCAGCAAACTCAATTCCTGTGAAGGGGAAGAATGAGCAAAAAATGTTTTTAATTCCAAACACAAACCAGAGCAATGGAGCTTGCTCAGCTAATCAGCAACTCCAACTCTGAGTTAAAAGGCATTACCTGGGCTTCATTTACAACAGAATAACTGCTGGAACAGACATAATTTGGGGATTTTGATCCATTTAAGACGTAGAATCATCTACATGTGATGGGATTTATTTATGACAAGCAACTTTTCCATCAGATTTACCAGATTTCCTGGAGCTGCTAAATATTTAATCAGCGAATCCACCATTTGATCAGGCTGTGGTTCAAAGGTCACGTCATAGTTCCAGCTGCCTCTGTGATGGAGCACTGTTCTCAGCCCAGCAGGGGAGGTTATCTCAGCTGTAAGCAACAGTGTGACGGACGCTCACACTAGTTTTCTCCAACACACACACACCGCTTATGATCGCTATACCCAAGCCTACTTAACTGTTGTGATGTGCTTTTGCAATGACACACCCGCTGAGTTCATTTCTGCTTTAATACAGATATTTGGATGGAAGCCCTGCTCGCAGAGCGTCACCGCTGGTTGCATTGCCCCGAGGGCTGTGCAGCTTGACAGCAAGACAAGAAAATCCACTCTGAACTCAGATAACCTGGACAAGGCACAAATTAAGGAGATCTAAGAGTTATTTTTTATCATAAAATAAGCTGAGAAATGCTCATGTATTCACTAAGTAAAGAAGACATATGAAAGGGCATGTTTCCATGACAGCAAACATGCAGTGAGTTTTCCTGATCAGCGATAGGGAGCGTTATCTTCTCCGTTTATGAGTCTCTGAAGCCATTTGCTGTTCTTAAGCATGTTCCCTAGATAATGCAGTTCATTCATGATTTCCAGCACAGGAAGGTCGTGCTCCAGATGACACTTTAAACTTCTGAGAGTTTATAAAAAATATATAATACGAAGAAAAGCAGAAAATCTGAGGGGAGCACTGAGCAGGCAGGGTTTGGAGAAACGTCACTCTCATAAAGTATTTGCGTGTATTTACTGTAACAGGGTAGACTCACATCAGTGTTGTGTATTTTGTGGTTCAGTGCGTAGGTGTTGCTCATCAAAGTTTCAAGGCCTGTTTGTAATTCTAAAGCATTGCCTAAGACGCAGAGGCCATTCACCCTGAAACAAGCCACCCACATCTAAGATAAACACTGGATGAGGAAGAGTCTTTTTCACCAATGACTGCAAGGGCTTAGAATATATATTTTTATATTTTATGCTGCTTTCTCAGAGAATTAGTGTGTGATAAATTGATCATTTGACTTTAATATGTGCCTAATGCATGAAAACTAGCAACAATAAGGAAGAAGATATTCTAAGACTATGGAGTCTTTTTAAATTAATTACTTTAAAGTAACTTTAAGCTTCCAAAAAACTTCAGTTTGATGATAGAAGAAGTTATGATGCATTATTCTACTCATCTGCCCTCTTGTGGTTAAAAATCGGAGTAGTGTGTGTTACATATCGAAGCAATTATCTTACATTTAATTTAATTCCATTGTGCACTTACAGTGCCATGTTGGGGAAATTTAAACAATGAATTACAATGGCTTGGGAATCTTGCTCTAGCCTAATATTTAAAAAATATTGTTTACAAAAACAACAATAAATTGAATATCACCGTTCTCAGCAATGTGATAGCTTGGCATGGCTGTGGGACTGAACAAGTGCATCATTTAGCATTACAGTGTTAATTCAGCACCCAGCTGAGGGTGACAGGCGTTGGAAGGATAAGTGCCATCTGACACACCACAGGGATCCTCGCATTTAACCTCCCCTACAATAACACGTGCAACACACATCACGCCTTCCCTCTCTACAAATAATGTCACAGCTACTGGGCTCTTTTGACATATATTTTTTAAAAAGAGCAGTTCTTTCAACCCCATTCAACAATAAAGTGTTGAAAGTTTTGATTTAAAAGCAAGATTTTTTCCTGACCTAGAAAGTGGGATGAAGTGAGGTGTTACAAATAGTTTAGGGACCTTATATTCTGGCATTATTCTTAGATGATGAATAGATGCATTGTCACACATTGTGATTATTTCTGTTTTCAAACAGAATTGCTTTATTCTCAGTACAATGTGCCCAGTAAGCACTACAGACAAAAGTCTGTCTGAAAACCTCTGACCCAAAGAAGGAGTGAGAGGAAAGGGAAGCATGATTTGGAAGAGAAAGAGAACAAAAACTGTCTGGCTAACAGCTTATTGGGTCAAAGATGACAATTAAAATATACCATATGCTACATGAATATCTGTAAAACAATTGTACCTTCACAACTAAACTTACTTCCCACTTACTTCTTTTACCTATTTAACATGAAAAGTGACTGGTGTGCAGATTCATGAGCTCTTTAACTTTCACACTAAGAAAAAAGCAAGCAAGAAATGTTTCTTTGCATTTTATTTTCTTTTGCACAAAAAATTATGAATAAATGTTTCTTAGCCATCAGTTGAGATAAAAGTTAATGATAAAGTAATGACAGTGAAATGGTCAAAATTTGAAACAGCAACACTTTCTTTTGATAATACATACCGAAACCAATTGGTAGAGACAGTTCAGGCGGGTTTATTTAATCACTTCTTCACTAAGATTCACGATAATCACTGAAATTTGTGTTCTACCAAATGGTAGAACAGGACCAAAAAGAGTTAGGCCAGTGGTACCAGTGTGAGATTAGAGGCCTCCTACAGTCTGGGTCACTGACGACTCTACACACATAAATGCATTTCACCCGGAGGAAAGCTTAAAATATAGTAATAATATGTAGATTTTAATAACTTTGCATCCTATTTAGGAAATATTTAATTGCAAGATAAGTTTATACGCTTTTCCAGTGAGTGTTTATTCTGTAATGTGTATATTTTTGCTGGATATCTGAGTGAAATATAAACTTCCGAGCACACTTAAACGCCGCACGTCGTTCAGCCAGTCAGATCTACGTCCCTCCATCGTCAACAGGAAACTAAGGAAGCGTCCTTGGAGATGTTTGTAGTGTAACTTTTGCGTCTTTTCCCTCTCTGGGTACACCATGCCTGTCTTTTCAATTAGCTGAGAGCTAATAATTTTTTTCTAGAAGCACTAATGAGAAACCATTCAAAATTCGGGAGGTAAATTGCTCGTTCAAGTCTGATCTTTTTCCAACAACTTCGCTTTCTGAGCTAACGCAAAGCTAACGTTGAAATTAGCTGGAAATGCTACCGTTAATTAGCTTAGCTCATCCTTCAATCCCATTCATGGTATTAATGTACTTCACACTGAATTCACGTTGATATGTGATAGCAATCGTCTTTGCGGCTGTCAGGCTTTAGGGCTGCACAATTTTTTTATAGGCTCAGTAGCGCTCCTGTTTGTCATTCAGCAACAAATATGTTTCCCATTTGTTAATCTTATTAGCAGAGCTTTATTAGAGGATAAGATGCTCGATTTTTTCTTCTATAAAAGTGCATTTCACTCTGCACAGTTCAGCTTTCAGGCTTGCAACCAAAATGATGACATCAGTTTCTGAAATGCAACCCATCGTTAACCAGTCATTTTGTTTTCTACCTCCCACTTGTTTCTGCAGTAACCATGACTGCTCTCATAGGAGACCAGCTTATCCTTGAAGAGGACTACGATGAGAGCTACATACCCTCTGAACAAGGTGGTGTTAGGTTGTGCTGACAAGCAGGGAATGTGTATGTGATTGAATATAAGCTATAATATGATGATCTTTGTATCACGCAGTACTTCTTTATCATTTATTATGTATAAGGGATGAATAAAGACAGTTATGCAACTGTGGATTTCAACAGTCAGCAATGGATAGTGTACATTTCCCTCTGCTTTAATGAGATTTTAAACTGTCCTACAGCATTATATGTTACATGATGTTGGGGGGGAGATGCCCTGATTTTACCCAGCTGTTCTCATATTTATATTATCTCACTGGTTAGAGATCCAAGAGTATGCAAGAGAAATTGGCATTGACCCTGACAATGAGCCAGAGCTGCTGTGGCTGGCCAAGGAGGGGATTGTCGTCCCTTTGCCTCCCGAGTGGAAGCCTTGGTAAGCATGAGAGAACCAAGAGAGCAGATCTCTGCCACCATGTTGATTCAGCTGTTATCAGAGGCTATTTGAATTAAAACTGTGCTGGTCCTGCAAGTTTACATTAGTTTGGGAGTAATGTGATAAAATTTAATATTGATGTGAGAGATCAAAGATGATGTCAACCTTGAGAGTGAAGCCACCTGCTCTCAACGGTGTCTCTTTGGAGATGTGATCTGCAGAGCAGCTGGGAGAGTAACACCTCCAACTTTACAACACAGCAATACAAGGCATTTATTGTTATATGTTATATGTTATTGCTGCCTTTCTAGTATTAATAATCATAAAAAATATGTCTTTTGGTTTTTAGTACATTTCATCTTCAGTCTGATACTGTAACAGAAGCAATACAATAGACTAAAAATATAAAAGTTATTCAGCAAACTAAAATAGTTTGTCATGTCAAGCTGTAATTGGTTTCCATCCATCCATCCATCCATCCATCCATCCATCCATCCATCCATCCATCCATCCACAGACCTGTTCATCTGTTTGACATTTGTCTGGTCCTCCATCCTCCCATCCAACTTTCTGTGTATCCATCTGTCCATTCACCAAATCACCCATCCACTTACACATCCATCCAGCCATTCAGTTCAAGCCAATCTGATCGTCATACACTGTTTCATATGGGCCAGTTAATAACAAGCAGCCTTGCTAAGGAAACTGATAGACTGCACCAAATCTATTCTTCGATCAATCCCCTCCTGAGCAAGCTTCATGAAACGGTGGAAAGAAAAATTGCCTTTTAACAGGAAGGCAAAACCTCCAGCAGAACTCAGGGAGGGCGGCCATGTGCCTCGACCGGTTGGGGGGTGGAGACGACAGAAAGGGTGAACGTAGACGGATGACAGAGAGAGAGCTGAAGGACACGACGAGACTGACACAGTCATCACATTTTATCCATCGAGATCTGCTGAGAGCAGAAATATGTTAATGATGGCAGGACTGTCATATGTTTATACATGAAGAGATGAGGAGCAGAGAGATGAGGATGAAGAGCCCAGTGCATCATGGGATGTCCCTCAGCAGCCTAAGCCTATGGCA
>JBBDHI010000009.1:4231740-4249633 GCA_037177115.1 Craterocephalus stercusmuscarum | reverse complement strand
CATGGGATGTCCCTCAGCAGCCTAAGCCTATGGCAGCATAACTAAGGGATGGCTATCCACCCCTAACTATAGGATTTATCACAAAGGAAGGTTTTAAGCCTGATCAGGTCTTTGCCTTCTCTTTCCTTGGTTGACGTACCAAAATGACTTCCTCTCTCCGTCTGCCTTCCCCTATAAAGTCAGGATGTGACGGGGGATGTCTACTACTTCAACTTCTCCACCGGCCAGTCCACCTGGGACCACCCCTGTGACGAGCACTACCGCCGTCTGGTGATCCAGGAGCGCGAGCGTGCTCAGCTCACAGCAGCTACCGGTGGGGCAGGAGCTAAGAAGGACAAGAAGAAAAAGAAAGAGAAGAAGGAGAAGAAAGAGAAGAAGAAGAAGGAGCCACTGAAAGCTCCATCAGTGAGTAGTTATAATGACTTCCATGAAAGAGCTCAGTGATGCTGTTTAGTTACATGAATTTATGTTATTCCATTTAAACAAGTTTCAGGGAGGCAGTTGCCTCCTCCTGAATATAATAGTGTCTTTTTTTCAAACTCTTTCCTGTTGAATAATTTAAGTTAAAGAATATCTTAAAGTGTTGGCCCACTTTGCAAGTTTTAGGCAGAATCTTTCCTGGTTTATGCCATAAAAATATAAATGTCTAAATTGTTCGTTTATGCTCTGCGTTTTAACTGAAACTTAGTCTAGGTGTGCTTCTTATTTTACATCCAAAAAGTTCTAAAACATCTACTCCTGTAGGCGCTGAGCTCGTCTTTGGGGCCTTTATCATCCCCACTCGCCAGCTTGGTTCCTCTAAGAGGTCTGGACCCCCCTGGTCAAAGTCCTCTTTCTGGATCTGCTCCTTCTCTTCGGGGGTCCCTTGGCAGTTTAGGTGGGCTGGAACCTCTAAAGACATCCCTTCGGGTAAGAACTTATTCAGGTTGTCTTACTACATGCGACTATATCATGTTTTAATTCTTTTAGCGAGCCTTTAATCTATCTGTTCTGCTTGCATCATTTCTTTTTTAGGCTCCTCGCAGCAGTGGGGCTTCTAGTGTTTTAGGCACCAGGCAAGAGGAGAGAGTCTCATTTACTCTGCCTGGCCTGGATGACGACGATGATAATGACAATCCTGAAGAAAAAATATCCGAAAATGAGGTTAGTTTTGCTCCCTGATCCTTTCAGAACTACTTTATTTCCCTAAAAAACCAATCATTGTCTCCTTTTTTTCCAGCCAAGTCCCCGTGGTTCGGACAGACTACTGAAGAACCTCCACCTGGACCTGGACGCTCTTGGAGGAGGCCTACAATATGAGGTAGATAAAATCCTTTTCTTCAGACGGCAGTGATTGTGTAACATCTGTAAAGTGAACCATTTTCTTCAGGACAGTGAAGCCAGCGGTGCAGCTCCAGCCGAGGAGAAGACGGAGCCGGAGCTGCAGGACTTGGCCCCGTCTGGAGACCACAGCCCTGAGCCGCCATCCCAGCAGGTAAAAACGCAGACACTCACAAATCCGCTCTGCCATCCTTCTGCTCCATCCTCTCGTGCTCCAGTGTGTCGCATCCTTTCATGGTTGGTGCCTTTAGTTTACTGGGATTATTTGGCCGAACTATTATTCGCACCTTTGAGTTCTTTCTTGTTAAACCGCATCTTTCAATCATGTTGGGATTAATTTTTAAGACACTAAACAAAAGATATATTTATTTTATTGACGATTTGCATGTTCTTGTTTGAAAGTTGGTTTGATTTCTATGTATTGTTTCCATTGTGGTCTTCTCTTGTTGCCTCATGGTTCCTGATCCATCTGTAATTCCTTCTCTTGTGTCTTTTTGATCTTTTTAACCTCTCCACTTCGCCCCCTGACCCCTGCGTCATGCAGCTGATGTGCTGCTGGGACCTGTCCTATGGCCGCGGCTGTTACTGTGTCTTCCTCTTTGTCCTGCTCTCCTCCTACTGTCGCTGTTACTGTTTCGCAGTCTGACCTGAAATAACCCCGGCATGTGTCTTCGCCATCATAAATTACTTTGAACATTTTCTGCCTTCATTTATTTACCTTATAGACCTTCCTTTCATCCCCACTGAACAGTCGGTCCAGCCCGGTGGCACCCGTCCCGATGTGTGTGTGCCCGTATTTAAATGACCAAAATTTCCAGAAGACGAAATATTTCACATTTATTCATCTATTTTGATTTATTCATTCATACACCGACTCTAACTTGTTCAGATTTTTGGTTTTTGCATGCTCTTGTTCCGAGTACATCACACCTCCGCCATCTTTCAGCAGGGGTCGCAGCCTGTTTTGTCCGCCTCCCTCTCTCACCTGCCCTCCTCCATCCCTTCTGTCCCCTTGTGTCTCTGCACGCCTTCCTTTGTGCCTCCTTTCGGGGGACGGACGGACTGTTCTTCCTCTCACCCTCCTCCACCAAGGACTCCTTGAAGGGTCGCCGCATCCGCCTCTCTCCCACAGCGTGCAGCAGAAGCCAAGTCAGCGAGGAGGGGGCCGCGGTTAACACCCCCCAATCGGAACACTTTGCCAGTCAGTCACGAGCAGAGGCGGCAGAGGAGGGGGGAGAGTTGGACAATGTTCTCGAAGGGAAGGGAGGTGATGCGGAGGTGGAGGAGGAGGCAGGGAGCGAGGCGAATGAATGCGAAGGAAATGAGGTAGAGGATGGAGAAGAAGCAGATAGGAAAGATGATGCAAGGCCAGAGGAAGGGAAGGAGGATGAGAGCGAAGGTAAGGCGGCGGTGGAGAGTGAGAAAGAAGAGAGTGGAGAGAGTGATGAGGTTGAGGAGGAGTGCATTGTCGGGGAAGATGTAGAAAATGAAGAGACGGAAGGTGAAGTCTCAGAAAGTGAGGAACGCAGCGATGGAAAGAATAATGAACCCGAGGGAAATAGCAGCGAAGAAGAGATAGAAAGATTTGTTGATGATGGAACCAGAAACAGCGAGGGGGTTGGAGTGGGTGATGAGGCTGGGAGGAGTGAGAGCGAGGAGGACGAAGGTGAGAAAAACCGAGAGGTTGAAGAGAATGTTGACAGAGAGAGAGATGGGCCTGAGAGAAGCATTTCTGAGAAAGCGCAGGTTGAAAGTGAGAGAGAGAAGGTGGAGATAAATAGCAAAAGAGGTCAGAAAGAGGATGAGGAGGGTGGGAGTGATGAAGCCCTGCAGAGATGCTCCATCAGCCACAGGAGACAGACAGAGACTCACGGGGAGGAGGTAGAGCGATGCGTGCAGAGCGGGGGGGAGGAAACGTTGAAGGAAGGAGTGGAAATAGAAGACGATTCCGATGGCCAAAGTCCCAGAGGAGCGTCGCAGAGTGAGGAGGAAGTCGTGGAGGTTTTTGAAGCGGGGCCGTCTCAGGTCCAAGCAGCCGAGCTGGGGCGTGACACGCATTACCAAAAGAGTGAAAGCCTTGCTGATGACATGAAGGATGTGACAAAAAAATCTTCCCCTCCTGCAGAGGTAGGGTTGGGTGTTGTCTCTGCCTCCCCCCCAAACACACACACACACACACACACTGTTTATCCCCCAACCAGCCCTGGCCCTGCCTGTCATATGCAAGCAGGTGCATGTATCTCCCAGAGTCCAACTCCTGTGCCTTAGGGGCTTGCTTTGATTTCCTGTCTGGGTGTCATCGCTTAGAAAGAGGATGGAATTGGTTCTGAGCCCCTGAGGTCTGGATTGGAAACTTCTAAACCTGCAGACGTTTTACAGACTGTCAGCTTTTAGATTGGAAACACTGGTGATCTCTCCTGCTCCTCTTCCAGTTAGCGAACGCTGTGCTGTGTGATTTATCTGCAACACGCCTGCTTGCAGCCTGGCTTTGCTTGTGTTTGCATGTAGGCCCCGCCCCTACCTTCCATGTTGTTCTTTGGTATTGGCAGTTTGCTGTAGTAAACACCTGTGCATGCAGGTTTCATTCAGAACGGTTACCTTGTAAATCAGTGTCCTGTGTAAATGTCATTGCAGGAGTCAGAGGCCAGTAAAAACATGGAGCCGTCTTCTATGGGTGTCAAGGTAATCCATCCATCCATCCGTCTGTCTGTCTGTCTGTCAGTCAGTCAGTCAGTCAGTCAGTCAGAAGCCTCATAATCATTCTGCTTTTGCATCTTGAAGCTGTCACAGAAGGTTCTAGACATCAATGACCTGTCTGGCATGATCAGTCCACTGGAGAAAGATAGAGGAAGGGCATGTGAAGAAGAGGAGCAGAATGAGAGCAGAGGAAAGGCGGAGACTGAGATCAGCAGCAGGTAGCTGTGGAAATGATCTGATGTTGAAATGACTAAAAATTGTTTGCAACCAAAATGTTGTTACAATGTGTTTCACTCCCTCCCTTTAGTTTTTTTAGCCTTAAAGCTGCTGTAATACTCTCCTCTCCTTTCTTTTTTTCCAGTCAGATGCTGGCGAATGACAAAGACAACCTTGCACTGCATAAAGTTGACCGACTTGTCCTCCACCAGTCCAGTCCTTCACCTTCCCTTTCCGGATCGCTCCGCTCTGAATGCGGCGCCCCCCAGTATCAGAATATCAGCCTTGACTTGTCTCCGGCGCTACAGAGACCTGAAACTTCAAGAGGTAGGCAGGTTCGGACGTTGGAAGCTCCACATAAAGATCCTGAACCCAACTTTAATAAACTAGAGAGCCGGCTGGGAGACGAGCCAAGCTGGAAAATCCGCAAGGAGAGGAGGAAAGAGGAGGAGGAGGAGGAAGAAAGGAAGACGGCAGAGAGAGAGGAAAGGAGACTAAAAGAAAGGGAGGTGGAGGAGAGAGTTAGAGAGGCTGAACGAGAGATGGAGGAGGAGAGGGAGCGTTTGTTGAAGGAAAACAAGAAGCGGAAGCATCTCCTCCAAGAGGAACTGAGGAAAGAAGAGGAAGAAGAGGAGAAGAGGCTGAGGGAGGAGAGCGAGGAAAGACTGAGGTATTCATGTTTTTATGTGGTGTTGAATCTTATTCCAGATGGTTTTCTTTGCTTAAAACATCATTTGCATGATTCTAGGACCCTGCAGCAGCATCTTTTGTCTAAGAGGAGAGAAGAGGAGGCGAGGCTGAATGAGGAGTCTGAAGGAGTGCTGGAAGAACTCCGCCAGTCTGTCAGAAGAGAGAGAGAGGAGCAGCAACACAAACTCAGGTGAGACATTACTCACATCTTCTCCGGTTTACTGTGGACGGACGAGAAGCGGTCACCAGCCTGGAAAGGTTGTAGACCCCTGCTGCAACCCGAAGTACCTGATTAAAATCCAGATTACCAACCCTTGTTTTTATGTGTCTTCCTGTTTTATCTGTGCTAGGGAAGAGAATGAGGTCATGCTGAAGGAGTTACGGGTGATGCTGGAGGAGGAACGTGCAGCAACGCATGACAAACTGGAGGCCCAGAGGAAGCAGGACGTGGATCGTCTGATGGCTGAGTCCGAGGAGGAGCTGCAGGCTGAGAGGAGGAGGCTCAACAGAGACAGGGAGGACAAGCTGAACGCTCTGAAACAGGAGGTGACTGGATGTAATCCATGAAACCAGTTCGATTTAGTTGCTACATATAATTTAATTGAATAATTCACATCTGATTCACTAAACCGTTCAGCCTGTTCTGTACAGTTTGGTCACAGGATTTATTCCTGCAAATTTAGTGGAAAAATAGACCAGAATCCAAAAAGTTTTGCTTTGTTTTGATGGTGCACCGTCACATGCAGGTAACAGATAGATCTGTTCTTCCCGCTCGGTGCCAGTGAACCTGAGCAACTGTTTAATGATCAGTGTTTTCAATATTTTGTCTGTATAAAGGTCAAAAGCACAGAGAGGAGGAGGGAGCTGATGATGAGTCCACGTCCTGAGCAGCAGCTGGCGGAGTACCACAGAGAGGTTAGGGAACAAACACACTCCGGGTGACATCATCAGCATGTCTGCTTCTGTATGAACATGAGCCGACGCTTGAAGTCAAATTTGCAATTTGCATCCATCTCTGCTGCTGCACAGCTGACTGACATTCTCCAGGAAGTGCGAGACGAAGCGCAGCGTGATCACGAGAGGAAGCTGGAGCAGCTGAAGGACGACCACAGGAGGGAGATAAACAGCATTAGAGAGAAGCACCTTGATGAGGTCAGAGGCCGTTTGAGCTCGAGCTCCATCATCTGATGGGAGGCGAAGAACACAAAAACGAAAATATCACACTGATTTTAGTATCGCAAGTGTTGATGGGAGATGGATGTGTTTGTGTTCCAGGAAACGGCTCTGAGGGAGCGCTTGCTGTCCGCGCTGCAGGAGGACAGAGAGCGTCTGCAGGCCTCTCATGCTGTCCAGCTGGAGAAGCTCCGCCTGCAGCTCCAAGCACAGATACAAAAGACTCAGCTGGCACACTCGCGTAAGGTGAGACGGGATCCGTATATGCTGTGTGCATCGGATTTTCCCCTCAGAGATCAGAATCAAAAAGAGAAAAAAAGAGATGATTTTCATTTTAAAATGAAAAAAATAAATAGAAATATTAAATTAACACAAATTTGAAAATTGCTCCATTTGGAGTTTAAAATTTGCAGACCAAAAATTAAAATGTGTAAAAATACAAGCACAAAATGCCAAATTTATTCAGACAGGCTCTGTGGTGGAAGGGACTCGCCGTGTCAGCATAAAGGGTCCATTTCCACCAAGTGTCCGGCGTTAGTGCGCATTATTTTTGTTTCTACTGGGAAAAACTAGGAAGGGTGTCATGATATCTAATCCGGGCCCACTGCTACTGGAAAAACAATAAAGTTCAGGGTTTACTCAACCAAAACCGTCATGTCCCAAGCAATGCTCCCTAATGGAAACAGTGTTTGGTTCCGATTTGGTCTCAATGTTGACTATTTTGCAATAACTCATTTGTTGCCATGCCAAGGCAGAAGTCATTCATTGTCATTGTCATTCATTCATGGCAGCATTGGTCTGTCTGTCAGCAGCATTTCTCTGAAAGTTATGATCAGCCTTATAAATGGAATTAGAAACAAGTGGTCAGGTTTTGGGGGTGATCTGGATCTCGGCTTGGATCCAGGAATCCTTTAAAGGATTCTTTACTTATGGGAGATATGGGTACGTTTGCCACTACAACTTCAGCCACAGTCACTGCCAAACATCTGTGCTGTCTCCCAGATTTTACTCATAAAAAAGAAATGATTTTACTCTGTCATGTAGGAGTCGGAGCTGCAGGACCTGGCAGATCAGGTGGAGCTGAGAGCCAAAGAGCTGAGGAGCCAGGAGGCCATGATGCAGACAAAGGTGCACTTCTAGCTCTGCATGTAACTTTCAAACCAAGCAGGATGACATGCACTGATCGCCTGTGCTAACTTTCAGGCAGCGGATCTGAAGAAGAGGAGGAAGAAGCTCGGAGAAGAGGAGGAGGAAGTAGACAGACAGCTGGAGGTGTGAACTAGTCTTTAATAAGTCATTTCCATTCACCTGCTCTCCGCCATCTGTTAACCTTCTGCTTCCGTGTCTGGGCTGTACGTGGGTGTTCAGGCTTTACCTCGGCTGATCCAGGAGAGAGAGCGGCTGAAGGAGGAGCTCCAGAGGATGAGAGAGGAGTTGGCTCAGGCCCGGGAGCTCATGCACAGAGCCAGAGAGGAGAGAAGTGCAGCCAAGGAGGAGGTGGAGAAGCTGAGGGATGAGAGGGACAGAGCCAGGGAGGAGGGCAGGAGAGCCAGGGAGGACAGGGAGCGACTGGAGAACAAAGTGGCACTGCTGCAGGAGAGGTGTGACCGTCTCACTCGTAGGGTCAGGTACGGTGTCCGTGAAGATCCAAAAGAGTTTCATCATTATTCATTTTGCTTATTATCTTTTTTAACCTTTGACATTTTTTTTTACTTATTTCTTTTGATCTAATCAATTAATTCATGTTCTTAAAGGAATACTTCACCCTCAGAACGATGTGCCTTCATTTGTTACTCACCCTCATGCTGATTAACACTCTGGAACACTTTTTGATATTTATCATGCATGTGGAGGTTATATGATTATTTTTAGCATTTTAAAGGGGGTTCTGGGGTTTTGTTTTGTCAGTGAACTGGAACTGTTCGAAGGAGAGAGAACTCCTCCCAAACCTGAGCTGAGTAAAAAGAAGACAGAAAAGGCAACAGTGCCCCCCTGTGACGGGATAGACTCATCGCTACATGTAGATGACCTGGATGAGTCACCCCTCTCCCCTGTGCCCGACAGCCACAGCAGCATGGACGAGTAAGGACAGGCAGTTTTTATAAAAACTGACAGCAGTCAATGTTTGAATGAGGATTTATTTTTACCCTAAAATCTATGAAATATTCATTCAAGTATCTTCACCTCTTTATAAATGATCACCTTTTACGTCAGCACTCATCATCATCGGTGACATTTAGAAATAGGCAACGTTGTCCAATATACATTAAGTCATAATGCAGGTATTTATTATGCTTAGGGACTTTTATTTTTATTAACAATAGAACATAGAAAATATATCAAATGGTGAAAGTGAGACATTTTAATACTACATATTGAATTTGATGGGAATCATGTTTGTTTACCATTATGTAGCATCTCATCGTCTTTTAGCAATAGTCGTTAAATATTCCGCGTTCTGTTAAGCATTCCTGGATAGGAATCTTCTACTATTCTAGCACACATGTTTCCAGCTGTCCAACACCCCTGGATCTTGGTTGTATATTCTATTTTCACAATGTGTCTAGATAACAGGTATACAATATACAAATTCTTTGACATTTATGTTCAGGAAGATCCTTGGCATTGAGCCACATCTTGAACCACTACCTACCCTTACTTTCAGAGAGGCTTCGCCTCTACAAGGTGCTCCTTTTTATTCCTAATTATGTTGCAGTCTTATAGTCAGAGACTTAAGGATTGTTATTGTCAATAACATGCAACATGTAATTACTTTCCAACCTTTCGCTGCTCCTCTCCAACTTTTCAGATGTTTACAGTGCCACCAAATTCCCTGTAGGCCATTCATGACACAAAAACCTTGGTTCAGAATTGGATTTTTAATATCGATCTATGAGATGCTGTGTATGTTTTCAGTGTTTAAGTAAAGTTTCTTTCTCAACTCTGATTTTCCAGGTTCCGGCGGTACATCTCTTCACATGGCACCTCCATCCAGAAAACCAAACTCTTCCTGGAGAGGGAGAACAGCCGGCTGATGGAGAGACAGGCAGCTCTGCAGGCGGCCCAGACCAGCTCCTCCCAGGCCCCTGATCTTGGAGGAGTGACAAGAAACCTCCAGCAGGTGCAGGGGCAGCCTAATGAGGTGACGATCGCTGCTGTTTGATTGGCTTTTAAGAGAGGAGCTAAATGTTGGTTGCTCTCTCCGGTTTCTTTTAGGAGGCCAGAGATGTGGAGGAGCTGCAGCGCACAGTGGAGAGAGGAAACGCTCTGCTGCAGAAGAAACAGGAACAGCTGCAGCAGCTGGAGAGCTCAATGGCTGAGGAGGTCAGGAAAAACAGAACAGAACTAATGAATATATAACCCAATAAAAGCAACAGTGATGTCACATTTTCCATCAGTATTTACACTACGTCCCCTTCTGCAGTGGTTTAATGAAAAAATGCTTCAGTTTGATCATTGGACTGACTTAATTCTGATGACGACCTGCTGAGATTAACTTTGTCGAATGAATCGCAGAGATGATGACAAACCAGTGTAGCCTCTTTTTCAGCTCGAGCTGGCCTCACATGAACAGAAAAATTAACAGTGAAATAGCTCATTTATTTGTCGGACCAATAATCCGCTTTTAAAATGATGATTACAGCCCTGCTCTGACACCTGCGTTTGCATTCACTGCTTGGATTTGTTGATCAGTTTTATAATAAAGCATGCTTCAGATGTAACTAGATGCACATCAGGGGACTGTCAGCATATACAGTTACACAACTGTCATTTTGCATCTAAGCGGGCTGTTTTAACTTTCCTCTGTGCTTTTCTTCATTCAGCCTGTATTTGGGAATTTCTCTCAGCTGACTGGAGGAAGGAAAGTAACCTTCGACATAACCGAGTCGGACCTCAGCAGTGCTGTGGTCCATCCGGATGGGACAGGTGACACACAACACATGATGATTGTCCTGCTTTACCTGTCTCTGCATTGTCTCTTCCTGTTTGTCGGGATGGTTAAATACAAGTAAATCTCTATTTACAACTGTGTAGAATTAGTTGTTAGCATGTGCTGATGAAGTACTTCCCCTGGAAAGGTCCTGCACATGTTGAAAACCTTTCATCCTCTCCTGTTCCATCTCCGTGTGCCTCTCTTTGATCAGCAGACCCCCCCACTGTCCCGGCCAAAGTCCAGGAATTAGCAGAGTCCCTGCAGCAGATCTCAGGCCAGCTCAACACCGTCCTCAGTGCGCTGGGTTCACTGGCCCAGAGGCAAAGCACCACTCCTTACTCCACATATCCTCCGCCTCAGGCTCCCTGCTCCCCTGCGCCAGTCATTCCCCAGATGCACAGCCTGGCTCCCGTCTCCTTAGGCCCACCTTCTGCCTGGAGCTGGACACCTCACAGCAGCTCTGTCCCTTTCTACAGCACTCCCATCAGCAGCGGGCTGAAAGCCTCGGAGGACCTCATTAACAGCCGATGGAGCCAGATATTTCCCGGTAAGTCAGCGTATGAACGAAGCACCAGCGATGATGCTGCTGTTGGTCCTGAGCAGCTGTTGTGCTCTGCAGGAGCAGCTGCTGATGGGGTTGCTTCCAGCACCACCAGAGCCGCCTCAGCGTACCCATCATACACTCCTGTCAGGTACTGCAACCTAAAATACACCTTTAATCATAACAATGTAGATAGAAATCAGATTAAAGATTAGAAGTAGTTACAACAAGGGTAAAGTGTTTTCATCTGTCTTAGTGAGCAGGCCCGCAGCCTGCGGTCTTCACCGAAATCAGTGGAGATGGATGGCCAGAGGCTGCAGGGGCTGATTGACGGCAACAAGAGATGGCTGGAGTTACGCAAAAAAGACACCAGCATGTATCCTCCTGAAAGGCTCTTTTTGTCTCTCTCATGGCAGACATGATTCTTCTCCTGACTCTGATATTCTATCACCACTTCATAATACTGGCTTTGTTCTCTGATGCGCCTCATTAGACCACTGTTGTCTTTAACGTCTTCTCAGACCTCTCTTCACTCGATATCAAGCTCCTTCCTCCAAGAGTAGCCTTGTCCAGCTGGGCCTTGATGATAACAACCAGATCAGAGTCTATCACTACTGAGGACAGGACGCACGGATTCTCACACAGGACTTTGGAGCATTACTGACTCAGACATGTCAGCACTATTTTTTTAAAAAGCTTCCAGTGCAAAGATCTTCAGGGAAAGTCCAGCCCAATTCCCCTTTGCTGTAACTGGAGGAAGACGTGACTACAGAGGGCATGGCTCTTTAAGGGCCATGTGTCGGGGACCGGTAGACTACAGCTGCACAGCAGACTCAAAACGGGAGTCTGTAAGGGTGTAACAGATGTGTATGACAATCACATTTCTATAACAATAGCATGTCAGTTACAGCTGTTCACAGCCAAATTCTGTCTTTGTTACTGATTTTTTACACTCCTTTAATGTTTACATTGCACTTGTAGTGAGCTGCTGACTTCAACACTCCCACTTTTGTGCACAAATTTGTGTAAATGCTGTATTTTTCTATGAAATATTTTAAAAACTTTTTAATATATTCCTTACTGTGTGTGTGTGTTATTTCATTCCCACAGAGCACTGTTTAAAGAAGAAGTTGTACACTTGAATATTTCATCGGCCTGCTTTTAGCTCTTAATACAGCACATTTGCATCGTTTCAACACGCGTCTACAATTTCAACATTTATTTTCAACCACTGCACAAAGCCTGTAGCACCATCCCAAAGATTCCTAAAAGGGGTTCAGGTCTGTGTTTCATGCTCTCTAAAACACTTTCTCACAGTCTCACATGGTCCCGTCATCAGGGAAGATGGAATAATCACAACACTATTTCCTCCAGGAAGACTATGGCTCCCCATTATCCTTCCAGTTTTTTACAACGCATCAGTTTTCAACCCAAGTTTAGTAATTTCTGCAAGATGTTTTCATCACTTAAAGCCAATACTTTGATTTGATCCACAACCGCAAGATGGTTTGGCTGCTCACTGCATCAGTGAGGCCGAAACATCATCTACGGCAGGGATCCACGATCCTGTGCCAGCAGGTGCAAGAGATTTGTCTGCTTCAACACACCTGACTCAGACTTGTGCAGCACTTCACTCTGCCGTGGAAATTAAACTAAAACCTGATGTGTGTGGTAATTATCCAATGGAAAGTGCTCACGGTTCTTTTTTTTTTTAGTTAAATTCAGGTGAATATGGGGGCGGGGAGTGAATGACCTACTCTGAGGGCTTGTTGAAAACTGTTTTTTACACAAGTGAAAGGAGGGAAAACGAAACATGTGAAAAGGAAACCTTTATTCAGTAACCGCTCATTGCAATTTTAGACAATAAAATACTTTTTCTTCATACAGAACAGTGCAAAAAATACCTCCGCAGTCACACATGTGGGCAGTCATGAAGTTAATACAATCATCATCGATTTTCTCCCAGCAAGAAGGATGGCTAGCTTCAGGATCTGACCAATCAGAGCACAGTATGTGACTAACATGATAAGAACATTAAAAGGCCACTGGACAGACTGCACAGGATTCATGTTTGCACAATTAATGTTTGTAAACGCACACACCTGTACAAACACACACAGCATACAAACAGTATTTTTCAAAATGCCTCGTGATCAGACGGAACGTTGATAATATAAAATAAGTTAACTCGGACAGGTTGAGTTTGTACATTGTTATCTTTGTCACCAGCATTTACGTAAACATTGATTACAAAAGTAACATTGACGATGGCAGCATACTGACCAGACATTTCAGCATCACCCAACATCCATCCAGCTCGATTGGCACGTTAGTGTCCGTACAGGTGACGGGAGGGGTGACGGGCTATGAGAGGCGTTGATTGACAGCTTGAGGAAACGGGCAGCTGGCTGTGCTTTTTGGAAATGCAAAGGAGACGCAGGGGAAAGACGGAGGTAAGGCAGAGAGGACGAGCAGAGCTTCTCACAGAGGACCTGACCAATCTAGAAGACGAAGATCTTGTCTCTCTGGACAGTGTCAAGGTCATCATCCATGGTCAGGAGGACCTGACGGGAAACAGAAGAGTGAGTTGTGCTGAGTGGCTATAAATGCTTTGAAAGACAACAAAGATGGCGCAGATCGTACCAGGAAGGATCCGAACATGGCGATGGAAGAGAGGAAGTGCCAAATGTCGTGGTCATCAAAGAAAGACAGCAGGATACAGTCCCTGTTATGCTCACGAGACTCTGCTGGAGTTTTCTGTCGGGAGAGGAAAAACATGAAATGCTCATTCCATATAAATGAATCAACACCTGATCAGTGTGTGTTTTTTTTTTCGCTGACCTGCCAGGTGCTCAGACCCTGGAAGAAGAAATACAGCGCGAAGCCCCACACCACCGCCGTGAAGAGAATACACACCAACGGCAGACATTTGATTCTTTCACCACTCCTCAGCTGAAACACAAAGAAGAAAACTCATTTTAAAAAAGAATCACGCTTTTCTGAAGCTAAACGCTCCTTGCATGCACTGAAACACACCTTCATAATGATGTAGAAGGCAAAGTAGAGCAGCAGGTTGCAGATGGCGATGGCCAGCAGGTAGGAGGCAAAGTCGTTGGGTCTCTCTATGAGACCATAAGCAGCCCTGAGGAGAAACAGCAGACCAAACACACAGAGAGAAATGTATGGTGTCTGTTTCCTTTATAATGTTTAAGTTAAAGATTAAAGTTTGTCTACTTACAAAGACCAGTTTACTATGTTTCCCATCACAAGCAGAACCATACGGTCCTAACAGACAAAGAGCAAGGAAGCGTCTTAATAACAGGAATAAGTCCTGATTAACTTGTTTACTGCATGGACTGTAGCTGGATGACTTGAATATCATCATCTTTACTCACAATGTACATGGGGCCGCTGCACTGTCTGATGCAGTCCGTGTAGATGACGTACACAATCCTGCGCAAGATTCCAGCGTCTGGTGCACAACAACAGGAAAAAGTAACACGATTAATGCAGTTCAACTTTCTCCTTTTTTCTTGCTTTTCATTTTAAATTACCAATGGTTTCTTTTTTTTGTTTGTTTTTAATATACTTTTTAATGCTTCTGTTTTATTTAAAGTACCTTGAGTTGTCTTTTACATGAAATGTGCTAAACGTACCCATTCAAAAGACATCGTAAAGACAATGAGGATGTTATGCTTTATTAATCTGATAAAAATAGATTTAATTTAGTTGTTACATAAACAGCTACAAGCTAAACAAATTACCCCAGACTAGCTGCAGTTAAGCATAAAACATACAAGCTGTTATATAAGAAACTACAAGTAAGATTCATATGAGCCAAACTAATTTTAACTGAGCATGTTTGGTGATCTTACTGAGCCTCCATCGACCCATGTAGTACAGCTGTGTGCTGAGGAGTAGCGTGGCCAGGATGTGGATCACAGAGAAGACGATCCAGAAAACCATGTTTCCTCTTCCAAACACCTGCAAAAACACAACCATTGCCAAACCTGCACATTTCTAAACACAATTTAGGCCTTGCTTATTCTTGCGTGTGTGTGTGTGTGTGTGTGTGTGTGGGTGTGTGTGTGTGTACGCACCACTCCCAGCACAGAGAAGAAAATGACTGCAGCGAGGCAGGCGTAGGCAGTGTAAGCACTCGCATTGATGTCTGGGTGCCTCTTCTGGTACAGCTTCAGCATGCACAGGCCAGCAATCATGTACATGAAGGAGGTGTCTGTGAAGAAAAACTCTTCACTTTATTCTTTGCTGATATCAAAAGGAAAAATCACAGCAGATTTTTGTCAACCTACAGGAAAGAGTTATTACATATTTGCAACTGCTCTGAAAAATCTACTGTACAAAGTGATGTTTCCAATTAAAGCAACAAATAAATCCCCTTAAAGTCCTTATTTCCACTCTGCTGCCCAAACCTTCCACTTCATGGAATGAGCTAACTTTGAGCCGGTGAACTCTGACCTACGCATGTTGTCACCTGTAAAGGAGCGATGCGAGGACGGCCTCCACGGCTTCAATCCCCATTATATTTTACTTTGTGTGAAGTGAGAGCTACACGAGCATTCAATGCTTACAGCAGGTGCTCTTACCAAACTGGAAATTAGTGTAGTTGGGGCAGACGTGGTAACAGGCACTGAGCAAGCCCTCCATCATCAGAGCAGTTCCCATGGCGTAAAACAGACCGAAGTGTTTGGGGATGCCGCATTCCTGCAGGAGGAGAAAAACTTCAGAGGGAAAGCCGGCAGCATGGAGGCTCTTGTGATTAACGTGTTCGTGCCTCACCAGCGCGTTAAGCTCGTTTCGGACCAGGGCTCGGTTATGGACGATATCTCTTTTGAGGACAATAAGGAGGAAGAGGAGTCCCAGCATCACGTAACCAAGGTTACTGAGGATGTTGTTGAATGCACTGTGAAGGACGCGAGAATTCATCAAAACATGTTTTCACACAGCTATGCCACCTATGCGAACCTGTTATAGACATGTAATACACACCTTAGAGCGCCGAGAGGGTGGGCACACAGGAAGTTGTAGTAACAAATGTCCTGATTTCCTGTGACATTAACGACCTACGGGACAGAGGAAAATGCATCTGATCAGTTTCAGCCGCGCCACACTTGATCTGCTCACTGCTCGCCTCTCACTCATCGTACCGTCTGGTAGGTGATGACCAGCTGGATGACCGGCAGCGCGTAGAACACGGCGATGGTGGCGATGTTCCTGATGAAACGACAAATATCACACTCATAAAAAGAACAGCAGATTTTCCCATAATCAAGAATTTCAGTCACTTCTTATTTAATTCTGGGACTTCTGCAGAGACAAAGTCGCGTTTACTTCCAACGGTTAATATTTCTGATTTCTGCTGGATTTGTTCCGTGTGGTTACAGCAGAGGATTCTTCTGTAAATGTTCTTATGGGGAGGGGGAACTTCATAGTGTGGGCATGATGGCAGCAGCTGGAAGGTGTGGAGGTGGTATGATGGGAGGCTTTCACAGATCACAGAGCGCTGCTGACCCAGTCATTTTGCTGACCTGACTGATATTTTGGAAAATGTAAAGTCTCTTTCTGCCCCATATCACAACGAATTGACCTTTTAGGAGAGATAGTTTACGTAACGCTTATAAAATAACAGCATTTTCTTTTCAGCAACTCCGAACAACCTCGACCTCCTGAGAGAGCGGCATCTTTAAGCTAGCTGACCACAGAGAAACTCAACATGTTTGTCATCTAGGATTTTTGTAAATACTTGTAGAAGTTATCTTCTCTTAAGCCACAACAGGGTTTAAAACTCATTTCTAAGACATTTATTGCTGCACAGCACACTGAGAATAACATTTGCTGATATCATTGTTTTGGTTCCCGCTTCTGCATTTATTAGTGTTCAAGTGTAGACCTTCACTGTCGTCGTACGGGTTTCAATGCATTCCTGCTGCAGCACAGACTCAAATTAAAACGGATCCAACGGCCTATGAAGTTCTGCCCAATGACTCGGTAATGTGAGTCAGATGTGTTGGAGCAGCCCTCATGGCCCTGGTGTAAAGTGTAAACAGCTGAGATGAGCTCATGCAGCCCTGGGTTACGCCTGTACTGCACCACAGGATGCATGCACCACCTGATTTATGATCTGATCAGTTAATTTTACAAAAAGAGTAAAGCAATTCAATTATTCAGAAATTCACTCCTGTATCATATTTGTGTTACAAGTACATGAAAGTGTACCATGCATCTCTGACTGTATCACCCAGGATGTTTAGAAATACCACATGGAAACATGACACAGAATGACTGTAGCAGACTTCATTCTCTGCTTTGCTTTTTACAACTTCTGAATCTAACCAGCATTCCTACCAGAAGTATATTTGGTATTTCTTGCTGAGGATCCTCTTGTCTTTTCGTGCCAGGTCAGATACACACAAGTATTTCTGTAGTGAGAGGAGGAAAGCGGGAGTCGTCAGTGGAAATGAGCGCATTAATATTTAACCATTTCAATGAGAAAAGTGATCCAAACACGGACCTTAGTTCGGACGATGTTTTTGTCTGAGTTGATGTCGTCTAATGTGTCGTAGTCATCCTCCTCCACGGAGCTCAGAGACTCGTTCCTGCTTCGTCCAACGCTGTCCAACGAGCGCTCTGATGGGGGAGGGGAAGAGGAGAGGGGCTTTCAGCTGACTGAAGGCACAGACTTCGATCAATCACACGTACGGACAGGTGGAGAAGATCATCAGCTGATGCAACAGGCGGTCAAACGCTTCACAACTTTTAGAGCTGATTTGTCTCAAGAATAATTGCTGGTACTCTGATCTTTGCTTTTCATTTTGAAGTTATTAAGTCAAATAATTATTCTTATCCCCCCTCAAATTCATTCATGTGTGATTAGCAAAGTGCTGATTGGTTGATTTGAGAAACTGTGCGGCAGAGTGTCACCGATGCGGATGGCTATGTGGTGAAGGTGATTGAGGAGCGGTCGACGTTTGAAAGGCTCGTATCCTGATAAACAAAGACACAAAGAACCAGTGAGGGGCCGGCAGAGGGGCCCGCTGCAGGCCAGGCTGTGGATGGATGATGCAGAGCAACTGACTGGTGGATCACAGACAACGACAGTGTTGGTACGTGTACACACCCATGTATCCGTAGTTGTTGTCAGTTGATGTGGCGCTGTCGGTGACGGCCTCTGAACTCAGCGTGCTGCCGTTGTCAGCTGCACCGGTGAAGAAAAACTTGCGAGTTAATGGGCTTTATGCCCAGCACCATTACTTCCTGAACTTCAGCCAGCACTTTGTTTCCTGTCTTTTACTACTGGACGA
>JBBDHI010000009.1:4200820-4212887 GCA_037177115.1 Craterocephalus stercusmuscarum | reverse complement strand
TTTACAAAATCATCAGTAATGTAAGCAAGGATGGTGTTTTCCAGTTAATTATTGAATTACTATTGTTCCATTGCCAGAAAACCAGAAACATGATTTGCTGTTGTCAGAAATGCTTTAAAAGCCCGCTAGTGATCAGATTTCTGCAGTAAAGCAGAGTGTTTTCTTCCTTCAGTCTGGAAGTTAAGATGTTTTCATGTTCTTTAGGAACATTTACCTGTAACTATTCTAGTCAGCCTGTAACTGAGCACAGAGGATAATGTTGATGTAAACATTTTTTTACAAAGTTATTTCTCCATCTCCATTCGCACATGCTAACACCTAGCTTGCTAATTATATTTTTCCTTGGACGTTAGCATTAAGCTAACTTATTGGTTTCTCTCCAAGTAGGTGCGCAATGATCCCTTTGGCAGTGAATGTATTTCCAGTGAGGTGCTAATATATCTGCATGTCTGCTTAGTTGTACAGTGTCCTGAGTAAGTGTTTCTGAACGGATTCTTTCTGGGGGACGGTTTATCTGCAGCAGTAAGCTAGGTCACACAGAGGCGCTGCGTAGTGCACAGTTATGTCATCGACCGGAATTTATAGTTTTTATTGCGAGATGAGAAATTATTCCCATGCAGCATTTCTTTGACTGTATATGGCGCATGATTACTTATCGCCCATCCCAAGCCTTTAAGTATCTATACGAATGAAAATGAACATCAAACAAGATACTACATTTTAGTATCGAAGTATCGATTTTTTTTTGACAACCCTTATGTACACTCAGACAACGAGGCTTTTTTATGGGAAACTTAATATGGTTGACGAAAACATTTTCTCATCTGAAGAAGATATAAAGATTAGAAAAAACAGTTTTTGGGTTAAACCTTTACTCTTTACTGTAAATTACTGACTGTACCATTAGTTTATCAGTTTTTTTTAAGTGAAAGTTTCATGTGTCGTGTAAAGGTCGAAGTAAATACACACGTATCATGTCTGATGTGGCATCTCTCTGGGCCTGGTTTGGGAAAAGTTTGGGTTTTCACTGAATTAGAGAAAAGTCCATTAATGGAAGCATGATAAATAGTCCCCTTTGTTGTGCTTGTCTCTGATCACAACTTTTAGCTCAGAATGACCGGTAACTTGGTTTGCACGTCCCTCAAAATGATCTCCCCCAGAAGTGTGGGTTCTGCTGTGTTCAAAGGGTGGAAAAACTATCAGATAAATGTGTGATGTCCACCTTTCCCTACACCGATATATGCCCCAGTCTTTTACTTTCAGCTTCACTCAACTGAGTCATTTCCAGAGCGCATAACACACAAGTAAAGCACTTCTGTGCTGACTCACAGCATCTGCTTCACCATGATTTTTTATATCCATGCTTACTACAGTCATGTTTCTGCAGTTTGTGTTGACCTGATATGAACTGATCATGTGCGTGACAATGCATGACTTCTATGACTTTCAGTACATGGAGGCCTTAATCTTAACATCGTAATTTGCAACTCTCTGTTAGAAATGACTTTGTCTCCAGACAGCCATGGTCGGCAGAGATGTTTGTGAGCATGTGTGACTCAAACTTGGTCACATACTGATATGGCTTAAGCCACAGCATTACACCCTCTGACTATGTTGTAATCTGTGTCTGCTTGAGATGAAGGTTAACCTCATACAGTATATCATCTTACCATGGTGTGAGCATGCAGGACGCACTTTCCACTTACAGCTTTCCACTGTAGACATTGATTGTACCACAGATTCCATGCACTGTTATGTGCTCTGAGTAATGTGTCATGGATCGCTTTTCTTAAAAGTCCTAAAGTAAGGGTATGATGTGAATTATCAAAAAAATATCTGTGTTTAAATACACCATACTGCGTGCAGTGATTACTTTGAGCACCTAAACTAAAAAAAATCTCACATAATGGGTTGTTTGTTTGGGATTTGACATGTGAGACATGGCAAATCAAAGTATAGTCTTCCAGATTGTGGAAACCACTCTATGCCATTAGTGCTAAGTTGTATAAAACATGTTTGTATGAAACATGCTGCAAATTATTTACTGTATCTAAATGGACATATTTTTCCTGATTATTTCTATATGCTCGACTTTAATCAAGGTAAATACTTGCTGTATTTGAATGGATGTGGAGAAGAAAGGGTCTAGGCATCCCAGGAGAAGTTATTGAAATGTACTGTCCAACTATTTTTTCTGTTGTTCCAAGTTGCCTGTAATATAGTGAAATGAAAAGTTGGTGATCACAGAGATGGCTTACACAAATCATTAGAAAATTGGGATAGCATCACACATTATCAGACACTCTCCATTGGGTGACATTGTGAGTGTTGGAGGGGATTGTGCAACTGAAATGTGTCATGAGAAGTTGAGTTACAGATGGTATGGGTGAATGTTTGCTAGTTTGAGAAAGTAAGAAAGATCAGGCAACACACTAACTGGGTTTATGTTTGACGCTGTTCACACTGTCTAGAGATCAAGCTTTCTGCAGATGGTGAACACCATTTATCAAAATAAAAACGACTGATGTTGACTTATAAATGCAGTGGAAGTCAAAGTGGAAAAGTGAAGTTTCTGCTTTTGCAATGTCAACAGTTTTATAGGAACAAATAGTATGTTGCCGCCTCGTTGGGTATTTTCACAAAAAAAGCCATGTAATGATTTTCCCTACGAGCACAATGCTGAAGATGCAGTTATTATTTTTCACAATGATATGCTGTAAATGTGTTGCAATGTGTCCACCCAGCAGTACCTGCCTCAGCTATCCTGTTTGTTTACCGCAGACAGACATGCAGGACGACATAGAAGTGTTCTTGTCTCATTAACCTGTGTCTAAGCTGATGACAAGCTCGCAGTAATCCTCGTCCTTCTGGCCTCTTTATGATGGATGAGTACATACTTAAAGCTCTTGGAAGCTGTATTTTAATGAACCTATAGAGATGGGTTTGTAAGAAACAATGAATTGTTGGCATCTTGGTGCATTTTGTACGGTGCACCAGAGTGAAATTGTGCCACATCACCTACTCTAATGAATAAATATATTATTAGAATTCTAAAGCCTAATTAGTACAGCTTTTAATTTCACTCTCTTTACACTCTCCCTTATCTACTGTAACTAGGCGGATTGTTTTAGAACGTTTGCACCTATAACAGTTTTTTTTTTTTTTACTGAGTACTACTACTTGGTACTGCCTACTGATGTGAGTACAAATAACATTACAGTTCACACATTGAGTTTGACAGCCCTAGTGTGTTCACATTGGTAGTGGGTTCTGTAGTATCTGACACTTTTTTATGAAAAACAAATGAACAAACACACTTCGTATCAGGCCGATACTAGTGCGGATGCATCTCTGTTTCTGGATATTTCCTACTAACATATCTAGGGCTGCAACAAGTAATCCATGAAATCGATTATAATCTATTCTAAAAATAGTTGGCAACTAATTTGGTCATCGATTCGTTGGATCTATGCGCTGTATGCGCTGCGGCAACGTCTCACGCTGGGTACACACCGCACGCGGAAGTGCGTGGAAGCGCCCCAATGCGCAGCAGTTTCAATTTGGCACCCATGTTAATAGCTGTTCTCTTCTACATCAGAAGCGCTGCGCGGCATGTAGTCATCGTTTCGGCGTCTGTTCTATTTTCTGCAGGAGCCGCATCCAATTTTGTCAAGCCAGCCTGGAAATAAAGCCGGAACACGAGATAAATCTTTCAAAATAAAACTCCTGAAATCTAGCATTGTATGTCTAACTAAAAAAAAAAAAAAAACTAACAAAAACATTAAACTGGCATGTCATTGCAGCTAACCATCTTCACATGTATTCACAAATATTTTATGAGTTTCAGCTTAAGTACACCATAGAACAGCAGAGATGAAGAAAAGCTTACTGACTGTGCCGCTCTGTACACGTCTGATAGGGAAATCTGCAGCTTCTGCACCTACAGCTCCTCTTTAAAGACTTTAAAAAGATATTGTGTTAAGAAAAAATATACAGTAAATGTTATGTGTGCACTTTGGAAAAAAAGAAACTTTTGTAACATGCTTTGTTTTATTTGGCAAGTTTTATGCTGTTTTTTAAATAAAAAGAACTGGAAAGGATAGAAATGTAGCTTTGTCTTTTAATCCGATCAATAATTGATTAATCAAAGTAATAATCGGCAGATTAATCGATTATCAAATTATTTGTTAGTTGCAGCACTAAACATATCTTAAGCAGTGAAGGCAAATAATAACCAGTCATATTAACAACAGTCTGTTTCAGCGTTTGGAGCAGTTGAGTGTCCCATATGTAAACATGTATTCACAGAGCCTTGTAACACCCAAATACTCTAGCCTTTGTTTCTTTGACATTGTTGTCTCCCGATCCCAAGCTTTATGTCCTGGCATAAATAAAAATCTGCACTGTCACAATTGTAACCCACTGTCCACATTTTACAATTTCACTGTAAGCACAGTTTTTGTAATTCAGATGTCCTTTTGGTGGGTGGGGGGGGGGCAACGTCAACAAAAGTGGAATAGTGCCAGCTACAAGAATAGATTCCCAAAGCTTAAAATACCTCATCCACACACACACACATCTTCAAACTGTGCTCATGTACAGAGTTAAACAAATAACAGGAGATGTTTTTTCTTCTTTTTTATGGTGTCTTTACCTTTGGCTGTTTTATACCAGCAATCATACATTGCCCTGTTCAGACATGCATTCCTCTTTAATAATCAGACAGCAGCTGAATGTGTGGTGTCATGTCTGAATGAGCACCCTGGTGTTTTTATTTCCACATTTCTCACTAAGTTTGAATCCGGTCATATTTATTAAACACCATACATTCATATTAACAGACAGGTTCATACAGTAGCTGTGATATATCATGTGCTTTTTAAACTAACTAACTGCTATCCGGTAAAATTTTTGTTCATAAGATAATAAACGAGATTGCAAATGAATTAGAAAAATAAATTGGCCTCAGATTTACTGTACTCCTACTCGCTCATGACAGCACCCTATACCTACAATAAGCCTATTTCAACCAGTACGCAGCACCAGCGCAAATCGGCTTCCGCATTTGGCGCGCGATTGAGGCAGAATTTCAGAACAGTCGCTAGAGTCTTAGGAAGTGGATGTGGTGTGTATTTAGAGGATCAAATCATTTCGGCAGTGTGGACAAACTAAAAATTTTGATGACGATCGTAGCAAAGCTGAAATTATGTAGCGTCAAGTATCAAGAGGAAGTGCGAAACCTACCACTTTTAACACAGACAATAGATTGAACATTAAGAACAAGCAGGAGGCTGAGCATCATGTAACACTAGCAACACCGCTTTCTAAACATCCTGAGGGGCGCCGCCAGACCGCAACATAAGTTATTCACGGTTTGGGCTCATACAGCTGCTGCATAACTCAATATTGACAAAATCATAACATAATATTGGAAGGTAAAAGTAATAATACTAAAATAATAAAAGTCCAGACCCGGTCTGGATCCGGACTCCGAGACACATCAATCCGGACCCAGCCCAACCTGCGTTCTGAATTACAAGAGGCTATTATCCTAAGTAGTTTTTTTCAATAAATCTTCCATAGATAAGTAAATTAATGCTTTATACTGTGAAATAAAGTGTCCCTGGATATAATTCATAGCGATCTAGTGATAAAAAAGTGTTTATCAGTTTGTGCTGTCTCGTCATACAGCGGTGTCTTAGTGGTGGGACAGCCACCTGCCTGCTGTCTGAAGCAGGCAGCAACACAGGAGCAGAGGAAGCTATGAATGACAGGAACCAGCAGCCTATCAGCACACAGGGTTTGTGATCTTACAGCCAATCAGAAGCAGAGTAGGTCGGGCATTTGTTACAACTCTGTAGCTTCTGATATGCGGCAGTTTGGCTGAGAAACAATCTACCTGAGCGGCTCTGTGGCGACTTAAACTGTTAAACTGCTCGTAAATATTGATGTGTTTACTTTTTCAAATAAGTAAGAAGGTAAAACCATAGACAACAACTATCTACTAAAATTCCTAAAATGTCAGATTCAGCCGTTTAGTTTTTAATACACTAACTAGCATGATAACGTGACTGGCGGTCAAAAGACCTCTAGCAATGATTCCAGTGTTAAAAACATAAATTTAACATAAAAATAACATCATTTAAATTTGTTATGTTTTTCCTATTAATTACTCGAATCTGTAGTCAGTATTGGCAAGTACTCAAATGTCAGTGCTAGTACTCGTACTCTGTAAGGATAAAAGTGGTATCGGGACATCCCTATTCAGAATGGACCAACACCCTTCGGCTTTTCTTTCTTCTTGCTTTGTACAGTAGCAGGTTATTAAATCCACCTTGGAGCCTGGATTCTGCTGAAGCGTACAGCATGTGCATTGTTTACAGAACAGTATTGCTAAGCAGTGTTTGTATTGTTGGGCTTCTTTCCATACTTGTCCTCATGGTTATTGTTCTTGGTATGGAGGTTCCTTAACACGGCAGAGTATTCACTATCATATTTGAGATGTTTTGCTGCTGCTCTTTGCAAATTGTCTATAGCAGCTGTGCTTATTGACGCGTTTACAAATCAGACCATTGAGTAAGATTGAAGGTGTTTGAAAGCAATCTTTCTTGCTGATCCCATCCAAAGCCAGTCTGTTTTACACAGCCACAGTATGCCTAGGATGATTATAATAATTACTCTGCAATGACTTTGGACCAGCACTAGCCACAACTTTGGATGCCCTTCACCTCTTGTGTCAGAAGGACCGAGGACTGTGGCTTTAGCAGGTGGTATGAAAAGTATGACTGAATGCCATACATGCTCATACACCTTAGCAGGATGCTCTTCTGCTGTTTTGAATTAGTACAGTCTGATATGAGTCCAGTAAACTGTGTAAAGCATGAACTTTGATTAACAAAGCAGACATGAGTGTTTTAAAGAGTTGCATGTCGGGACATCATGATCTCCACTGGGATACATGTTGTTCAGGATTCATACAATGCTGTTGAAGGGAAACTCGCACAATGAGCTGAGTTAATGTCACTGTTGTTGCTCTGGGCTCTCTCAAGAGCCCCCTGGTCGCTCTTCCTCACTTCCCCTTCCTGTTTCCAATAGGAAGTTGGCCTTGATGGTCTTCAAAAGGCCTCATCTTCTTCGTGTCTTTTCTCAGGAAAGGGAGCACTCGGTATGGCACTCCTTAGATTTGGACGGATGAGATGCTGTTTGTGTGTAGGTGTGTGGGTGTGTGTGTGTGTAAATGCTTGATGCTTTTGATTTTTTCGGTGCTCTATGATATATTTTTGGCAGGAGTTTTGTTTTGCGGCGTTCCCATTAACGTCGCATGATTAAGTCATTAAAGTTGCCCACCGATTCCTAAGTAGCAGAGCAAAGCTCCTGTCACACACTATCTGTCATGCTGCTGGAGCTATTGTCCAAGGCTCAGTACTTATGCAATGCAGTCAGAGGTCATGGCATGGGCCAGGTTAGTCAAATAGGCTGGAGTATAGATAGAACACAGTATTTGACAACACACAGTTGGGTAATTATCCAGTCTAGTAGCCAGATCTCCTCCTGTATTTTCTTCATTTGCTCAGCTAGTTGCAGCTAATACTTTGACTTGTTTTTGTGCTAACCCCTCCTTCATGGCAGTATTGAGTACATCTGACTCATACTCTCCCTGACCTCACTTGATAGTCTTTGTCTCCCTATTGTGCCATCATACCAGTAGAATAAGAGCAGTGGAACTCTGCCAGCTAAATGCCACTAATATGAACATCTTGTTTGTACTTTTAAGAACTGGTAAACATGTCATGTGGTGAATTCTTTCCTGCTTTGCCTTGTCCCTTGCTCTCATTTCTTCTACTTTGTTTCTTTCTCAATCTCTACATCTCTCCTCAACTTTTCACCTTCTCCTCGTCTCTCATTATTCATCCATCCCTTGCTTGTCTCCCTGTCTCCAGGTGGCTATAAAAATCGTGGATAAGACTCAGCTGGACGATGAGAACCTGAAAAAAATCTTCAGAGAGGTGCAAATCATGAAGCTGCTGAAGCACCCCCACATTATCCGCCTGTACCAGGTACACACTCACCCACAGAGCCAACACCACACTGCACACGTCCCAGTAGGAAGAACAAATGAGATAAATCACAGTAATGCAGAAGTTTTCCCCCTTTCCATCTCTCAGACTCCTCTACATTTAATTGGATTGTTGTTTTGTTTCCTTTTTGATAAAAGATCATCTTACCTGAAACCCCATAATTTAAAACATCCTCTAATCATTTTGCCATAAAGCTTGTAGCTGATGTTTTAACACACTCATCATACACTACAGATTGAAATCCATGTCAGTTTCTGTTCAATTTAGCTTGTTTATATACCGAACAGTGCTTACTCATACTGTTGTGTAACTGGTGAACTGCCTGTTAGAGGGCCTGTAAGTCCCGCTTGTTATTGTTTGTTTATGCTTTTAGGTGATGGAGACGGAGAGAATGATCTATCTGGTAACAGAGTACGCTAGCGGTGGAGAAATATTCGGTAAGGGAGCTCCCTGTTAAAGTTAATTGTTTTGGTCTTTGCCCCTCCCTGCTGTTTGTTTTTGTTTCCTTTTGGTTCTTGACTGAGATCTAGACATCTGCTTTCTTTAAACAAATAAATACGTAAGTAATATAAAGGCATCTTTGTAAACAGAAACATGTAAGTGATGTGTTCATATTGATAATCAGATGGCAATATAGTAGTTATCTGTGTTAAATCAACTCAGTTATGAGGGGAAGATCCAAATGCAATCAAAGGCTCTTCTAATTTTCTGTTTACTTATTTAGTTTCTAGGGAGCAACAGGCTTTCGGTTTAATCACAAACCTTAAGTGGAGGATGTTGTTTGGACATGCACGTAGCAGATGCACTGTGCTCGACCCTGTTAAATCACTGAATTTGAACCTCATGTTTGCAGACCACCTGGTGGCTCATGGGCGCATGGCAGAAAAGGACGCCAGGAAGAAGTTTAAGCAGATCGTGGCAGCAGTTCACTTCTGTCACTGCCGCAACATCGTCCACAGAGACCTGAAGGCTGAGAATCTGTTACTGGACCACAACCTCAACATCAAAATCGCAGGTGTGCACATGTTTTTTAGTAAATTGTAAATGGTAAATGGACTGTACTTGTAGAGCGCTTTTCTAGTCATGTGACCACTCAAAGCCCTTTGACACTACATGTCTCATTCACCCATTCATACCCATTCACACAGCACCTATATTGAATCATACTTGGTGCATCAGAAACTAACATTCACACACATTCATACACATCGGGAGGCAAGGTAGGGTTCAGTGTCTTGCCCAAGGACACTTCGACATGTACCCAAGTTGAATCGAACCGCCGACCTCCTGTTTAGTAGGCGACAGCTCTATCCACTGAGCCACAGCTGCCCCTTTTTTTAGGTCACGTTGTTTCTGATGATCTTCCTCTGTCGAGGGGAGTGACCGCTTTCTTCTCTGCTTTTTTAGATTTTGGCTTCAGCAACATTTTCTCTCGGGGCCAGCTTTTAAAGACCTGGTGTGGCAGCCCTCCCTATGCTGCGCCAGAGCTTTTTGAGGGCAAGGAGTATGATGGACCTAAAGTAGATATATGGGTAAGCTGAGAAACTGAACAAGCACAAACCATGTATTGACCCAGCCTTTTGATAGATTATTTAGTTAGGAGTAAAACCTTGGACTCATAGCTCATTTCTTTTTCTCCTTATAGAGCTTAGGTGTAGTGTTATATGTGCTGGTGTGTGGCGCCTTACCTTTTGATGGCAGCACTCTACAAAATTTGCGAGCGCGTGTCCTCAGTGGAAAGTTCCGCATCCCTTTCTTCATGTCTACAGGTAACATTTTTTTCCAATTCACTTTTCCTTTCCTCATCCAGGGGCTTTCAGCCAGAAGGTGTATATTTCGCAACAAGAACATCGTGGTTGGAATCTGTAATTATAAAGAGCCTTTGCTCCGTGCCATGAAAACAGGAACAACTTTCAACAGCTGCCAGTCAAGCTTAAACAGGATGAACATACAAAAGATTTGACTTTTAGTTTTGAAATAACTAAGGGAAGTCAGTCATGATGCATGGAGTGTGTTAGTTCTTACAGAACCTGCATATGGAAAAAGGCTTTTTGGGGTTTAACATGTTCACCAACTTTTATCCACTGATTACATAAAAGTAAAGATGACACTTCAATGTACTTTTCCCCATCTTTATAATTTCCTTGAGGGTAATTGGTAATGAGCAGACCGGCAAAAGCAAACTGAGCTGCCTTTTTTCTGTAAATTGTCCATTTATCGCAAAACATTTAACAGTAAAGACGAAAAAGAGTTTAACTGTATCACTTGATACAAGTTATTTGGTTGATACGTCAGGGTTAAAAGTTGTTTTCCCCTGTTCATGGCTGGGAAAATAAATTGGGCTGAGGTGGGTGAGTGTGTTATAAGTCTAAATGCTACATTTTACATTACACGGGCATTAGTTAAACTCTAGGTTTATAACCAGAAAACATTTTTAATGGTGACAACCAAAGATTAGCTCTGGACTCACATAACGAATGCGTACACACATTTGCCTTGTTCCATACCAGCTCTGTCGGTGGATATATACTGATAAAAAAAAAAAGAAAATTAAAATGTAAGTCTCATGATCTTGAAGAGCTGTAATAGTTGATGTCTACCATTTCTTGGCTTATTAACCAGGCTTATTATTTGACTATTCAGATATAGTGTATAGATATTTTACTACGTTTCCTTTGTAATGTCATGTGTTTGACTGAACTCTTATGTCTTTGTTATTACAGACTGTGAGTATTTAATTAGACACATGTTAGTTCTGGAGCCCAGCCGACGGCTGACCATGGAGCAGATCTGTAAGAACAAGTGGATGAGACAAGGAGACCCAGACCCAGAATTCGACAGAGTGAGTGCTCAACTAAAATTTACTTGTGTTTCTTCCTAATTAAAGGAGCTGTACCTAATGTTACGTCCGGCTATTTTAGTTTGCGAGAGTGGCTAGTTTTTAGTTTTAGTGTGACGCTCTTTAATGGCCAATGGGGTTAACTTCTGTATCTTCCGGATTCCTAGGGGAACGCTCTTACTGGCTGATCGGAATCCGGAAGTTAACTCCATTGGCAGAGAGAGTGTCACGCCCAAGCTAAAAACTATCCGCTTTCGCTAACTAAAATGTCCGGATGTAATATCGTGTATAGCTCCTTTTAAATTCTTCTGTTGGTGTCCTCAGAAATCTCATTCTTCCTGCTAAATGATTTCTCCATCACTTTTGATGTTAAAGATCAATAATTATATTTATATACTGGGGGGTTAACAATCCCTGTAAAAGGTAGAAATTAGGAGAAAGCTTATAATTGATAATATTTCCTTCCAGTTGATAGCGGAGTGTGAGCAGGTGAAGACGGAGAGAGAGATGGAGCTCATCAATGAGCCGGTGCTGATAGCCATGTCTGAGATGGGCTTGGATCGAGAACGCACGCTTCAGGTTGGACGTAAATACTGAGCTGATTCATGCAGGTTTTCTTCAGCAATATTTATGTTTCCTTTTCCTTTTTTCTTTGTGAACAGTCCTTACAAACGGATGCATACGATCACTACAGTGCCATTTACAGTCTGCTGGCTGAACGCCTCAAAAAACACAAGTCTCTGCGTGTTGCCCCGCCCACACCGCGCATCAGCTATCCTCTAAACGCTGTACAGGTGATGCATTTTCTGTTGCTGTTGCCATGATACAGGATGTATTTCCTATGGCTCTAGAGCCGTAGGTTTTTGATAGAGGTATGAATTGTAGAGCTAATGAATTGCAGCATGAGCTAATTTTTCCGATGGATTATATTACACCATGGGAATTTCTTTAAGATGTAAAGAAATCTGAGTTGACTTTCATTGTTTTAGGCAAACGGTGACCATTAGAGCTTAAATGCAGTTTCTTCATTTGCCATTTTCTTTTTGTTTGTTGGCCTTTTTCTGTAGGTCCTATCCGCTCTACATTACAAGGTCCATGAACAGAAAAAACATAGTAAATGAAGAAGCTGCATCTAGGCTCCAATGGTCAG
>JBBDHI010000009.1:4190363-4200720 GCA_037177115.1 Craterocephalus stercusmuscarum | reverse complement strand
ATGTTCTTTCTGTTTATTGATCTTTTTATGTATATCTTATCGGATTTACATTCTTTTTTTTTTGTTAAGCAAATGTCATGCTTAGAGCTTGAATTACTGAGAATTTGTTGATTTAAATTCTTCAGAGGTCATAGATGTTAGTTTTCTCTTTACTAAAGTCACATAATCTCATGACTTTCAGGAGTTTAGCTTGCAGTAGCTCGCCGGTTCTCTCAATGGAGTCAGCTGGTTTTAAACCAAATCTGTCAATCCCATTGGCTGTAAGAAGATTGTTATGAAAGCAAGCCACACATAACCTGTATGTATGTATGTGTGTGTGTGTGTGTGTGCGTGCGTGCCCAGCAGACAGACCCACAAGGTAATCCAGTTAGCATGACCGTTCCCCATGTCCAGCTCATCAACCCAGAGAACCAAATTGTTGAGGTGAGTCAACAAGTGTGCTTGACTGGTTCGTTTAGGGTCACTGTGATTGGAAAGTGAGCATGAGGAAGTCAGGAGTTTTCCTCATGGGTTCACAATCCCAAGCAGGAAGTCAAACTGCTGGTAACTTTAAAAGTTTGATCCAGGGAAAACAAATCGATAGATTCATTTTTACTCCCTGTGAAATCTGTGATTAGTTACTACAGTTCACTATGATACAGTAGACTGGGATCCAACCTTCACAGTAGACTGTTATCAGTCACATTCATTAACACTTACATGCGCACCCAGACATAACACACAGGCTCTGACTCACAAACACTGAAACACAAGAATGCGTCAGATAACTGCATTGCAGTAGGGATTTCAATGTGAAACTTAAACTTTTGAACACGTACATTTGAATTATGATTATTTACTTCTTTTTTTTTATTCAATCGTACAAGCTGCCCTACAAATTATGTTATTAATTATGTTTGTAATGAGTGTGTTTATTGTTTAGCCTGACGGCAGCATGGCCCTAGACAGTGATGAAGGGGAGGAACCATCTCCCGAGGCCATGGCTCGCTACCTCTCAATGAGGCGGCACACTGTGGGGGTACCGGACCAAAGGTAAGTCGTAAACACCTCTTTAATCACTACATCAGCTGCAGCAGGTCAGTGGGGTATTTTATGCAACATTTAGTTGATAGTAAATAGAGTTTTATGTTTGTTTTAGAAGTTTATGTGACATGATAAAACTCAACTCAGTCATGCGTGTATCTGTGGCTCAGCCTTGTGTTCTGATGTCCTGCCTTCTACAGGACGGAGATGCAGGAGGACCTCCAAAAGCTTCCGCCGGGTTTCCCTCGTGGTGCATTGCCTCAGCCCCCTTTCCCCCAACTTGCCCCTACCATGGCTCAGATGCTCACACTTATGCCAACACAGAGCCTGCAGCCAACCCAGCAGCTGGAGTACAAGGTGCTGTAACTTATCATGCTGGGTTTGAACCCTTAAAAACCTCGCTTTGTCTACATTTTAGCCTGACTTTCTGTGGGTGCTGCTTCTGTAGGAGCAATCGTTGCTGCAGCCCCCTACCCTCCAGCTGCTCAATGGCATGGGCCCCCTGGGTCGCAGAGCTTCAGATGGCGGAGCCAATATTCAGCTACACGCTCAGCTCCTTAAGAGGCCTCGAGGGCCCTCGCCACTTGTCACCAGTCCGGTGAGGATCTGGGTTTCTTTATGCATACGTTGTGTGTTTATTCTCTGTTGGAACAAGCTTTGACCAGTGAACTCTTTGCCTCTCTCAGCATCCTATGACTGGAGTAGCTCCGGTGGATGAGGAGGGTTCAGATGGAGAGCCAGATCAAGAGGCGGTGCAGAGGTAACCCATGCTGATTGGGTAACGTTACAGAGGTGCTGTCTGAACCGGACGGGCCGGAAATCCCAAACTGAAACAAGTTAGGGTAGGCAAGGAAAGGAAGTGTGTCTCAGACCAGTTTTATGTAGGAATTTATACAGAGGGACTTTTAGAAATTGTCGACAGATGAATCTGTTTAAGAGGATCTATGGAACAAATATGTGGGAAAAGTCCAGGTTAGGGTTTCTGAGCTGGTCCCCTTCAGGCTGCACCTTCTGTAGACTTCGCCGGTGTCCTGGGTTGCTGGGAGTGAGTGCCTTTAGGCTGCTCTGCTTTTCCCCCTTGGGAAGTGGCCACTGTGCTGTGGTGCTTATCCCATCTTTTCTCCTTTCTCCATCGCGCAAGTGCCTTCTGCCACCGTTTCAACCAATGACAGCCCTCCTATCTCTCAAACTTTTGACCCAGAGCTTCTTTATCTCTCTCATTTCAGCAAGTGCCAAATTACTCTCTGGACTTTCCATTCTTTCTCACACAGCTTTGCTAATTCTGAAGCTTGCAAAAGCAATGACTCCAAAACCAGCAACCAGTCCAATTCTTAAATTGGAAGCTGGGGGGTTGTTGGACACCCATAAGCTTCAACATCCATCTGTGGTGTCATTTTATCTGATGTTTTCTGATTGGCTAAGATGATATGATTGATGGCACCTACTGGCAGAGGTGGGAAGGGGGGGCCTTTCCCCCCCATCTCCATTAGCCAATGAGGACAGAGAGCTGACCAGCGCTGCTTCCTGTCTCCCACCTTCATCCCCATCCTCCCCCCTCCCTGCGGCCCAGGTACCTGGCGAACCGCTCCAAGCGGCACACGCTCACGAGCACACCGCATGGCGAGCCCTCGACAGAGTCACAGAGGCCCCAGGGCCCCCGCCAGAGGGGGGGCTGGGCCCCCGACACACACACCCGGTGAGGGAACACTTCTCTAAGCTGTATATGCACAAACGCACTCACACACAAACTCTCACATTCATACTTTAAATGAGGGCATATGAAGCCTGACTTTCTGTAGCAAACACACATGCACACACGCACTGTTCCTCTCTAACACACACACACACACACACACTGCTGATGGAGTACAACTGAAAGTGGTGTACCCTCCACTGAGACTTGATATTTTTGTCAGTAATGTTGGTGGAGGTGCAATTTTTGGCACACGACAGACATATCAGCAAACCAGGATCAGAAATAACTTTTCTACACAAACTTGGAAGGAACAGGTATGCGACAGGTTTGCAGCCTAGATCTGGTAGAAATCATCACAGATAATTAGATATCTGTGTATATTTTGTCTAACAGAAGATACTTCTTTACTGTCATTGTTGTGATCTGTTATGTGTCCTGTGAATATTATCTCCCACTTTAGTTGAGAGATTTTCTGTTTTTTTTTTTTTAAAACAAGGCTTTTGGATGTTTTCCCGTCTGTAGAAGGTTGTTTGTGAATACAGAACTGAGCCTCGACCTGTAGTTCAGAGCAGGGCTTGGTTCCTGCTTTGGCTGTTATTTTGCTGCGTTACCTTTTCCAGTTAGATGCTGCCCCCAAAATAAAAAAACAGTTAGTCAGGCAGACTCTTAGTTCTTGTTTGTGTGCCATTTTCTAATCAGCAAAAAGAAGCTTACTCCCTGAACTTTGCTCATAAATGGTAATTAGGGGAAAAACGTCTTCATAGAAAGAAAGATTCCAGGAACCAAAGCTAAATGTCATGAATGAGCAGTGTTGTTATATTTACATGCTTTTTGTTACTGCTCCGCGGATAAATTTGTTGAATTGATTGAATAATTTCCTTCTAAATGTTCTTTTTTAGACATTTACTGCATCAGTGTCAGGTTAGAAGCGCTCACGGATCTGTTTCTTATCTGTGTCTCTGACTGAATGTGTGTGTGTGTGTGTCTTATGTGTCACATTGTCATTGTGTGTGTGTTGCATGTGCGTGTGTGTTTGTGTACACACTTGTTTGTGTCTGCTCCCTGCGGTCCCCTTTTCAGATCCAGCTATAAGGACTGTAACACCCTTCATCTCCCCATGGAGCGCTTCTCTCCTGTCAGACGCTTCTCTGACGGCGCCGCCACCATCCAGGCCTTCAAGGCTCATCTAGAGAACAGCAGCCTCATTAAGCAACTCAAGCAGGTGCATCTCATGATTTAATGAGGAGGGGATTGGGGTAAACATGTCATTGATGATAATAATGTGAAAAATAACCAGCTTTTCCATTCTGTTGCATATCATGTGTTTGGTATGTACAGAACCAGTTTATGCTGAATCTGTTTACATTTGTAGTACAGTTTGATTATATGTCAATAACAGAATGTTAATTACCCATTGATGCCAACATTTTACTTGACTGGTTTGTTGGGAGTTGTGTTGACACTGATTTGAACTCTGGCGAGGCATTAAGCCAAAAACTGGCCTCTAGGAAGATGATTATGAGCTGCTTTTGGCTGCAGCCATGTTGAAAGTTTAAACACCGGGGCCTCCATGTGGCTGCTGGCTCTGTATTAGTTGAACATGATTAGAGGTGGCTGGCTGTTTTCATGACCTGGTATTGATACCCATGCTTATTGATATGTTACTGGAAACATAGAAACATCTATCTAGCTATCTATTAATATCTACGCATTTCATTACTTGGCTTATTTGCATAATAGTTAAATTTACCATCAATTTTAACGTTTGATTTAATTCATTTCTGGAGGGTCTGTGATGTCACTTAATAATACTGGCGACTCCACAATAACCCTCCCAGGAGCTGAAACAACACAAGTGCTTTGCCCTCTCTCACCTTCTGGCTTTCTGATGGCTGAGAGGATCATTACAAACTAACTCTCATGGGAATCCTGAAATGACCAGACTAAACCTTCACCTCTGTTACGCCGCGTAGCCTCAAAGCACAAAGCAGGTTTTAACTTTTGTGACACACCCTGTGGGTTGCCCCATGAGAAACCTGATTAAAAAGATAAAAAGCTTTTATTTAAAAGTGGATAGGCATGGAAAGAGTAGTTGAAAAGCACCTTCAGCCTTCATCAGGGTGACAATGGTTTATGTTTTTGTGAATGTTTTTAAGCCTCTCCAGGAAACCCATGCAGCATAGTTAAATGTTTTTCTCCTAATTGTCATTTTGCCATTCTAGTTGATAAACCAAGCTAACATACAGTGAGGTAGTGTAAAACCACACTGATTGATGGAAGCAGCTAAAAACATTTGGTCCGAGAGAGCAGAAGCTTAAGCAACACTTTTATTTTAAATTTTTAATCACCGTTTGTGTTCATGCGATTCTGCTGGTTCAGCTCATTGCATCATTGCATCTAAAAACATGTTAACTCTGCTTTTTAGTACAGAAACCTGTCAGATTCTTCTGCTGCTGGTCACGTCTCTCTATTAGTGTAGCCGAGGCTCTGTTCAGTTTGTAGCTCCATCCAAACAAGTTTGATAAAAAAAAAAAAAATAGTATGTAAAAACACCTAAAGATAATACACACAGGACACCAGTATGCATCTAAAAATGTGTACTGTGGCCGTTTATCCTTCCTAATACACCAACTTAAACTTCCCTGCAAAGTTGCACGCAGCACATCATATTTTAGATTAGACCAGGCGGATTCTCCATGGAAACAACATGCTGCATCTTATGACATCACATCATCTTCAGTGACCTTGCATTGAGATTACCTCACCTACTAGGTGGTAGCAGTGGATAGAAAGATAAACATGATGTTTGCAGCAGGTACTACATCTGGGGAGAGCTCTTATGTGCTGGGGGATTATCATTAGATAGGTGTAACAAGGGTTAATACGTTTTAAGAGGCATGTGTTGAGCTGCTCTCTTTTACTCCAAGATAAAAACAAAGTTTATTGAGCAATGAAAGACTTGAGGAGTATCAGGAAGAAATATTGCTGCTGGACATTCAAGCTGCTTATATTCAGGAGTTACGATGCAGAAACAGAAAATTTGGGCTTTTGTGTTTGCAGTACAGTCATTTGAGGTATGATAAGTATCTTTAACCAAAACATTAGCTTAATTAAATAAGTTCTCTTGTACTATTAATACCAGCTCACACTCGTAGCTCAACTCTCTCTAAGTGTAATTGCCTTCCATGTTTTCTTACATATTCATCTTTTGACACACGTGTCTGTTTTTGGAAACAGGAGTGCGAGCAGCTCCAGAAAATGTATGCTGCCCAGCAGGACGAGCGCCTCCTGGAGCACACTCAGCAGCAGCATATCCTGTACCAGCAAGAGCAACAAATCCTCCACCAGCAAATCCAGGTATTTGGAGCTGACCAATAGCTCTCATAAAGTCGTCAAGAAAAAGATGCACCCGAGCGCTGCAGGAAAAAAAAGCTAAAGTCATTACATCGTAAGACCTTGATGCCTGTAATTGCGTTCTCTGAAATTTTGCAGGTGTAAGTGATCAAAACACCAGATGCAGCATTGAATCCAGAGAAGCTCCTGTTAATGCAGTGCACAGCGTAGATATTCACTGTTAATGTCTTAAAACCTTACTGACCTGTGTTTGCATCATATTATGTAATATTTATGTTGGTTAACGGGATTGACTTTGAGGTCTGACATTGTTACAGCTGGATAGATACTGAAATAATATTAGTGTTTGTTCTGTGGTTTAATAAAGTTGATTTGTTCAGTCGGGGAAGGGAGGGGGATTATCTTTTTATGTAATTTGTGCTTTGAGTTAAATTTGATTTCTCTGTATTGGCAGGGTCTGTCTTTAGGCCACGGAGAGAGCCAGCCCAGTCACTTAACCCACCAGCTCCAGAGGTGAAGAAGGAACACAAACAAAACAAACAAACATAAAGCAAAACATTACTCATCAGCTGCTGAGCAGTAAACAGTGAGGCTGATGCTGTGGTGCTGCAGCAGCCAAGGTGTTACATCATTGGCATTTCTCTTTTCTCCTCTCCTACTCTGGTTCCATCCTCCGTTAGGTTGCGTATCCAGCCCTCCAGTCCTCCGCCAACTCATCCAAGCAACCACCTCTTCAGACAGCCCAATCAGAGTCCTCCGCCCGGCTCTGCAGGCTTAATGCAAGGGCACGGTTAGTAGCGGCTCCAGTGCTTCATTGGCTCATACGTTGGAATTTGTGTGGGTGTAGCAGTTTGGCAAAAACACAGCGATCAGTCGCAGCTAATTGATCATTTCACAGCTTCACTTTCACCGTCCGCTTATGTTTTAGCTGTGCAGCTATTATTCATGAGTAATTACTCTTTAACTAATTATATTATGTTTGTTGTTTTCAAACATGAATTAGAATTGGGATTAAGATGTGTTGGGTGTGCAGCAATGGTTCAAAGTGCTTGATTGTATTAGCCTCTGTTTTTCATTATCTGCGCACAAACATTGTAATATGTAGATTGGTTTGTTTTAATAACGTACATGAAGGCGAAGCGTGTGCTGATTGAATTACTGTTTTTTTTTTTCAAGAAAAAAAAGGGAAAACAGTTTTTTATTGAGGCACTGTAAGAGCATCATTAGATGGTGTGTGAGGTCAGATAATGTAAGATTTTTAATTTGATCAGATTAAAGTTGATGATTGGAGAGTGAGGTGAAATGGTTTTCCTGTTTTCATCTCTTAGGAGGTCAGTCGTCAGTGCAGTACCAGCATGGTGCCCCAGCAATGTACCAGGGACAGAGTGGGAGCCCTCCTCCCACAGGCATGCCTCGAGTTCCTCTGCCAGCCAATCAGCAAGCTGCATCTGCTCGCCCCACTGTCCCACTGGTACCGGGTGTACCTCAACAGCAGCAGGTGACCACAGCAAGTTCGTCATTTAACCCCTCCCCCCCTTAAGATTGTTTAAAATCATTATTGAAATCACTGCTCTTTCTGTCCAGGTGACCATCCAGGTTCAGGAAGTGGAGCTGGGAGGTGGGGCACAGAGACAGGGCAGCTTTTTGTCTACACCGGGGGGACACAGAGTCCTCGGCAAGCAGCTTAGCGCAGACAACGCCGAGATGCACAGGTGACCGCCTACGCCAGCGCATCATCATGCCCCCTGGTGGTCGCCTCCATCACCAGTCCAACATTTCTGTCTTCTCTGCCTTACAGTCTGTTTTCTCTTCTTTTTTTTCTTTCCTTTTATTTTTTATTTTTTTTTATTTTTTTATTCTATGGGCACATCAGTCATTCATTTGTCTTTTGGTCATTGTTGCATGTTTGTGTTTTCTTTATTTTATTTTTTCTTTTACTGGTTTTCTCATGATTGCATTTTGAAACTTCCAACATTGCTGAAGTTATTTAGGCCACAGACGTTGTGTGTTGTTGGACGGCTGTGGCTCAGGAGGAGGAGGAGCCAATCGGAAAGTCGTTGGATCCATTCCTGCTTCCCCTGAATACATGCTGAAGTGTCCTTGGGCAAGACACTAAACCCCACTTTGCCTTCTGGCGTGTCAGCCCAGGGCTGAAAGTGTGTGATAGGCTAAAAGCACTTAGTGTCTTCCAATAGAAGTGCTGTGTGTATGAGTAAATGTGACATGTAGTGTCAGAGCGCTTTGAGTGTTCATGGGACTTGAAAAGCGCTATACAAGAAGAGTGCATTTACCTTTTATTATTTTTAATGAGCACATTGTTCATCACAAATATTGAATCTTAAATCCTGTCGTCTTTGCTGAGATGACATCATCAACAAATTCCCCACCTCATTGTATCAGGGTGAGTGGTTTCCATACGAGCGTAACAGCATCTGGATTAGGAGATCTTGTGAACCTTGTAACCCCATCGCCATCCCATAAACAGCCCCTCGTAGCCAAGACGACCTTCACTGAGCGAGTTTGTACCGGTCCTTTGTTTTCCTCCACTCAGTGAAACCCCGGCCAGACTCGGAGTGTTTGCTAGCTTGTGTTTCGGCCTCTCAGATTGAAGTTTACATGTGTGTAGAAGACTGAGGCTGGGCTGTAATTAGTAGCTAACTGTCTTCTACCCCCCCTCCCCCCTCCTCCTTCAGTCGCAGCCTCGGCCGATTCACATCCGCCTATGACCAGGCCCAGTTCAATCCCCACCTCTTCTCTGGTGATGCCGCCTCACGGGGGGCGTCGGGCGTGGTCGGCTCCTACAGCCCCTACCTGCAGGGGGCCTCCCTTAAAGTCCCTGGGCTGGAGGGTTACCAAAGTGGGGCCGTGGGGACCAGCAGCTATGGGGCCCCCTCCACACTACAGCAGGCCTTGCTTTCCCCAACTCCTTTGGACTACCGCCCCCCGCAGCAGCACGTCACCCCAACCCTGCAGGGTCTCCTGTCCCCCCGTCACTCTTTAACAGGCCACGCCGACCCCAGACTGCCCCCCCAGGACCTGGCTGCCCTGTTGAAAAGACAGAGCCCCCGGCCATGCCCAGCACCCCCCACCCCACCCAGCGGTGCGCCACAAGAGTTTGGAGAGATGCTGCTTCTCCGTCAGATGAGCCAGGGAGACAGCCTGGAGCACTCGGCGCCTCAGGGCGCCTCTGGGGGGCAACACTACCACCACCTCCTGCAGATACGAGCCCCTGAGGCTCAGCCGCCACAGCACACGCCTCAGGCGCCCAGCTTACCTCACTCGGAGAGCATGGAGGAGGACGATGTGCCAGCTGGATACCACCACCCACATGAGGGTCTGTTGGCCAAGGCAGGGGAGGGACACGAGCTCCTCGGCCCTCCCCGAGGAGGAACCCCACCCTACAGCTCCCCTACACACAGGCACGCTGGTTACATAAGGACTGCTCAAGCTTCTCGAGGTGAGACCTGTTTGCGAAGCTATTTTAAATCTTGCTGCAGTGATTCAGAGTCCAGTTTCTCTCGCCGCTAAAACTGTTTATTTTTACGTTTGTGTTGCCGGCCTGCAGCAGGAACATAAACCTCAGGATTGGATTCCGGGCTGTTAAGTTACGCACCTCCTTTTTTTCTTTTTCTCTCAGAATCAGACCATGTAGAGTGCCGGCCCCAAGGACAGGCCATGGAAGTGCCTGATCACAACGGTGTTGGCTATCCACGAGGCTCCCAGGGTGACACCTACAAATCCAGAGGACAGCTACAGCGCCACCACACCATCCAGACCTGCGATGATGCCTATGTGAGTGGCTGCGGCCATCGCCTTGCTTTGATTCTGATAAGCTGTTCATAATCTATTGATCATCTGAACATGTTTATATACCACGGGTCCTGGCTTAGGACAGGGCGGTACGCAATTTTTGCATTTCCACATTTTAAAACTAAGAATGTTTCCACGATATCCAACCTGAGCCGTCCTTCTTTTGGGACATTTCCATTGTGGTCCGAGTCTTATAGATTTAACAATAAAGCTTGATGCGCTGCAATCCAGTGATTGGTCCAAAGAATTATCTGGACCTGAGGGATAACAAAGCAGGAATCGCTCCATGTTTAAAAACATGATGTTGTTTAAAGCTGCAACAATTTTTTCAAAACTTGTACTTGTCATTGGCCACGGTTACATGGTGTTTTTTAATTCAGAATTAGTTCATTCAGATTTAAAATCTTCTCCCTCGGGTTTACATGGAAATATTAATTCCGAATGAAGGTTTACATGGACAACACGTTTTCTTAA
>JBBDHI010000009.1:4107875-4120579 GCA_037177115.1 Craterocephalus stercusmuscarum | reverse complement strand
ATATTTGGTGAATTTTTCAAATAGACATTTATATTTCTCCATTATGATTTCTCTGTTAGAAATACACATCGGACTCATAATTCGGTGTCTCTAGCCTGAGTTTAACTCATTGATCTTAATGACTCCACTTCCTGCTACACCTGTCTGACAGGTAGGCAGGCTGCTGACGGTACGGGAAGTATGAGTCATTAGAAAACAGACTATGGACGGAATTTTACCCAAGTTTTGACGTAACTTTTTTCCTCCCCTCTAATCTTAATCGCCACCAAAGTTGACTTGTTTTGTCTTTCGATAATGCGCCGACTGGTCCCGGGAAATGCCGCTCTGAACGCCGTCCTGCTGCTGTATCTGCTCGGCTGTCTCGGTGAGTAACCACTGGGCCCGAACTCTTCTGTCGTCGTCGCGTTTCGGTGAACCCAGCCCATGACTATGGTTTAGAATTTACTCTTTTAAGCTGAAACTTGTCTTACACTACCAGTTTTTGTTAAATTAAACAATGTTAAACGTTTTTAAAAACTTTGTTTGCTGTCACCCCGAAATGTTTTTTTCCCTTGCAAACTATGCGCTTCATTTCCAAAGGCACCCGTTTAAAAGTCCAAGAGGGAAGGTCTGCCTGAAATACAAACCTTTAATCACAGCCTTGTTAACATGGCCAGGCTTCATGTGTTATTATGGGGCTCTTAATTTTACCTGTTTATATTTCGAACCACATTGTATAAAGTGATTGATCCTTACACCATCATGGCTGCTGTTGTGGATCCAGGCGGGTTAATACTACATGAAGAAATCTTGGTGAGAGGCCAGCCTTGCGGGGTTCTGACAGCTGGTATGCAGGAGGCTGCATTTGCCAACTTTATCTCAAACATGGCTATGAAATGCAGGGCACTTCTTTCTACTCAAAGGTTTCAAACAGAACCCAGGCTACCATTACTCACCTCTGCTTTGTAGTACCACAGTCTCCTAAGGAAAGACAGCAAAGACAGAAAAGCGTAGAAAGACAGTTGCCTTTGAGGGGAAAATGCAGAGTGCCTGCAGAATATGTAGAATGTCTTTCCTGTAGTGGAAAACAGCAAAGTAAAAGCAGCATGTTTACAGTACGAACTGATTTTAGATACATCCACCTCAGTCACCATGATATGATATACCTCAACTTTTAGTTGTAACTTAAGAAATGAGCAAGCATGACACAAGAAGTATACGTTCTGCAAAACTGAATGACCCAATATAATGTATGGGCAAAAAAGCTCCAAGAAAATGGCTAAATATTTCAATCATGGGCTCAAGTGGCTGTGTGACATGTAGTTTAATTCACAATTAAAATCATGATGATTAGTAGCAGTATAATACAAATTAAAAAAGAGCTCCATCTCCATTTTCTACAACTCTGCTGTTGGGTTCATGATAATCTTTCGGTGCTTTTACCAAAGTGAAGCAGACTTTTTCTGTCTTTAGTTCTCCCTTATCCTCAAATTACACTTGCAATAACATTTGAAGACGTAGGCTTTTTCTGAGGGAAACCTGGTGTTTATGGTAAAAATACTTATAAGTAAAATATCCAAGTATCCTGTCCATCACTGATGATCAGCTTCTCCTGAACAGGGTCACAGCAGGACATTGAAGAAACAAGCGTATGCCCAGAACTGAGGTGTCAATACAACCACTGATGAGCTGCCAAGTCTCCTACCCCACCACTAATTACTTGATTGTCAGCATCTATCATTTCCTCAAGTTGAGGAGTTGTGCTTTCAAAGCTGGATCTCCACTGTGATGGGATGATACTTTTATTCACGTCTCACTCTGAGGTATTTGTAGATGAATCATCCTCGTCTCCATGGAACTGGATGAGATAAACTATCCTTATCATGAAACCAGCAGTGTCAGTCCATGATTGCTTATATCAATTTATCACTGGCCTTATTTTGCTCTTCGTTACTCCTTTGAGAAAAGTGAAATGGTTAAGGAATTCAAAGGCCACATTAGACTTTATACCTTTTTTTGGATTATCCCTTCTAGTGAAAAGATGCTGTAGAGGGCAGTGTCCATCAGTCCACCAGTTAGTTTCACTCTGTAATATTTTACTTAGTGACGCAAACTCCTGAAACCTTGTCCTGACACGAAAAAGGCTCTGGAAACTGAAACACCGAACACCCACATTTTCTTTTAGCTGTTTTCAATGAAGCTATATATGCCGAGCACAGTGGTGGACCAGTCATGCTTGGGGCTTGTGTTGCAGCTATTAGAAAGGGGATAATTCAATTAAAACCCAGCAAAATCTACAAGCAGACATCATGCTATCTGGAAAGGAAAAAAAGTCTTACTGAAAAAGTTTCTGTAACAAGATAACAGGCCCAGAATGGACTAACTCAATAGCCTAATGCAAGAAGATAACAGAGCAATGAGCCCTGCAGGGAAAATGGATGAAACTTCCTGAAATAACAAGTGAAAGTCTTAAATGGCCAGAAGTAATGTTCAGAGCTGAGATCCTACCAAGAACTGATAAAAGATTTCCTTCTTTTTTTCTGTATTTACCTCAATATCTACTTACTGTTTAACTCATTCACAGCTGGTGCAGTGAACAGTACACATGGTTTTACCTGCTGGGCTCGGTGCATCATGAGTGTCGCATGATCATCTTCAAGATGCAGAGCTTTGAAATGACAGGAATGTGTCATTTGTCCATCAGTCCTGCCCCCAGTGTAGTTTTGTGCCATATTTAACAAAATGATTTTGTTCATGCGCACAGCTGAGAGTGGTGCTGTGTGGTCAGAGCTGATGAATATGAGGAGCTGGACTCCTCTTACCTTTCTCAGTGAAATGAGGCTCTGGGTCTCAGTGACCGGGACAAGGCTTTATCTGCAGCTCAAGGCACTTTGACGGACAGATTCCTAACAAGTCTGTCAAACTGAACAAGAGAGGCTGGTGAGAAACTTGTGTTAGAGTGTCATCTACTTGTGGATGTACCAGGAGATGTGCTGACACCTTCATGGCAGCGCAGTGGAAGCACATGCGCTGATGCTAGCAGTGTTTTGTTTCTGATTGTTTAAAATTTAACAGGTCTTGTCACTCACAGCATGTTCTCTGCCTTCGTTTTGTTCTCCACTCCCCTTCCTCCTTTACTTATGAGCATGTGAATCTGCTCATATCATGTTTCCTATTTTGCAGCTCTCATTGCTTGATCTCTCTGCTGTCACTATGATTTGATTCTTTTTTTTCCCCGCTACCATCCTCCATCCCCAGCTGCTACCCTCGTCTCCTCCATCACAGTGGGCACTCCAGCAGAGATCCATGCATCTAAAGGTGATGCCGTCACCTTATCCTGCACCTTTTCCTCCACGAGCAGGCCGACCAGTAAGATGACTGTTGACTGGTCTTATAGACCCCAGACTGGAGGGCTGCCTCACACTGTGAGTATTATCAGAGTGACTATGAGTGTAAACACTGTTTGTATGCTGGAAGCCTTATAATTGCAGTCTGTTCAAAATGTGAAGTTTATCTAGCTGAGCTCTGACCTTCACTTATGCCTAATGAATCCATACTTTCACCAACACTCGGGTCACTGTGTAACATTTTGAATTAATTGTATTTATTGAGTCTTTCTTGGCTTCCTCTCTGTATAAATGCATAACAAAGCAGATCGGCACCCTGCAGTCCATCAGCTCTGCTTTAAATTGTTGGCCTGCATCCCATGAGCTCATCCATAATGTAAATAATAGTGTTTTTATCCAAAAATGAGCATAATTAATTTGAATTCTGTAAAACTCTACTTTTAAGAGCTCTAAGATGACAGTTTGGAAACAGATAAATGAGTTAATTCAGTTGGTTTTGTTAGTAGCAGGTTCCCTTACGGCAGCTCACTAGGATTTCTAAAGCCTTCTGATTGTGGACTGCTGGACTAAAACCACCAACATGTTAACTTTATAAATAGAGGCAGATCGTATTTTACTGTCTATGCAAAGATAAGAATCCTTTCAACACCTAAACATTTGACATCAGGAACAGAATGTGATTTGCTGTTTTTTCCTTGCGACTTCTTTTTTCAAAGCTCTCCTGCAGGCTATATTCAATGCACAGGTAAGTGGCTTGTTTGAATATCTGCTTCCTTCATTTGCATCCCTGACCAGCCTGACTGACCTCTGGACCCCTGCTGTGAAAACAATAAGTCACCGAAGCAAGTTCATTTCCATTTGAATGTAAATGTGATTCATTAGTCTCACTGGAGAGGTAGCGCCCGCGTTTTACTCCTTCATCTTCCATTTCTTCTTTTGTGTCCATCCATAAACCCCGGCCGGTCGGCTACCCTTGCTCCTCTTCCTCTGCGAAAGTCTTGTGGTCTTGTTGGAAATGCGTTTGGATGCATCCACTCAAACCCATAAATGCATTCAGACTTTTAAGCCAGCGCACTCAGAATTCCACTAAGAATGTACCACATAATTTAAGCAGGTCCATTGTACTTGAAGATAACCATCAAATGTGGTTTTCTGTAATTGCATTTGGACTGTGGGAATCCATAGTGTGGTAGCTGCAACCCTATATGCAATCAGTTCCTATAGGAGCACTCAGAGTGAAGTGGAGGCTAATGTTCTGTGGTTCTGCTGATATAGAGTGCTATTGGTTTGCTCATTAAGATGCAGTTGTATTCTCTCAAAGCATATAGGACTCATATTGGTACGGTCAGTATCAGCCAGTACATAGGATTACATTGTATTACCTGCTTAAAGTCCGACTTGCCGTTCCTCTGAATGCCACTTTTTAGATGTGACCCGCAGTTGGAACCTAGCCTGGAAGTTTCTCATTTCTATTTCTAAACCTTCATTTACTTTCCATCCATTTTCGTGATTGGCCTTGGCTGGTTTGTTGGCCAATGCGTCCTTGGCTATATATCACACTGGGAGAGACCATGAATAAGCATGCGAGAACCTCTATCAGAAAATATCATTTTGCTGCCAAAGCATTTGTGTCACTCTGAATTGCTGCAGTGCTTCAGTAGTTTGCATAATTACCTTGGTCCTGATGAGAATTAATTTTGGAGATTGGAGACGAGACGCTGGATATTTAATCAAGTATCCGTGGTAGACGACGGATATTGGGAGGATTTTGGAATTGAATTCTGCTGCTAAAAGGCTGGTCAGGCCGGTAGCAGATTCAGACTAAAATGGGTAGAGTCGGTGGTCCCAGCTGAAAACAGGATCCCATCCGTAGTCAAGTTACCGCGCTTCTCATGAATTTAAAAGGACCTTTGGGTTTAATGTGTTTTTCCAGTCTGAGCAGACTCGTCTCATGTAGGCTGAGCTCTGCCAAGTCCTTAAATGATCAGGAATAACAGTGCAGGGGGAAGAGGGGAGTTATCTGTGCCAGGCCTGCAATCAGTCTCCGACAAAGCGAGCGGGTAGACACCGAGTTGTAAAAGCATAAAATTTATTGGTGTCAGCGATTGTTCAGACGATTCTGTTTGCTTTTGCTTTTAGTAGGAAGCCGTACTCTTCTGTTTAGAGACCACACATGAGTGTTTTACATGTGTCACGAAGTAAACACATTAACTTCCCACTGGGCATACACTGCTGTTTGATCTCCACTCAGAGAAGTGAACAAACATTTTAGGATAATTCTTGCACTCGTGTGAGTTTAGTCAGTGATTGACATAGAAATGCATCAGAAATACAGAATCTAGACAATTTTTCTACTCATTTTCTCCCCCATTTGAATAATTCTGGGTGGGGACGTACTTGTTTAGCTCCTCGGCACTGATTTAATCTTTCTGTGTTGTACAGAATGATTTATTTTTATGACATGTCTGGGTAGATATTTTTAAGCTGGCGCACTAGGAGTGATCTGTTTACATCTCGCAGCAGTCATGTCAAAAGAAGGAGCAACAGTTTTGGGATGCTGCAGCAGCCAGAAGAGCCTGAAGTAAAGAACCTTTGAATGTTGAAGAAAAGTTTCAGAAGGCAAAGTTAAAAATAGAAACTCGCCCTTTAGAAGGAGGATTGCGCTCTTGAAACGGGGGGTGGATAACAACAAGGACGTGCACTGCATGTCGTTCCATCTAGATGCTGTTATTGGAATAGCTCTCCTGTTTATTCTATCCTATAAATGAAAATCGTTTCCATGGACATTACTGTGTTTCTGAGCATGCGTTTGGACAGTGAAGTGTGTGTGTTATGCTGCATTGGAGCTGGCTATTCTCAGCTGTCGCCTTGAAGCGTACTGTAACTGTAGCACTGGTTACACGACTGAGTCATGGATAGCCTCACTGTCACAGCATATTCTGCAGCATTTTGTTAGCAGTTCTGCAAATTGTGTTGCAATCCAAAAGATGATGAAACTGTTTGTTCCTGTGCAATAATCCTTGTTGTTGAAACTCTTGATTTGGGCACATGTCATGTTAGTAGATGGACTACTACTCTTTCTTTTTGCACTGAAGTGTGTGCTCACCACACACCGGCCAGTAATAAGTCTGTAGATAACTAGACTCTGTGTCACTTTGTATCAGTTTCCTTACTCTGGTGTGTTTGTGTTGCTTTGCTCTTTTCTGTAGCAGAAGGCAGATGACATGTCCAGCATTTCTTATTGCCTTAGCTGATGACTGGACGACAGTTCTGTCGGATTTCTCTCTATGGTGGTTACAGGCCTACATTGTAAATGTGCATCAACTGTGTTTGTGTAATTACTCTGCTGAAGCAACAAGGGAGAAGCAAGTTGTGGCCTTTGGGGTGCATGTGGAAGCAGCTGAGGGAATTTGAATGAAACAAATAAATGTTCGCTTCAGCGCTGATCTGGGAGTCAAAACGATGGTGTCGTAGTTACAAATAATCCCATAGCATGTTTTTGATCCTCATCTGAGGAAATAATTCTTTTGCTAGTATTTTGCTCATATTGTAAGGGAGTCTTCTTTAGATGCAGGTTTAAATCACTTTAGAGGCAAATACAGTCACTGTTTGTTTATATATGTTTACTTCAGCTTGCATCCAAATCTGTGGTTGGTCATGTGTCATAACTGAAATTAAAGCACAAATTCAACTCCTTTATTTATTTATTTTGTGGCAGTTGATAGTCTGCTTTCTCCTCCCACACACCCAGAGCACACTCATCCTCCGGATGTCGGCCTTTGAGGAGGTCTGGGTCAGTGTGACGTGGGAGGAATGAAGTGATGCTGAAAACTGATGTTAACCCAAAAGATGATTTCATTGTTTGTATTTTTTTCTGGCGTTCTGCACATCTTGAGGAAAGCATGAATGTTTTTTGCCTGTAGCTTTGAGTTGAATTTCTCCCAGAATGGACACAAAGCCTTTTTCATCGATGTCTGCTGTATTTCCCAAAGACAATGCCCCCCCTCCCCCTCCATCCATTAGTCTTATTTACTCTGATAGATACTCAGTGTTCTTCTCACTTTCACTTCTGCCTGTGCGGCTAAAAATGCAAATTGCAGTTTATCTTTTTTTCTTCGAATCTTACTTTTCCAGTAAGTTTTCCTCTGCTTGAAACCACTCTCTTCTCCTCTCAGTTTTTCCACTTCGCCTCTCGGGTGTACCCTCCCAGCGAAGGCCAGTTTGCCGGTCGTATCCACTGGAAGGGAAGCCCGGCGCGTGGGGACGTCTCCATCTCGCTGATCAACGCCACGCTGAACGATAATGGGACCTACACGTGCTCAGTCAGAAACCCCCCTGACGTCCACGGCTCCCCGAGCTCACACACGGTGCTCACCGTCACACCAAAAGGTACAATTGGATGAAGATTGTTAAGATAGCAGCTTTATTCATACATCGACACTCTTTGTCTTGGCCTAACAGGATGTGTTTGCCATTTTAGTACTCTTTGGAAAGCATTTGCCAGGCAATCATATATGAGTTTGGAACGTAGAACGACAATAATGAGGGATTTCAGTTTGTTTATTTGTTTTATATGGTTAATTCGGGAGCTTGTACAAAGATTTTGTTGCCTCTGAGTGAAGTTGAACAAGCGCTTTCTATAAAGCTGCTAACAGTTTTGTATAAATCTTGCAACAGCTAAGAATGAGTTTTTTCTGCAAGCCCTTGCAGAGCTGCTGTATATGCTGTATGTGCTGCATGTGGTCTGTGTGTAGAGCAGGTGTGTGTGTAATGAATGAGCGCCCCGTCGATGTATGAGCATGAACACCACTTTAATGTGTGCCCAGTGACCCCACATTCTCCCCCCCTCCTCCTCAGCACCCAGCATTCGCTTCTCGGATGTTGCTGTCCTCTTCGTCTTCGTCCTCCTCCCCTCTGGCATCATCACCCTCATTCTGATTGGACGGACACTCTGTCCCAGGAAAGGGGGCAACCAATCCATGGCCAACATATCACCCATAGAGGTCACGGAGGGGTGAGTAGATTTATCCAAGCAGTCACGGGTGTGGCTCTCCTGGGGATAATGATAGTCGAGGCAGGCCTTGATGCTTATAGATTTTGCGTCTTGATTTGCTAATTTGATGAAGGTTAAACAAGAATTTAAGTTTGAGTTGAGGGTTTATCTTTGGGAGGATCTGGATGTTGTAGAAACGTGCCTTGAATGAACAGAGTGCTGTTGACTAACCTACAGGTTGGCTGTAAATGAAGCATCGCCTCCCGCGCTGCTTTCAGGTCCCACCGGACGCTGCTGCTCCCTCCTGACTGCTGGAATACTGGAATGTTTGATGAGTGATTACTTGTTAGGAAAGCAGATGCTTAAATTTTTCTCAAACCTTTAGGGAATTTGGGTTATTTTTTACAGGTAAAAAAAAAGCCAGTTTATCATTATTTGCTTTATTTGTTTTATGGTTGTTCATCTTTGATCTGCAGCACAATTGGCACCATTTTCTAGTTTAAATTCCATTTTTTCTGAACTTATAAGAAGAAAAGCTGTTGAGATTAGTTTAGCATAGATATTCGCTTTTGAAAAGCTAGCTTAGATGGGAAGCATGTTTTTTTGCCTCTTCCAAATCTTTTGTTAAATATAGAACTTTCAATATTTTTATCCTATAACAACCACAGCTTCCCATTAGTTCCATGGTATGTCTTGCGACCTGGCTGTCACCAATATGGTGTCCAAATCGACAACATGACGGCTGTAAACCATCTTACCACAAATATTGCTGCAATAAGTCAATCAGTGCTTGATGAACTATAGATTTTAAAGTCTTGAGTGAGCCACTTGGCCCTCTCCATCTCCAGGTTTTTGAACCATTACTGACATATAATGAATGGATGTGAATATGACCCTGAGGATTCTGTGCAAACAAATTGGGTAGCAACCTCACTTCCCAACCATCATTCAGAGGGTCCATGCCGTTAATAATACATAACTTTAAATCTTGATTTAATCTAAATCCTCATCTCCCCTTGATGAAATGAGGACATTGGTTTCAGAGAACCAAACAGTTGTGATCCAGTTTGTGGACGAGTGCTGTCACAGCTGTCTTTTTTTTCCATTTCCTTTTCTTAAAATGTTATTACACCATAAGACTTATAATAGTTTCACCTAATTCTAGCAAATAATAATAATAATGGCCATTTACAGCCTGCTGATTGGATAAAAGGACAGTGATTACATGATTCATTATAACTGCCACTCTTCCACCCATTTCCTTCACTCTTGCTACTCTGTGCAGGCTTCTGCATAGTGAGAATGAAGAGAAGTTGGACTCTATATTCTCTATATATTCCAGCTGTGTTCTTGTTAGCCCTCCATGCATTTGCCAGCTTATTCTCTAGTATGATTCTAGGACTAAGTGGTTGAAGCTTCTTTCTTCTTGCTCTCTGTTTTGTTCTGACCCTACACCCAGACATCCCCACTTCAACTCATTTGAATTTTGGGTTTTGATTCATTACTTATGCCCCAGAAAGCTCCTCCAGCTGTGATCATACAGTAAACAATTCTCTGGCCTAGAGGTTCACCATAACATGCTAAAAAAGTGCCAGAATCACCAGCAGAAACCATTCCAGCCCAACTGCTGTGAATGACAAAGTAAATGGCCATTAAAGCTGTTTTAATAGTGTTTTATGATAAACATGCCTGTTTGAGTCGTGCAAATAAAATGTCAGAGCAACACAAGCTTTATTTATTGTAATTATGAGAGTGCTTATTGTCCCCATCCACAATCTGTGCTGTCTGATCTGCATCCATCAGAGAGGAGTACGGCACCCACCCGCAGGCAGCCAAAATGAAGACGGCCACATGCTGTGACATGTATTTCATGGTACGGAACCCGACGTTACATTTTAGCACACTGGCTTCCAAGCCATAAATAACTTAATGAGACATGTCCGCCAGATACATTTCACAGGATTAAATTTACATGCCCTCTGTGTCTGCTAACAGGACCTGAGGGTCTGTGAAATATTGATGATTCTTTTCTGCTGTATCGTTTTTTTGTGTTTGTGTGTACTCGCTTGTAGCTTCACCTGATTCCTCTCCTGGTCTCTTCTAGGATTCAGAATATGAGGATGAGGATGAGTACTACGCTTTAAAAAAGAGGCACTCGACAGATGACCGCTATATTGAATCTCAGTGCTAGCGCTTGCTGCTTCTTGTAGCCGCCACCTCTGGACCCACCAGTGCCTACGGATGGAAGTCATTATGGATTTATCACTTCTGTGTCACAGCCCACTCAGTCGTGTTGGTGATGGAGTTTACTTTTTCGTTTTGTTAAGACCTCTTTTGTAAATGCTCCATTTTGTTAAACACTATAAATTCTGCAAATATTTGATTTTCATTTTGCTGAGGAACTCTTAAAGAAAGCAGGACACTGTTTTTATATGATTGAGCTGGAGGGAAGAGAGGAATGTTCATTCCTAAGGCTACAGCCATAAGATATTTTCTGTTCTTTCTGCCTGAATAAAGGCACCAAAGCAGCTAGTGACTGATAAGGTGGAAACTGACCCCAAAGATTCAAACACAAGCAAAACAACATTGTGTGTATATATATATATATATATTTATGTATATACATATATATCTATGTTATCTTTCCAATTTGCTTACTGTGTGCAACTTTCTTGATGCAAAGGACATAGATATGTTTTGTCTAATTTATTGTGAGTGTCACTGCAGTTTTATGAAATCTATCTTTGTTCAGATATAGCGGAACATTTCGGTTATAAACTTGAGATATGGAGATAAAAAGCTGTGGATGCCTGTATAATGATTTCTGTATGGCATATCTGACATGGTTTCAGTCCTCTGTGATGTACTGTATCACATCAGCCGTCACTGTGTGGTCAGACTTGTCAGTGCATTCCGGGACGCCTGTATTTGATTGTAGCTTGTCATAGATGTATCTATTGTAAGCCATATAGGAATAGTGCATATCGGATTATTATTTTTTAGACTCACAGCTTTCCTTTGTATATACATTTTCTGCAGCATTTTTTTTGCCCCAAATAAATTAATAATGATAATGTTTTGGCTTTTATTACAGGATGTATATTGCTTTAAAATAAACTCTTCCAGCTGCTATTAAAAACTGTAACAGATGCCTCTTCTAAAAAGAAAAAATAATCTCTTCTCTTTCGTTTGCTACAGTATTCATGAGTGAGCCCCCTCTATTCAGCTCTTCTGTATGCTGTGTTAAAACCTGACCGTCAGACTGGACATGTGTACGTTGAGCCTAAAGCATCCGTTTCATCTGCACCGTTTCAGGCCCAGAGACTGTCTGAGCACATGAACAACACAAAAATTTGAAGTCCTCATTCTGTCTCATTTCTTCTGTTTCTCAGTCAGCTCACTCATGCCCTCTACGTTTTAATAATTTACACACCGCTACGGTGAAACAATTATCATTCCCTCTTCATCTGGACTACCATGGTAACAGCTTACGGATTTCAGGCAGGGAAAATATAATAAAGAAGTAACTCACTTTACTCTGAATTAGATTTTCTGGATAGACCTACTGTATGGAAGAAGGAGGTCAAGTGCTCTAGTCTCTTGGCTGAAAAGATGTACATTACATTTATATTTCTTTCTTTAAATCCTCAGTTAAGCAGTGCAGTTTGTTTCAGCAACCTTGTGACGTTTGGGCTCAGAGGAGAGGGTCATCAAGTTCTTTCCCGGTAGAAATGCTGCAGATTTACCTTGTTTATTCTCATTTTAAAATCCAGTTTCTGGGTTTAGTTATTTACTGGAAATAACAGGAAGCGTTTGAAGAAATATTAACAATGAAACACAAAGCTCTTTTCACTGGCAGCGTCCGGAGGAAGCCAGAGCCAACAATGATGGCTGCAGAGGAAATTCATGCTCACTGAGTGTATTCAACAAGTTTCCAAAGGTAAGTAGGATTATTGTTGCAACTGAAATGATTCAACCCCCTCTACATTTTGCACAATTTAAAAATTTTTCCAAAAGTTTACAGATTTCTTTTGTAAAATATTAACAAAAACACGGAATCTGGTCATATGGCAAAGAGTTTCAACTGTTTTGTAACCATTTGTGAAGTGTAGGGTCAATATAAATGGTTAGGTTAGTTCAGAATTATTCAACCCCCTGGAGAAGGGCTCTGGTCACTGCAGATGCCCAGCCAGTCCTGATGTTAGAACAGGGGTGGTGAAAAGAATCGTTTTTAATCGGAATCGAGATTCTTGTCCATCAAGATTCAGAATCATTTCAAAATTTCCAAGAATTGATTTTTAAAGGGCTAAAAATCATTAGCTTGACTACTTTCATAGCTGCTGCTAAATGACAAAGACAAGTTAAACTTTGCGAGGTTAGCTAAG
>JBBDHI010000009.1:4087930-4106691 GCA_037177115.1 Craterocephalus stercusmuscarum | reverse complement strand
TGATCAATTTTCTTCCAACTAATGAAACAATTCCTCAGAGCTCATTCTGGCTTATGGGGGAACGGAGTTAATCAGCATGTTTTGTTACTAAAATAGGATTGAATTCGAATTAAGATCGGTTTGAATCGAGAATCGATTCTGAATCGAATCGTTACCCCAAGAATCGAAATTGAATTGAATCGTGAGTTGCTGCAAGATTCACACCCCTATTTGTACACCTGCATTGCACACAAGTATGTGCAAAATATGCTGTTGGCATATTAACATCATGTGAAGGCTTATAAGTCAGATTTTGTACACCTTGGTGTCACTGACAGTTTCTGAAAGCAAGCAAAATGTCTAAAGTAAAAGAACTTTCTAAAAAGTTGAAAGAAGAGATTATTGCCATGCACAAACATCGTAAAGGTTACAAAAATACAGCAAAGGCAATGAATATACCTCGAGACCCCATTGGCAGCATTATTAAGTATAAAGCCAAAGGAACTGTGGAGATGTTGCCGGGGAGAGGTTGAAAGCAAAAACAGTTGAAACTCTTTGTCATATGATCAGATTCAGTTTCTTTGTCAATATTTTACCAAGGAAATCTGTAAAATTTTGGAAAAATTCTGAAATTGCGCAAAATGTGCAAGGGGTTGAATAATTTTGGTTGCAACTGTATTTATAAGCATTGATTCAACAAAAAACAAAGAAACTAAGCTCAATGACCAAAAATATTCTCAAGGCAAATATAAAGCAAAAAACCTAAATTGCCCCCAAAAATTACACTAATAAGATAATGAATAACTACATAAATAAATAGCTCCTACACCTTGTACAGTTCAAGTTTTGATATTTGCATCTTAGATTACATGAATCAAATATAATGGTATAATCAGTTTAGTGCAAATGGCTTCTTCCTTTACCCTCTAATTTACCTTTCTGTTGCTAGATTACATGTGAATCTCATCGCCTCTTATGGATGCAGTGACCTTTCGTACTACAACTGAAGAGCTTCATCACAGTCAGACGGGAAAAACAGCATTGCAGTGTTGAGGTACACAACCAGCAGGAGAATGCACTCAAACAAGCACTTATGATGTACACCTAAAAAGGGCCATTTTCAGTTACACTATTGTACTTTACAACACCAGTACAATTACTGATGCTACCTGCAGTGCATCAGAATATTTTCTTAATAAGGCTGTGGTGTGTGACATGCCGCCTCTCTGCTCTGTGGTCTATAGTCTCTGAAGCTTTGGTGAGGAGAGAGCAGGGAGTTAGTAAGTGGTAATTTGACAAAGACCGGCAGGAATTAGAGGGAAAAAGTGTCAACATGTTGTAAGCTAGTTATCTCAGTAATGAAACTTCATGTTTAACAGTAAACTGATCACAAAAAAGACTCTATAATCAGAATAAGCTGCTGCCAAATGTGAAGTGTTGCCAAAGCAGACCGTTTGACTGTTTCTCAATACTGGTAGGAGAGTGTGACAGTATTGATGTGTGCGGTCAGTACAACAGCAGATTCAGCTGCTCAGCAGAACAATCAAATAACTGGACACATGTTTGCATACCAAGTTGCTGCTGCTGCCCCGCCGGATGCAGCGGCAGATGGATTGTTTTCAAAAACCGTCCCACACATTTCTTCTGTTTGTGTTTACCACAGCCCTGGTCCCAGGCTCATTTGGCTGTTGGCATTTTGAGTGTTTACAGTTTTGCTTTTCTCTCAGACAATCCCATTGTTAGTCATAGATTATTGTGTTATGTATTATTCTCTGAAGGGATTTCTAGGAGTGTTTCCATTGTGGGGATTAGATTTGACATGATTTTTCTCTTTAATGTTTAGATGCTGATTCTGTAAACCCATCTATCAATTATAGCAACAACCTGAACTGGTTTCCACAGTCGCTTGCTACGCAGTGCACACGCATCCTTAATAAAGAGGACTAAATCAATGAGAGGGTTCAATGCAGTCTGTGGGATTCCTTTACTAAACAATTATTCCTTACCCTTATCCGTTTACATGAACACATTATTATTATTATTAGAAATGAGACAAATGTGAATCAAATCCCTTTTTTGTGGCACAATCTTGTTTTCATGTATTGACATGGCCTAGGTTGGTCCTTCTTTTCATGCTGCAGGCCATGTTGTCCATGGTCTTATCTGAGCAGTGACCACTTTCTGCTTTGCTTCAGACCTTTTTAAATGAGCTTTAGATCAGAACACGGCTTCTTTGCGTGACTGAGCTTGAACCTTCATCTGTGGATTTCATGGTGTGGGGGCTGCTGTGCTCAGTGGAGAGAGCTGTCGTCTAATAAACAGGAGGCCGGCTGTTCGATTCCCCTCCGCTACATGTTGAAGTGTCCTTGGGCAAGACACTGAACCCTTGATTGCCTCCCGATGTGCCTATTGGGTGTGTGAATGTGTATGAATGGTTAGAATTATCACCAAGTATGATTGAGTATAGGTGCTGTATGAATGGGTGAATGAGACATGTCATGTTAAAGCAGTTTAAGTCATCACATAACTAGAAAAGCGCTTTATACAAGTACAGTCCATTTAACTGTGTTCACAGACAATGATTTCTGCTAGTTTTCCTCAGTCCATGCAGTGATTTCCAGTAGAGAAATATGTCTGCTATAAATCCAGTTTTGCCTGGGTGCCCATACAGAAGATAACAGACAACTAGTATTGATTGAGCTTTGGCCTTGGCCTTGCCCCATGCGCACAGAGATTCCTCCTGATTCTCTGAATCTATACTGTAGATGGGGAAAATTTCAGTCGTTGCATTTTAAATTGAAAAAGATTTTTCTGCAATCGTTCCACAGATTTAAGACAGTATTTATTTCAGAAACTTTGCCCATCTTTAAAGGCTCTTCCTCTCTGAAATCCCTGTTGTCATGCTACTGATATGTGGAAATTTAGTATAAGTAGTTGCCAAATACCACCCACTGATTTTGAGCTGTGTCACCTTTTCTGCCTTTAGTTGCCCCAGTTTCAGCTTTTTTGGGAGTGTGCTGCTCCCATCAAATTGCATAGTTTTAATTTACTTTCTGCACACGGTCCACCCAGTGACGGACCTGGGGTTGTATAACAACTTGAAGATGGGATAAATAAGGATAAATATGTGGAAGTTGGATTATTCTACTTTAAAGTAGAACCAAAGCAATGCCAAACAAAGTGCTACGGTTGTTTCTCCCAGAGTTTCAAAGTTTGCTGAGACTTTAAACATTCAAATATATCAATTCAAGTTACTGAAAAGCAACTTTATTTTCAAATGTCCCCTTTAAATCTGTTTATCTCTTAAAAAAGTAGGAAATTGTTTTCCCTCAGCAAAGCAGATATCTGCTCGTTACTGTAGAGCTTCCCATTGGAGGACTCTGAGCTGGCGTCTGTTCTGCATGAATGCGCATAACTGTGCAAAAGTAAAGCAGAGCAGTGCTGGGAGAGATCAGGCCAACTCAGCAGAAGCTCCCATTATTACAGAGTGTGTGTCACTCGGCCTGCTGTAGCCCATGATTACACATAGTGATGATGTAGTGCTGCCAGTAATGGCGTTGCAGTGACCGCTGGGAAGGCTGTGGCTCACAGATGCAGGTTCATGATGTCTTCTCTGAGAAACTGGATGACGAATAATCCTGAGTGAGGAGAGTAGCCAAATAATTTCTCCTCTTCTTTACACAGTCCATCCCTTGCTCCGGCCCACCCCCCCACCCCCCAGTCCTCCAGCCTCATTGTGTCTGTAGCATCTGCTGAAGCTTGCCTGTGTTGAAGCGGGGGTGGGGACTCTTCTGACACCACAGTGTGTGTGTCTGTGTGTCTTATGAAAGACAAATACAGAGAGTGGGTGTTAGGATGAGCATGCGCCTGCAAGCCTCCCTGTACGCTGATGGTTATAATGGAGAGAGTGCATGCCCAGTGCCTCGCTCATTAAACCGGAGTGTGCAAATCTGAGCACAAGGGGATGAAGCAAAAAAAAGAGAAAAAAAAGTGGGGGAAGCAGTTTGCCTTGCCTGCCTGTCTGCCACACCCGGCCTTCTTGCTTCCTCCTCCTTTCTCTCTTTTTCTCTCTCTTTCGCGCACACACTCCTCCTCCTCCTCCTCTGCTCTCCTAGTCTGGTGTTTCCATGAGAACAGAGAGCGCCGGGTATGGGGAGGAGGGTTGGAGGGTGGGTGGTTCGGCGGTGTGGGTGACGTGTCCTAAAAGTGCGGTGTGTATGTGCACGCATCACTTCTCTCTTTCACACGTCTCCGCTGGCAAGAGCTGCTCCCAACTGTGCCAGAAAACACGCGTTTGGCACCGGCGGGGTAATGTGGACCCTGCGCTCACCGGCTTATAACCTGAGATGCGGAGAGTCTCAGCAGTGTGAGATGGAGCACAAATGGGCCACTTCCATTTGGGAAGCACTTAAACTGAGAGAAAGCAACCTCCTCTTGTTTGTGGAAGGGGAGGGAAGAGGTCAGGTGTTGAAACAAACTGAAATACAGCACAATGAAAAAAAAATGTCATTACTGGATGGAGGTATCCAACATTAAGGGGGCTGCCTTTTTAGGGTGGGGCCGCGGCTTTTTGCCGAAGCCAGGCTGAAAGGGAGGAGGAGGGAGAGAAGATGTAGAAAAGAGGAGTGCTGATCTGAAAGAGGTGGTGGTGTTGGGGGGGCTTCATCACTACGAGTGAGGAGAAGGAGGAGGAGAGAGAGATGGAGGCGGGAGGGAGGGGTTTAAAGGGTGGGCTTGTAGTCATTGTCAGGCAGCGAGTAAGAGAGAGAGGGAGAGTTGCGCCTAGCCAGACCCAGTGAAGAGCGTGTGTGTGCAAACTGGGATGAGTAAATGTACCAGGCGGCTTAGCTGTTGATACAGCCAGGGAGCGAGCGAGAGAGAGTGTGTGTGTGCACGAAAGAGAGAGCGTGCGCGCGCGAGAGAGAGGGTGTGAGAGAAGAAGTGAAAGGGAGGAAAAAGGGAAGAAAGAAGCAGAGAAGAAAAAGGGAGGATACTACAAGTACAACTATGCTGTGCTGCATCAGAAGAACCAAACCGGTAAACTGCTCCGATTCGCTCGCTTTTCCTTTCTCCCTCCATCTTCAGCTCTTTTCTTCTGACCAAATGCTTCATCTCAACTCTGAACTTTGTGACTGCTGGCTGCTAGGCAGATCGGAGAGGCTGGAGGAGAGATTGCAGGGGGCATTGGTGTGATTTGCTTCGACTCTGGGCCCGGCTTGTCTTTATAGAAATCTATCCACCAAGCCCAGACACGCCTTGTTAATGTGATTATCCTGCATGAATGGATGTTGCCACAAAGCCTCTCAGACCTCACACTGCACTTGCAAAGAGGCATGAGACTGTAACCCGATCAGGGGGAACTGGCTCTTATTGATGAAACACTTGGGGGTAAAAAAGTAAAAGATGATTGAAAGGTACTTGATAGAGATGGTTTTGTCTGTGCTATCCAGGCTGAAAAAAAAAACCTGGTAACAATCTGCCATTGTTAATGATGCCTCATATTAATTGCAGCAAACTTAATTGGTGCCTTAGCATCTCTTCTAATTGTATTGTCTGGAGTAGTGATGGGTGACACAGGAAAGAAAATTTCCACAGTGAGGAAGTGGGGAGGGAAAAAAAGGGTGGGGTAGGATAGAGTGAGCAGCACCATCATGTCAATGGCCTCGTGGGAATACAATGGGAATAAATGAGCATAAATGGATTATCATAGCCCTCCAGCTTTACAAGTGGATGCTGCTGGTGGAGGGTTGGATGAAGTGTGCACTCATTTAAAGGGTGTGAAAGGCTGCTGTTGGGTGCTTTGTAATAACCGGTGTCCAGTCTCACCGGTGGAGACTAATCAAAGGGAAGTGTTGCATATCGTGCTCCGTTTCAGAAGCTACCTCTGTGCTTCTGTATGCGATCGGAGCCAGGCTCACACTGATTGGGGTTTTTCAATAAGACTTACAACACGTTGGATTCCGGTGGGACTTGATTGCTTTTTAAATGTCAGTCAGGATGAGTCATATTAGCTCTGGCAAGGAGGAGAGGGAGAAAGGAAGCAAGGCTTGGCAGCTGAAAGGCATGCCGGAAGAGCAGGATGCAGAGAGGGACCGAGCGGCGGGGTGGAGCGGCGTGCCGGCTGCACATGGAGCTGAACCAGGGGAAAGACGTGAGACGACGGCGGAGGGGCTGAAGCAGAGGTGAAATAATGATTGAGACAGGGGGAGGGAGGCTGCAAGGTGTAGGGGGAGGTGGGGCGGTGCAGGAATGCTGCAAAGTAGGAAGGTGAAAAAAAAAGGGAGAAATTGGTGGCTACAGCTGGCAGGAAATGAAGTGGTGACAGATTGGGGGTGGGGAGGGGGGTGTGATGGTTGGATTAGGTGAGCAGGCGCGAAGGTGAGAAAGATCAAAGGGTGAGGGAAGGCGAAAGGATAGAAGCCGGCATGCTGCACACTGCAGCCATGTGGGTGAGGCGCTGGCTTTTTCCCACAAAGCGCCTTCGCTGCCTCCAGCATGCACACCTCCTCACGGCCCACCTGCCCCCCCCCCCCCCTGTCCTCATGGCCGACTGAGCAAAGAGGCAGATTTTCTATTGCGGTGGGTTCTGTCTGTGGAGGGGTGAGTGCTGTTGGAGCCACATGGGAGTGGCCACGAGCTCCTCATTTAGGTTTCCTCTGTCGCCCCAAAGTGTTTGTGCTTGCCTCAGCATTTTGCAAAGGATCACATGCAAGTCCAACTTTAGGCTCAAGTTCTTAGACGCAGGTGCTCCTACATCACTTCCCCCCCTCATTAAAGTCAACTAATCTCTCATGCAACTCTGTCCAAACTTCATCTTTTCTCTGCACCATCCTGCAATTGTCATGAGACCAGTTTCAGCTTGAGCCCCAATATTATCTAAAGCCGGCCCACCACCTCAAAGATGATTATCTCCTCTTCCTCTCTTTCCTCATAGCTTGATTTTAGCTAAGCCACACATCCACCGGCTCCCATCCCACCCCTTTCCCTTTTTCCTCTGGCATCTCTCCCTTGTCTGCTGTCCCATCTCCCCATCCCTTATGAGATCAGAGGCGATTGCAGAGCTTTTGTTCAGACGGAGAGCCGGTGTAATTGAATTAAAGGCTGCTCCAGAGCACGTAATGAGCCTGGCATATGGCTGCTATTAGTTGCTGCAGAGCATCTTTTCCTGGGCTGCCGTTAAAAAAAGAGAGAGAAAGAAACAGCGCATCCTTTCATATCAACGCAGCGCCAAAAAGGAAAGGAAGGGGCAGGGAAGGAGAAGGCGAGTGGGGGCTGTGGCAGCCGCCACCTGAGCCCCCCTCTCCTCATCTGCAGGAGATAGCCGGCTAAAAGGGTGTGGTGCTCCACTGTGTGCATGCGTTTCAGAGCGAGGAGGAGAGAGAGAGAGAGAGAAAGAGAGAGAGAATGAGTGGGTGGCAGTTTGCTCACTGAGAAAAAAAAGAGTGTAAGACGACAGAAAGAGAATGAAGGAGATTTTCAGCAGTTGCAGACAGCAGCCTGCTCTTTGGTGTCTGCACGTTCATGGAGAGAACCAGATACTGAGATCTTGGAGAGGCTTTTAGGTTTTAAGAAGTGAATAAACCACTCGCAAGGAGACTGAGATTGTCTTGTTAATGTTTGAGAAGTTAGATTTTCTCTGAATACGCCACTGTGCTAGTTATTTTACGACTTAAAGATATCTTTTCTAATATGCTTAAATCCTCCACAAACACACTTTAAAGTAACTTGTAATGAACGACATCAGCAGCAGAACCTGTTGGTTTTATGATGAAAAGGATTCTGCAAAGCAAAGTAACATTATAAATGCAAATAGTAGCGTGAATATTCTCCCCTCTGGCTAGCTGGAGCGATCCACGGCTGGGCGGAGCAGCAAGGTGAGAAGAGTGGGATTAAATCAGTGATAATTAGAGATTTGCCATGATTTTATGCACATCGTGAGTGTACAACATTACCCTGAGCTGTGTCTCTGTGGTTACTCCGTCAGAATCCACCTCCTCGCTCCGCTGGATTTTCCCTTTTCCTTTTCCCTCCTCCTCCTCCTGAAACTAGTCCCTAATGGAGCTCTGTGTGAGGCGGTGGGAAGGTGGCGGATTGTTGCTCTGTGTCACTATTGGGGGATGGTGATGTGTGTGCATGTGTGTGTGTAGTTATGGATTAGCCACTGACTCTGGGGTGTGGTTCTCACGACAGCCGGTGCCCACCCAAGGACAGAGTCCGGCAGCGAGCGCAGACTGCAGCTGATACACAAAGCTCAGACAGACACATCCACCTGCCAGATGATGCGCTGAACACACGTCACCACGGCCGCTCGTTACCTTTACAGACAAACATACAGCGAGTGTGTGTGGGGGTGTGTGTGTGTCCTGTAGGAATGAAGGGCACCCCTCTTACTGTAGGTTGTAAAATACACACAGAAATAAAGTTGTATCATGGTTGTACATATTTGTATTTACATTATTTAGATTTAAAAGGGGGGAAAATATTTTACAAAGTATATCTATGGCAACCAGTGTGAAAGTGTGGGCTAATTATAAAAAGTAATTCAATTAACCTCATAATGCAAATATATCTCCTCGCTACAAAGGACTTCAGAGCAGTGTAGCGTGTGGTGAGCCGCGCCGTAGGGATGTGCTGCTGTATTTATGAATGAAAATGTGTGTGTGCGTGTGTGTGTGTGTTAGCCGTACAGACGGTGAGGGGAACACAGCCTGCAGGAGGGTACGTGACCAGAGTTCAATTAAAAAGGCTTAAAGAGACAAATCTGAGGGATTTGTTGTCCCGTTTCTGGTTGGATAGGACTTTCCAGTGGGAGTCAGGGCCTGATGGGCCCGGTGTGAAAAGTCTGATGTCAGCTCTTCATCCAGCGTCTGAAAGGCATCCAGAGGATGATGTTAGGGTTGTGATGTCACTTCCTGTCTTCAGACACGACATGACATCACCTGGCACTCTGCCCTTACTTTCTTACATTCCCCCTCATCCACAGCCCCTTCATCTAAAGTAAATGACATCCTCCATCTTCCAGTAATGATGTCATACCCCCCCACCCCCATATTCCCAAACACCCTCATCAATCGCTTTCCCTGCCTGCCTGACTCACTGAATGCAACCAGTAAGTAATTCAGTTTAGCGTTAAGTGCTTGGGTCAAATTTTTGGCAATCGCGCGCACCCATGAGATCAGACTAATAAAGGCCCGATAAGTCATCCGAGGCTGAGGCTTGTCTATTCCTGAGAGGAGAGGGTGGGGCCGGCTGCTTTGTCTGTCTCCAGGCTGCCCGGTCTAACAGCAGCACTAATGCTGGGCTTTACTTCAACCCTTAATTACTCATCAACAAATATTCCTACAGTGGGCCATGTTTGGGGTGTTAATCACTGCACACGAGCTCCTGAGAATCTAAAATCCCTCCCCCATCTGCTGGTTTCTTCTTCTTCTCCATTTAATGTCACATTGGCAAAAATCGTTCCAAAGAATGCTGTTTATTCAGAAGAGCAGGAAGAGATGGGGCAGGATTTACACACTGAAGCCGGGGGCAGCCCGCATGCACCGTGGCATCCATGCTCCAATATTTCATTGACACAGTGACCCTGAAGGAGGCATGTTGGTTTAGGGCCTCTGGCTCTTAAATCCTAACGTGCTGATGTGGTCCTCAGCCGTCCCATCTCAGTCTGAGTTCAGCGCCGCTGACACGACCAAAAGCAAATGCTGGGTTAAGTATACATTTCCAGATTCCCTCATTTTTTAACAACGGTCTGCTGCCCGTTGATGCAGACTGCCAAATTAATGTGCACACATACATATTAACCCCCCTACCCCCCAACACAGGCACACACCACACACCCTGTGGCTGCATTGCAACCCTTCCTCAGTTATGCCGATTGCTCCACCCTGATTTACGAGCTCCCGTGGCTCCCTCCACTGAGGGGTCAGGTGCACTGCCAATCACGGTGACACGCAGTCTTTCATAGAACCAACCAGCAGACAGGGCGGTGATGAGTTAGCACTCTGGTTGTCAAGGTAACCTTTGATGGTTGGGAGGGGGATGGCAGTGAATGCTGAGGAGACTGTAGCAGGCAGCGCCTTCGCTGGCAGGCAGACATGAAGCTGCCCCTGTACCCAGACTGAGCATGAAGATGGGCTCATAATTACACTTCCAGTCTGCTCTTCAGTTTTTAGAAGATCATTGGCAGGAAAAGCATTTGCATTTAGGTGTTTACTAAACCTATTCCAGCACTATTGTCAAGAGGAGAACATCGGATTAAATGCCTGGATTGAATAACAGCAATGAAAACCCAGAGTCATTTGTCTTGCCCCAAATCCCAGTCAATTTAATTCATTATGTGGAGAATACACACACACACACACACACACACACACATACATCCATTACACACACCCTTAACAATGGCATTAAATCTCCTTTTGCTGTCCTATAAGATGATCCCATAGATTGATTCTTCCCAGCTGCTTGTGTCTGGCTCCTGACAAAGCTTTAATACCTGAAAGAGGAAAAGGGCTCAAACGCATTTACATCCCCCACATCTTCATTATCTGAGAAAACCGAAGCCGCACAGCCTGCATGCTGTTTGACTATTTCTGTTTCTTTGTTGTGCTTTAACACTTTCATTTAAGGTGCATATTTCAGGCTTTTCTTATTAGTTGAACTCCCGCAGGTGAATGTTTTTACTTTTTCTCTGTTTGCTTATTCATTTTCAATGTACTGATTCATTTTGTTTGCCACTTTCGGTGCTCATCATTCTTTCTTTGATTTGATTTGATTTGTTTTTATTAGATTTATATGACTCATAACACAAGCCACTATTTGACGGACAGCTATGGATCCAGCTGGCAAAGGTAATATCGACACATCCCTCTCAGTATTGCACTTTGATCTGTCCTGTTCCCAACCTCCTTCCTTATCCTGCCACACACCTTGATCCGCTTTCAAAACCCTTCCTGTTACTCTAACCTAACTGTTCCCTGTTTTTAACTCTCCAGTAAAGGCATTAAAACATTTGTTTTTCCCTGACCTTTCAGTTCATTATGTTTCTAGCGTATGTAATGAACTGTGCAGCGATTCTAAGCCTGAATAAACGTGTGCCAGCATGATCATCTTCAGTCTACCTCTACTTACCTCTGGCTCTGCATCACCGCCTCCAGCTGTTAACCTGCTGTTCTGTCTGCTGCCTAACAGGTGGAGAAGAATGAGGATGCAGATCAGAAGATTGAGCAAGATGGCACCACCAACAAACCCGAGGACAAGGCCCACAAGGCTGCCACCAAAATACAGGCCAGCTTCCGTGGACACATAACTCGGAAAAAGATGAAAGACGGAGAGGAAGAGAAGGAAGGCGACAGTCCTGCTGCTGGAGAGGAGGCCACAGAGGGAGGAGAGGAGACAAAGAAAGAGGAAGGAGAAGATGCACCTGCCCAGCAGGAGGAGGCTGCAGAAGAGGAGGCCAAGAATAAGGAGGAGGAGACAAACCAAGCCAAAAGCCCCGTGGCAGACAAGCCAGCTAACTCTCCAGCAGCTGCAGGAGCAGCGACGTCTCCTGTAACGGCGGCCCCGGCTGCTGCCTCTCCCACGGCCGCCACGGCGCCCTCCGAACCTAAGAAAGAGGAGCCAAAGGCGGAGGAGAAAGCCGAGGAGAAGCCCAAAGAGGTGGAGCCGGTGGCGGCTAAGAGTCCAACCACAGCATCAGCTGAGGAGAAGAAAGAGGAGGAGAAGAGTGGAGAGAAGAAGGAGGAGGCCAGACAAGCCGACGTGCCTGCTGCTGTCAGTCCGACAGCTGAGAAGGAGGAGCCCAACCAAACAAAAGATAAACAAGGTACGCTCTGGAGCCATCTCCTAGGTGTGCACATGGGTCCCTTGCTACAAACAAGAAACAATTTCTCACCGTAAAAATCTAATAAAGAAGAACTGGTGAGCCTGGCAGGCTGTAGGATAAAACTGCTTGTTTAGTCTTTAGGATTTAAAGATCCTTGGCAGTGCTCCACCATTCACTGTTTAACACAGAGAAGGGGCTCAATATTACATTAGACAGCCTTGTATCTCAGCATCGGCTTGATGGGAACTCCATACTAATGAGGAGGAGCTCAGGATATTAGTGCTGTGTGAGAATTTTTCACAGCCACATGATGTTATCTGGGTAATGGTCGGGGTTTCTGTGTAGACGCTTAATGAGAAAGCAGCATGTTTGGCAAATCACTGAAGTTTATGTGAGTTTAATGATGGCATTTATCCTTCTATTATCAATTATCCAAACTGAAATGCAAACAGACAATCCGGAGAAATCCCTGCACATCAGAAAAGGCCATAATATCCTTGATTTCTTAACTCCTGTCAGCTAATAGACTTCAGACAAAGCCCAGAGTAACTTCTAACTAAGCAGAGACAGCACGGTGTGGTTAAACACCAACTCATATATCTGGTCCAAGGACTCTCAGACTGGGTCAGATAGGTGCTTAATGGAGCGTGCTCACTCTGGAGTTGGTGGGAGTGCGAGGTGGGAAACCTACGCACACACAAACTAAAGAACTACACAGAAACTAGGTCACCTAGGCAGCACTGTCTCCCTGTTGTCATAGTTACCACCTCGATGGGATAGCTGTCCTGCATGGAGGAGCGGGTATAACAGGTGCTCTGATTTAAATGAATGATTAATGATCCATACTGGTCAGGATCCACACCGGGGGAGCCTGTCATAAACAAACACTAGCTGACAAAGAGCTGCTAATTAAGAAGCCTCCGCTGGCAACAATCTATGGCACAACTGAACTGACTCTGAAAGCAAATGAATATTTATGACTGAGTCGCTCTGTAAAGGTCTGGTAGTTACTCCAGATCCACAGATGGAACATGGATTCCAGCACTGCCACAATTACCATACCCGACAGCACAATTTCAACATCGCTAAAACAAAAATTTAAATGTGTTTAGAAAGAAAAATACATATATGGTTACTTAAAAAATGTGTTGCATCAGTAGCTGGTGCAGATAAGAGATATGAGCAGCTTTTCATCTTTTTATACTTGCATACTGTAAGACCAGCTTGTTCCTGGTGCAGGTTTGCTGATACACTGGAAATAAGTACACAAAAGTGTTTCACCAGCAGCTGTGAATAATTTATAATAATATATTTACCGAGTGTAACTGATTTTGAGAGTATCACCAGGGATAACAGTAGACGTAAGGTGAAGAGATTAAAATGACGGGCAGTAATAATCTGTGCACACGTTTGTGTCAGGCATGTGCAGCGACGGTGTTAAACAAGACTCAGCGAAAACATACAAGCGTTTTAACACATTCACACCTGCTTTGCTTGCGGCTGTAATCCAGTGCAAGTGGAAAGGAAAGTCAGGTTGGAGGGAAACAATAACTGTTATGGATATACTAAAAAGAAATAAAGAGTTATGTGAAGATTTTAGCCTTCAGGAGCATCTGAGACACGATATCTGGGCAGACTCTGGGTAGCCATGCATTGTTAATGTGTAAATCCATGGCCTGGTCAGAAGGGTTTCTTTTCCCATAGGACACATTCAATCTTACAGTTTTAAAGCAGCAAAAGTTTAGTAAACTGAGAGAATTTTGACTCCTAGCTCTTTGTCCAGTGGTGCACATCTCTGTGATGAAAGAGTAAACCAGTAAACTCCAGCTCCAAAGGAAGAAAAGAGGAGACTGAGTAGCTACTATAGTTCTCTGTAGAGTTGAATGTCATTTGCATAGATGGAGGACATTGTAGCATTTAATGTGCTGGCCTCTCTGTGATGAGAGGGAGTGAGTTAAGACAGACATAAAGTTGCAGCATGTAGCTCATGTAGTTAAAAAAAGACGCCTGATCACATCTAATGTGTTTACACACAAAACATTTTCCTCATCGTGAACTCCCTCAGCGTGTCAGAGAGTTGAAAATTTTCAATCCGATGTCACTGCACGACAGATGACAAGCTTTTGCTGGGTAAATTGGATGAAATCATGTTTGCTCCACATAGCTGGCTGGCTATGGAGAAGGACATTCTCAAATCTGTCACGCTACCTAACACGCCAATTACCTCTTACCACCAAGATCTGCTGTGACTCACGCTGCTGTGTGTGACACTACACACACACATGCACAATAGTGCAGGCACTAACGCTGGCATGATCGCCCCACTCTCCCCATCCCCTCACACACATGCACTCCATTACCCCAGTCTCCAATGCAATGATGTCATTCCTTGATGTCTTCTGTTTCTATTAAAAGAGTATGAGATCATGCAGGTGTGACATCACTGCTATCAGGGCACTTTGAAGGAAAGGTTTAGTCTGAGACAATAAAAATCCAAATCATACAGTGGATCTATTTTATAATAAAATCCTATTTAGTATAGATAATCCTTTTTTTCTTTTTTTTCAAAACCATTTTAATTTTCTTATTGGTGGCAGTATGCAGACTAACGCTAACACCGCTTTTTCATTCTGATGAGAGCCAAGTCCTGGCTTAGTGATGCAGATTTAGCAGCACTCACCTCTACATAAGCCCTAGCTGGTTATTTTTTATAATACAACACACTGCGAACAGAAAGAGATGCAACAGGTCAAGATGCTGCTGTTAGCATTATAATGTCAGTCCAAAGAATTCTTGGGTCCAATATGGTTTGCCATTATTTCTAAACAATAAGAAATTTCAGACCATATCTTCAGCATGATGTGCTCTCTGTATAAGTGGGCATCTTGTGACCACTGTAGAAGCAGAATATCTCTTCCACAGTTTTTTTTTTTTGTTTTTTTGTTTTACCAAAAGCCCAATAAAGATCTTCATTGTTCCAACCTAACGAAGCAAAACATCCTCATGTCTTCTCTTCTAACTCAAATTTCTGCTCTTCTTTCTGCCCCTTTCCATCCTTTGGATTTTACTTTCTTTTCTTTGCTTCCCTTTTGATATCCACCCTTCTGTTCCCCTTCCCTCCTTCCACACAGATGCTGCAGAGGAGTCTAAAGTAGAGGAGGCCGCCCCAGCAGACGGGGCGGAAGAGGCCGCTGAGTCCAAGGATGACTAAGGCAAAGTCTTACCCCACGAAAGCAGAATTAAAAGTATGAAGAATAATACAAAAACAAAAATCTAAAAAGGTTGCTCTTTTTGCCTTCCCAATGCGAAGGCAGTCCGTTTCTATTTGTTTGTCATTTTTTGTGTGGCAATGATTTTCTCATGTTGGGGGGAGTTTCCAGTGTGAAGTTTTTTGGCTCAAGCTAATATTATGAGGAACTGATGTTAATGATGATGATGATGATGTTGGTGTTGATGATCATGAAAAATGATTGTTACCTTAATGATGATGCTAATGAACATGAGGTGGAAGACTTCTTGTCTTACAACTTCGCTTTTTGATGTGTTTTGAAACATCAGCTGGAACAACTGTTCCCGACTGGATACTCGCACATTTAAACTGCATTGCCAATGCACCGTACCTAATTTGCATTGCAATGTACTTTCTCTGAACCTATGACGCAAATGAAATCTGTTCTGCAAACGCACGCACAAAAAACAAATAGGATTTAAAATGCAACTCCAGTTTTCAACACAGTACAAGTGTATTGAGAACACAACAACTAAATAATGCACTGACACATCTAATGGATGATAGAATGTATACTTAAGTGTGTGACGTCTCCAGTTGGGCAGTTTTATCCTGAATCCAAAACAACATGTAAGACAATAGTTTTACTCTGTCTATTCTGCTTGAGTCGTTCAAGCTTGGTTTACACCCCTTTTACAAACTCTGTCTACTCACATTTCCAGTAAAGGACCTGTTGCCATTGAAATCATATAATAAACTATAGAAATCGACTGTAGTATTGATGTAACTGGCTCTTACATATAACGATTGTGTTCTGCCAAGCAAACATGAGAACAGTAGCATGAACCATGGAACCAGATGCATGGTGGGAACTCTCCCTCTGAGAGGAACTTCTTCGCAGTCACAAAAATTTAAGAGGTGTGGCGGCTTCTTTTTGATGTCTTTGGTGTTGTTATGACAGTTTATATGAATTGGAAAAAAATTTACTCTTGCACTGATGTTACGAAAAAGAAAAAAAAGCAACAAAAAAACCCAAACAAGCGAACAAACGAAAAAACAAAAAAACAAAGAAACATTCTTTTCCTATGTTCCAGTGAGTGCAATGTCCAGTTTCAACCTTACAGAGGAGTTCAAACTTGTGAGAAAAAAAAATAAAAAAATAAAAATGGTTTCAATGTCTGTTTTCGAAATAAAGCAAATGTGCCAATTACCCTCATAAACTGTGGAGTTTGTTCAAAGTCAAGCAGGAATGTGTTGTTATTTCTGATAGAGGGAAACAGGCTCATGCCCAGTATGCTATAGATGGTGTTTTTACTGACAAACAGTAAGGATGTGCAAACACATCCGGGGTGCAATACTTCAGTTTGCAATGACACAATGGTAATAAACACACGTTTTTATTTATGAATTCTTGTTGGCTCAATCTTGACTTACTTCCTGTATGAAGGTATTTAATCATTTAGACAAAATGTTTGAAAAAAAAAATCTTGGAAGTAATATTAGTTTAACTCCAAAAGTAGAATTGTCCAAAATAAGGCAAACTTTATCTTGGCAAATGCTTTTCATGTCATATCTGACCACTCCAAATGTTTTTCAAACACACACTCATACTTCTAAGTATTTAAATGCGCCGATAGACATTCATAAGCCTTTCAACACATCCGGATGCATTGTGGGTCTTAGTGTATTGTCTTTTATAGTCTGTGGAAGCTAGGAATCAATTGTTGGTATATGACCCATCTTCTGAGCTAGAGCTGCTCCACACCTGTCACAAGTAGTTTCTGTAAATTTAAATAAAGACATGAGTGGCATCTGGGACAGTGATTTGTACTGATTAGATGAATACCTCTCTGACTACTACTAAGTCGTTAGATGTTTCCAAACAAGAACATAGCTTTATCACTGAGAAACCCATAGACCGTACAAAGAATACAAATATTTAGACGCATATTCATGTTCTTGAGATCTGGGTTTTGGGACAAGAAATGGGAACAGCATGACTGAGAAATAATTGAAATCAGGGACGTACAATTATGAGATCTCATCTGTTTATTGAAATTCTCAAGTATTGCTCAAATAGTTTGTCCCAGTGATGATCCTCCTTTGTCCCAGTGATGTCTTATCTCTTTTTAGCTTATCTCTTGCTCCTAAGTTACCCTTAGGAGAAGTAACTCAGAAACCAATGATCACAGAATGATGTGAATATAAGAGATGAGATTGAACAACAGATGAGCAACACTGCTTCCTATAAAGTGGTTTGAAATTCAGATAAAATCAAGACCATACTGCAGGACAGTGCAGTGTCTTTCCTTTAAGCCTGCAGGAAGTATGACAATCAGTTTAACTGGTTAATGTTTGCTTTAGACTCCACAGATGAAGATACCACACACTTTTTTTGGGATACACCTATTATTACCACTAGGCCTATAGAAAAATATAGATGAAGGAAAATTCATTAAATCACTTATGATACATAAAATTCATACATACTTAATACTCCAAAAAGCATAAACTGGGACATTAACCTGTTAGATTAACTATAGAACCTGCTGGATAACTATTCCTTACAATCAGTGAGGCTTAGGAATGTTGTCTTCATTGACCTGAAGTGAGTAATTCTTCTCCCCATTCTTAGATCCAAACTGGGGATGATATTGTAGGTAGATATCATGCTTCAGATGGGCATGCTGCATCACTTAGCATCACTTAACATACTAGTATGCAGCAGCACTTATCCATGTAGCTTGATGAAGTCCTTCCTTTTTCCATAAAATAGAGTATGATACTTAAACGGTTTTAATATCATTGTTAGCTGGGATTTACACTTTCATATGTAAGCTAACTGGCTGGTACAATGCAATAGGACATATTGTTATTCCCTTTAGAAACAGTTTTATTCCAGTTCCTAGATTTAATCAACAATATCTTAGTATTAATTTCAGATTTCAGTAGCTTCATATCAGACAGTGCACTCGTTTTCACTTACTTCTGCATCTAAAGTGATCATAATTTTGCATTAAGTGTTTGCACGACAGTACCTCAGTTTCTGTGACAGAATACTCTTGGTAAATTTAGTTTTTTGAAAGCTTTGTTTCTATGCAACTTTCCAAAAACTGATCATTACTACATCCTTAATGTCTCTACTTTAATATAACATTGGCAAAGTTATTCCCAGATATTATCAAATAACTAGTTTGGAAGACAGCAAACAGGGCCAATGTTTGCCCTGGTAGGCTAAAAACTATAGTTCAGTGACAGGACAGCAATTATAGTAACTTTAAGGTTTACATAAATACTATCAGCAGCACCACCTTGATACTAATAACGCTGCTTTGCTGAATGCTATATGGAACTTGGAGTACCAGGAATTCTTTCCTGCTCAGATAACCCTTCAAATATCTTCATTTTAACCACTAAAATGGGTTTAACGAATCTATTTTAAAGGCTCTTTTGCTGAAACAATAGTGAAGAAACTATTTAATGTAGAATCTGAGCGAGTGGCCATGACTTGTGGAGTCCCCCAGGTGTCAGTCCTTGGACCCCTTCTGTTCAACTTGAATATGCTCCCCCTAGGTCAGATAGGTCAATTTTAACATTAATTATCACAGTTATGCAGACGATACCCAATTTTATGTGTCCTTATCACCAGATGACTGCAGCCCGATAGACTCACTGTGTCAGTGTCTGGAGCAAATTCACATCTGGATGAGAGAGCATTTCCTACAACTG
>JBBDHI010000009.1:4076991-4087830 GCA_037177115.1 Craterocephalus stercusmuscarum | reverse complement strand
GTCCAGACCAAACATGGAGAAGCAGCTTTTAGCTGTTATGCTGCAAACAAGTGGAACAAACTGCCAGTAGAGATTAACCAAATGTAGAAACTTTTCAGTCCACTTCACTTGCTTTTAATGTTTAGAATGATTTTGTGTTTAAATGATTTTACTGTAATTCTTCTTTTATGCTTTTAATGTTTTCTGTAAAGCACTTTGAATTGTCTTGAACCTGAAAATGTGCTATACAAATAAACTTGCCTTGTCTAGCCAGGACATGAATAAACAATTAGGCATTCAACTAGCAAGTTAATATTTAAAAGTTGTTGCTCATGTACTCATAAATCCCTTAACTACTGCTCAGCATTACAAAATCTTTTACTCTGACTTAACCCACTTAAACTATTCCAATTGCAGGATGAGTTCTGATACTCATTGCTTCAAAATATGGTCTGTTCTGACATCTAGAGGTCAAACGTGTTATTGCCACACTCCCCCTGGCAGCAAGTCAGCATGTGCCGATAAAGTCAGTCCTGAATGAAGTTGAGCTAGATCACTTAGTGGGTACAAAAATGTCTTCCAGAGAAAATATAACAATACATAGATTATTTTATTTGCATGTTACACGGTGATCAACACAACAGTACCATTAAGATTCTGTGTGTTCTGAGCTATAAAAAAAAGAAAAAAAAGAGGACACTCCCCCCCCCACATCTCAAATCACATTCAAATACAGAACACTGACTTCAAACAGCTTTATTTAGTTAACATGTTCTCATATACCTTTTAATACATTTCTCCTTTTTTTTAGAAACCAACTGCAATTACTATATGCCATAATAAAGTAAAATAGAAAAAAAGGGACATTTCTGCTTCATAATCCACAACTGAATCTCAGCTTCCCATGACAAAGGAGAGGGAAGTACAAACTTTTAGAATTTTCAAATTGTGGAGTTGTATAAACATGATCTCATGGAAGTGCTGACTTTACAACATTCTACTATAGAAACATAATTCTGTATATACACACAGAGGATGAACACAAAAGTAGAATCTAAACTTAAAAATAGAGGGTTACCACTGTAACCATAGCTAAATGGAGAATAGGTAAGTTAGCTGCTGAGCCAACTCTTTGCGTATCTCATGCCTCACATGGATATACGGGAACTTGAACAGAATCATGTGAATCACACGGCACACACATAAGCCAGTTTTAAACAATGAAGATGGAGCTTTACCGAGAGATTTTAGCTGATCTTCAAGCTGGTGTCCACATAGGCTGGATGTTGGTATATATGAGCAATTAAAAGAGATTGAATTTTTTTCTTCTTTGTGGACAAAACAGCTCCATGGCTTTTACATCAGTGATCTTATATAAGCTAGTGCTTAGCAACTGGTTTTAACCTGCATGGATGCACTTAGACATCTACATTTGTGAGTTTAGCCTCATGTAATCATCTGAGTGGTAAAAAGCGTACATTATAAATCAGTGTGGCATCCATGAACCTTAGTATCCTCACCTTCATGCAGTGATCACGCATCCCAACACTACAATGAATGTTAGGGACAATGTGGAAACCTTTGACCCTCTCTTGCTAATCTCCTAGGGTCTTATAAAGCAAAACCACAAAGTAGCAAACAAACAAAAGGAGCAAAGAAAAACATTTACACACATTCTGACAATCAGGCTAAGGCTGTCCCTGCTCTGACTTGGATTTTGTTTTTAGTCTGTTAAAGGTAGTATAAAATGCAACACATAGACAAGCGGCGCAGACTGTTCTCATGCAAACTGATTGTGAAGAACTGGTTCTCCACAACTCTCTTCTCATGACTGAAAGAGCTGATGCTACTCTCCAGTACCAGAACACAGAAAAAATAGAATCATTTACAATTGCACAAAATTAATTTGAAAAAAAAGAGAAAAAAAGCATGTGCAAGATGGGGAGAGCATAGAAACAAGCAGCTATCACTTCAAGCCTCAGAAATCTGACGGGAAGTCAGTGTTTGTGCTGTGACCCACTGAGCTGATAGAAACGTTGCAGCCACTGCAGCTGACCTCCAGCTTTCGGCACCGCTTCACATCGCGACACTACCACGACACACAAGCACACCCTCAGAAGGATTTACAATGAAAACACTGGGAACAAGTCTTTTAATGCACGGCAAGGATGACAGTAATTACAGGTGTGTTTTACAGTACAGTACCGGCCCCTGCTTGGTTGTTTGAAGAGCAGAGACGTAAACGCATCCAGTCGTAGAGTCCGCATTCAGTCACTCTACAATGGGCCAAAATAAATGGCAGAGAACGGCTCATCCACCATTTCTGCTTTTTGTAAGAACTGCACGCGTTCAGAGAAGCTATTGTGAGTTTTACAAAATACCGGCACTCACAGTTCTCATTTACTCATTTTGTTCTCACACAAAATTAATGGAAAAATCAACCAAAGCATTAGCAAAGCCTTGAAGACAAAAATTTGGGGTGGAACATGTAATTATGTTATTAAAAACTGTTCAACAAAACAGCCATGCTGGCCAGTGAGACTAATTTCATTCAGTTTTTATTAGTTTTCTGCTCTCATGCTGAATTCCAGGATTATGGAAAAGCATTATAAGCTAACTATAGCTCTCTGTTTGTTGACATCATGCCAGTTAACGCTTGTCTCATTCTAAGGATAGGTACTATAATAACTGCTCAGAGCTGTCTGCTGTGTCTGCCTATGTGTCTGCGTGTTTGGCCTTACCTTAAAACACTTCAGTTAATGGAGCAGGCTTGCTGGTTCAAAACATCCGCAAGCCATCACTCCGCAATAATTTGCTACCGTATTCAGAAACACTGATACAGAAAAATGTTCCTTTTTATATATATGAGGATGTTTGATTCAAGTATACAGTATAAATACAGACAACTAAAATCAATGAGGTAAAGACGGAAAAAATAATTTTTTTAATATCAATATATTATGAATGTTTTTGTACCATTTCATATGAAAACACATACCTTTTGAGAAAAACTAGAAGTTAAGTCATTCATTGGTGTCATACATTTTTATCCAAATTCCAGCTGAGTAGCAGAACAAGGCTAAAACTCATCAACTAAAAGCACGCACTGCAACGGTTTCCTGTGTCCTGGTGTTACAGTGGCAGAAAAGTTAGTCTTGTCGTAAAGAAATACAAAATTGAACTATATGTACAGTACGCATCACTTTCACATACTGTTTTTTTTTACTTTTTAATTAGTTTTATTTTTATGTCCATTTGCAAAAAAACAAAAAAAAATAAAGAAAACCAAGTTTCTCTTTTTTGGAATAAAGGCGAGTGGTTGCAAAGCCACTGAATGAGGATGTAAGTGTCTATCCCTGTACAAACCATTTCCCCAAGGTTTGTACTTTGCATGGTTTAGCTCCAGATCGGGTCGATTCTGTTTATTGCATCCTTGATTTCTGGGCTCGACTGCTGCAGCCCAAATGCCATTAACTGGAGGAGAACTATCTGGCTAATGCTCTATATCTGAATTTTAGCCTAGTAGCGTCAGATTATGGTTGTACAGACTTACATACCAAGCTCTAATCTCACCTCAAAATCAGCAGTTTTCCTTTGCTTATGCAGGTTAAGTTCAAATCTCAGTATATTTGGCAGATACTTTGCATGTTGCTCATTAATGCACTGGTTAAACACACTGTTAGAACTACACTTTAAATTAACTTGTGGAAATGCATCCATGGGAGTCAGAAGAAACATGAGTCATGTCTTCTTCTAGAGACAGCTGATTGTTGGCTCCCCTATGGCTGAGGGTGCCTCTGTTTTCATTCCCATGAAGAGAGAGAGAGAGAGGGGGAGGGAGAGGGAGAAGAGGGGAGGAAAAGAACAAACACATCAAATCCCAAGCCCGATCCGGACCCCACGACAAGATATAGCAGAGACAAAGAAGTGCATACAAATGAAAATTCTTTAAAAGAGCACTGTTTGTTTGCTCTGTCCTTCATTTTACATTTTTCTTTTTTTTTGTGTTGTTCCTAAAACATTTTACCCATCGTTTTTCATTATATCTGTAAGCAGTGCTCGGGAGCACAGAGGGTTTTTGTAACTTGATGCAAACAGTCTGGAAAGGGGCGGGATGGCGGTTGAGCTGGCAATAAGGTAGCGATAAGGATGTTGGTGAACTGGAGAGGAGTTGGAAGGTGGGGTGGAAGGAAGGATGGCTGAGAGGGAGAGAAGAAAAGGTGAAGGAGGAATGGTATTAACACTTGAGGAAAAGGCAGGCGAAGGAGGCCAGCAGGAGCCACAGTGATTGAGATACACAGGCAGAACCGTTGATGTTTCCTCCTGTGCCGGGTCCTGCAAGGAAGACAAGGAGGACAGTTAAAATAAAGAGAGAACCCCCCCCCACTATATTAGATCAACCTTTATATTTCCATAGACATGCACACATCTGTTCTTTCCATGTATGTGGACTGGAGCAGGGCTTTGCCACATCACCCTCCTTTTATTTTGATGCTTTATTTCCAGTCCCTATGAGTCAATAAATACATAAATCCAAAGGTAACCCATCCTGAGCTGAACTGTTCATGTGAGAATAAACTCTTAAAGGTGTTTGGTGACATCTGGTGGTCATATGGTGCCAATGAATGAAGGAATACAGAGGAGCTTAGACAGCTGCAGCTAAAGAGAACCCATCTAAATGAACCAGACTAGCAAATGCAGAAAATACTTTCATTCATTTCCAAATACATTTGCAGCAATTAAGAAATACACTCACCAGCCTCTTTATCAGGTATTACGTATTGCTAGTACTGGCTTGGACCCTCTTTTTCCTTCAAAACTGCCTGAATTCATTGTGGCGTAGATTTAACAAGGTGTTAGAAACATTTAGATCTGGTTGATATTGCCTCACAGCCTCACACACTTGCTGCACGTGCTGTGGACATGGTCAGCAACAATACTTGGGTCAGCTGTGGTGTTTGAATGATATCTGATGGGGGGTCCATAGTGTATTAAGAAGATATCCCCCTCAGCATGACCAGCCTGAACCTCTGATACAAGGCAGGCTGGATCTGTGTGTTCATGTTATCAGACTGCCATAACCGGTACATAGTTGACATCCTGTTGCTATCATCTCCAACCAGTCTGGCCATTGTCCTCTGTCCTGTAACGTCAACACAGTTTTTTGGTCCTGAGAAGTGCAGCTTGCTGGATATTCTCTCCTCTTCAGATCATTCTCTGTAAACCCTAGAGAAGGTTGTGTGAAAATCCCAGTAGATCAGCAGTTTCTGAGATAATCAGACCAACAACCGTGCCGTTCTTCCTCATTCATTTTAAAGCTGTTTTGACCATGTCTGCATAACTAAATACAGCAAATTACTAACATGCGACTGGCTATTTAAGTTATTTGTGCAACTGAACCGACGGACCAAACAAAGTGGCCGGTAACTGTAACAGCTCCATACTGAGGAAACACAACGGAATATTGGGATGTGTCATAAAAGCTGAAATATCATTCAAACACAGAAAGGCTAAAGTACATATGAGTATTAGTGATATGTTGATGCTGAGCCTCATTTAACTGCACGGCTGTGTCACACTTTCACAGCTCCAGAGTGTTTTACTGACACAACACAGTGAATTTCAAAAGAGTGCAAACCATGGGAAACTCACGCGTACTGGCCTGTACTGCAGATGATGCTGGTGGTTGTAGTAGAGTGTGTGTGTATGTGTGTGTGTAACACACAGAGCCATCTGTATGTGCAGTGAGTGTTGAGTTATGAAATTCAAACGGTGAAGAAACTATGCCTGATGGGTCAACCCTGCTCTGTGTCATTTGAAGATGCTCTATCGACTCAGCGCAGGGAGCCACTTAAGCTTACTAATTATGAAGATAAAACATGTACAACTGGTCTAAAGGTGAAATGTTATATTAACAATGCATTTTTATCACGTACTAGAAAATTGTTGCTTAACTATCAAGCTTGACACAATTTTGACTCTTCTTTCTCAGCCATTTCCAGATAGTTTAGTTCAATTTGCTCCCATCCAGGCTGATTTCCAGGCAACAGCTCAGATAACCTCTCGACCATCAAATACCTGCCAAGCACCAAACTGCAAGTGAAGTGAAGGGACTCAAAGCGAGAGTGAACAGTAGATGTAACATTTTAATTTGTTAAAGTGTCTAAAAGATAGTGATGCAGTTATAAAGCATAATGTTTGTACCACAAACGTTAACATAAGTCTGGCTCAGTTCTCAAGCTTATTAATTGGAATGGGCCGCTGGGTAGATTTGCTTTTACCGCAAACCTATTAGACCAGTTAGTCATTCCTCTTCATTAGTGTCCAACGAGATGAATGAACATTTACAGTAAATGAAGTTCAGATATTTGCATGCAAAGTTTCTTGAAAGATGTTCAAAGATTAAAAGCTATGTCCAAATTAATCACCGAGTTGGGGTGTAACTGTTTTTCTTCAATTTTTAGAGTAGTGATTAAGTCAAGTGAAATATGAACCTAACGGCAACCCTATAATGTTATAAATAACGCAAAAATACGATCATTTACTCATCCAGACAGTTTTTGTGTAACTCAAACTCCTCCGGGAGATATTTAGATCCACCATGATGTCATCCGCAACAGAAATCTGGGCAAGTAAACAATAACTGTTGCCATTTTTCTGAATTGTGTAGCCTATTTTTAACTTAAAGTTTTGTTTTAAAATAGTAAACAATGGAGAGCGAGTCAGGCACGAGTCAATGTGTTTTCTTGTTTTGCACTTTAGTCCATCCACAACTCAGCGGGTGACGGCCAATTTTCCCACAGAATGTAGCTACTGATTTTGTAGCCGAGGCAGATTGTTTTCTTACCTTTATATGAGAAGTGACTGGCACAATGTCATGTTGTGGACACGTACCGCCCCACGTCCTCACGTAAATTAGCGGGAGCCGAGCCGTTTAGAGGTGATTTTAACACGGGTCGATGTGGGTCGGCAAGCCTTTCCCACTGCCACCAAAAGCCAGTTGTACGCGTGTTTAAACGGGTTTTTTGGCCAGTGGAAAAGAGGTTTTACAAAAGAGTTGCTTTTCATGAATAACAACGTTAATAATGTTTAACTGTTGTTCATAACTTTAGGATAAGGTAGATGTTTACCCATGACAGCAAAATGCGGTGTCTGACCGCTCTACGCATGTTTTGGATATTGGTTTTAATTAGGGCACATTATATTTATATTATATCAATATACAGAATTTTTATTTATAAAAAAGGTTATAAAGCTGGAAGTAACGGCTCTTTTTCTGTTGTGTCGTGAGCTCTGTGGGACGTGTGTCCACGAGCCAACCGGCCTCCTGATGCAGCTTAGACAGACAGAGGGGTGTCTCAGTTCACAGGGCTGAAAACAAGAACATTTGCCTTCATACTCTGTTTAAAGGTGAAGGGGTCAGGGTAGGGCTAAGGGGGAGAACTGAGATTGGGCCTAAGTCACCATGCATGTGGCTGACTGAGCGAGATATGCACTGCAGCTTCGCGTTTTTATCAGGAGGCCTCGTCGGACAATGGAGGCTAGAGGGCTGCACACCCACACAGAGAACTGAAGCTATGGTCGGTGGACGCAGAATGGACTGGCTTTGTGCCGAGCCACAGTGATAGGAAGCTGTGGATCAATTCCAACACTGGCCTCATTTTTCACCTTTCAGATTTTATCACCACTTATCATAGTCGGATTGATTCTGTTTGTATTGACATCAGTATCCCAGCATTAGACTTCCCACCAGCCTAAAGCTGACCAGCGTGTGTGTGTTTGTCCTTTAAGTTTAATGCTGGGATTTCGGGGGGAGTTTAGTCATGACAGCAGACGGGGCAAAAATGTGTGGAAAGACTTATGAACTGTGACTTTGCAGGCTGTATAAAGAAAAATGACTTCACAAGACTTTGAGCTGACTTTGACTTTATTTAAAAACCTTTTAACATTTCCGCACTCTATTTTAGATGTCACCTTGCCTCATGTGCCAGATTTCCACATTTCCCCAAGAGTTGTGTAAACTGACTCTCATGAAAGGATAAAAACGTCCCAGTTGCCATATGACTAACATTAATACACAGAAAGGCTCTGCTGCTTATCCTGGCTTTCACTTGTTCAGCTGGAGAGCTTAAAGTGAAAAAAAAAAAACTAGAGTGAATTTGCTCCCTGCTGAGTTTCAATAATTCAATGGGAAATTAGGTTAATGGAATTAACATTTCAAAGTCATTCTGCTTCACATCCTAACTCACAAACCTTAAATGATGGCTTGTTCCAAAATTGTTGTTTTTTTTCCTTTTATCCACACAGACATATTTCCAAGATTTTTTTTACAAACCTACTCAGCACTGCAAAGAGCAGTAACATCAATAAATACTCACTGAAGAGGAAAAGGCTGGCAGTCTGGGCACCCAGTCGGTTTGAGGCCACACAGGTGTAGTTCCCGTAATCCTCCTCAGTGACATTGTTAATCATGAGAAGCGTGGTAGTGCCAAGAATTTGGATATTAATACCCTGGGTATTGGACAGCCTGGAGAGGACACAGTCAGAAGTGAGATAATGTTACACAGAAACCTTGGAGATACAGTCAAATTTCTCACATTATGTGTAAAGCAATGACATAGAAGATCAGAGAAGCTTGTTGTGTTTGGGGAGGAAAGGTTGAAGGAAAAACTTCCAGACTGATTAATCAATAAAATATTTTACCAAAAAAGTATGCATGGATTTATGGAAACTGAGAGCGGTTGCTCTAATTACGCATGCATTAATTATTATGATTTTGATGCAGTTATTCTTAGATCATGAAGCTCATTCTTGCATTTTCATTGACATCTGGAGAAAAGGACCTGTTGTACTATGAATTTAACTAACGACTGTCCCTAATCATGGAGTGCAAAGAATATTGTTTGCCCCAGATGATCAAATTGAGCAGAAAAATCAATGTTTAGCATCTAATTTAATTATAATTGTTCATCTTTCATATCCTGACATAACAAGATAGTTAATTCATTATCTTCAGACAATGTTAAAATGTTATTTTATAAGTCACACTTGCTATCCATACAACTAGTCATAAACTACCTTTAAAAACTGAGAAAAAAGAAGACGATAAAATCCTCTCTTCATCATTAAAATTTTATGTTGTAGTTGGATTTTTTTTAGACTTATGAATAATATTTTATGACAATTCTACACGCTTTACTGGAGCTATGAAGGGGTTTCCATTCAATCCACCAATAACAATACTCAGAAATATCTTTATGCAGGTAATTATTTGTAACAGCAGAGGTCAGTGTCATACTGCTGAATGTCGTCAATATCATGAATGTGAAGCTGGAGCAAACTTTTTTCAGTTTTAACAGTTTCACACAAAGCAACACGAGGCAGGAGCTCATCCTTGACCTTTGGAATATGTGACGAGCAGCTAAATCACACCTCTTTCCTGATACCTTTTCTTCTTATTTCAAATCAAATCCAACTTCTCAGTATGTAAAAACAACAGAGGTTAAATGTGAAATATATATAAACTTGTTAAAAGGTATGCACTGTTTTTTCACTTCAAACAAACCGCTTCTAAATGCTAGTTACCTTTTTCCCCAGCTTATTTATGGCTGTTTTAATCTTTGTTAATGTTCAGCCCTAATTTGTATTAGATTGTGAAATTGGTGAAACAGCAGTATTTGTGCAGAATACCTAGGCAGAAACAGAAATCTTCTTTCTGTACAGAAAATTGAATGAAATGTCAGGAAAACAGCCTTTAAAAGGTACACAAATGGTTATTGCAGAACCTTTTTTCATTTTAAAGGTATGATTTTTTTTTTTTTACTGAATAAGGTTTCAAATGAACAAAAGTCAAAATAAACTGGATTAATGCAGTTTATAACACATTTATCTGAATTATTAGTGGAAGGAAACTGGATTAAAATGTGATTGGACTGTATCTTTTAAGCTAAGCTACCAAGCTACCAAAGAGCTACCAAAGATTTTCATACAGTTACCACCTTCAACGAAGGCCAGTTTGGGAACCGTTTTTCATCCAGTCTCTCCTCTGAGCCCTCTTCAGCCTGTAAAAGTCAGTGCTATGTTGTCTCTTTTCTCATCTCTTATCTCGTCAAAATAAGTAAGAGGCAAGAGATCTGAGGTCAGAAATTTAAGAAGTGCTGCTTTAAAAGTTAAATGACTTGTCTTGTAACTTGGTACAATACAAAGTACAACAAAACTGGATTTGACTGAAAATAATAAACAGGCAAACTGTACTTTTTTGTGAAGAAATAATATGCTGTTTTTTAATCAGTCAGGAGCGAGTGGCAAGATAAGTAAAGGAAATAAGAAGCAGCAAAGCCTAAATGTTGGGATTTAAGCCCAGGATGGTTGTGATGAGGATTTAAGCCCCTGTACTGGAAGCCCCCATTTAACAGATACCCCTGTATTCAAGTACTGTAGTCATGTTAATTATTATGATGCATTGTTTTTCACTATTTGTTTGGATATTTTGTTGTTTAAATGAAAATACCCATGACATTTTAGATCATAGCATCGTCAGTTGTAATAAAGGAGCATGTTTTCAGCTCTTTTCCTTGTGCATGCTCTGAATGGGGAGGTACGTTTGAACGCAATCCGTTGGTTTCCTTAGCTAGCCTGTTATTTTCTAGGAATTGGCCTGTATGGATACTGATTGAATCAATAAATTAGCTTGAATTGATTTTGTCTGTGAAGCTCCTTGAGATGAATTTGTTATGAACTGGTGTTATACAAAAAGGATGAATTAGATGGAATTGAAGTGTTTTATGTTTCCTATAGGAGGTGAGTTGTTGATGGAAAGTTCCATAACAGGTGGAGAATTCCTATAAGACATCTGTGGGC
>JBBDHI010000009.1:4050914-4066472 GCA_037177115.1 Craterocephalus stercusmuscarum | reverse complement strand
GCATAAAATGAGATTTGCATTTTCACAAATAGAGTTAAGGTACTAACATATTTGAAAAATATTTCCAAGTAACAGGGCGAACTTTGATTATTATTACACATGATAGTTGTGAAATATTTTGACATTTATATTAGAGGGGACAGTTTTTGCCACGGTCACTGGAACTTGATCGCTACTCATCAGCATTTTCCGTCTGGATGGTTCAAAACGTCACACGCAGCAACGCATTGTGGTCAATACTGCCGACATTATTTGATCCTCTAAATACACACCACATCCACTTCCTGAAACTCTTGCCACTTTCTGAATTTTTGTGAAATTCCGCCTCAATTAGGCGCCAACTGCGGAAGCCGATTTATGCTGGTGCTGCGTACTGGTTGAAGTAGGCTTATTGTAGGTATAGGGTGCTGTCATGAGCGAGTACTTGACGAGTACGAGTACAGTGGGGTAAAATCTAATTAGACTCAGTGGTTTATTGTTTCCTCACAGATGTTGGAAGGGATGATTTTTGGAAAAGAGTTATACAGAAATACTTTTAAACATACATAAACTCAGTGGCAGAGATGTCACAAGTGGGTTTATTTCCACAAATCTTGATTAAGGTAGATTAATGTGTCACCACATTTGCCCCACAGGAAGTGAAAGATATAAAACTGGACCTTATTCGTCAAGACATCAGAACAGAAGTTGTACATAAATCCTTTATTATTAATAGTGAAAAGACAAATAATTCAAATGGTGGATGTGTAGGATCACAATTAATAGACAAAAGTATGATAAATGCCCTGACTTTCTGTGCTACAGAAGCATTAAGCAAAAGTATTTGACTTAAATACCCATCTACATTCATTTCCACCTGGCTGAAAATGAAACCTTTGAAGACTGCAGCGACTTAATAAGAAATCATCGCTTCATAACCAGTCTACCAGCAGTGCAGATCTCAGGGTATTTCTCAAAAAGACACAATTATCCACATTGAATGTGGGAGGATGTCTCTGTAGAGCCAGCAAATGTAATAACTGCTACAACATCGACTGATACTTCCCTTAATCTAAGAAAATAAGGGATGATGGAAACACAGTGGTGAAAATAAATTGCACAGATGAGACCTCTGGAGTGAGGGAGACAACTTAGCAACAATAGATCAGTAGAATCAGGTGTGGGTATTCGTGTTTTGAAAATGGGGCTGCAGGCTTGAAACCACACAACAAAGTGACCTGGTAGCCTTGGAAACTCATATAGAGAAGAGTGCTCTGATCTGCCAGTTTTATGTCATAAATTTCACAAAAGTTGTTAACGCACCCCCCACCCCCCTACCCAACATCAATAAATAACCTCAAATATCTCCAAAATAGAGTGAAGGTCTTACTATTTGACAAAGAAGAAAACATAATAAACTGCTGAAATAATCAAATCAGTTTCATGGGAGAGATGGAGGCCAGCTGATACAATATCATTCTATGTTGATTGAAAGATCAGCGGGATCATAGTTAAAGTCATATTCGTCTCTCCCTGAACAAACTAGACTGACTTATGTGACAGAGGGGTATGATTGAAAATCTGTTGCCATGGAAATTCTATTGAAGTTCAATCTCTTCTTCAGCACTTTGGTTTGGCGCTGGATAAAGAGACAGCGAGGACCAGGTGACAGTGGAGATCAAAGAATGGGAACAGAGAAGAGAGGAGGGAAATGAATTTAAATCAGAGAGATGAGAGAAAGTGGCTCGACTGCTTGTAAAAGCACAATTAACTCTCAGTCATCTAACCTGGTGTGTACAAAGAGTAACTCATAAATCATGAAGGTGAAAAGAAATGAGATGTATTGTGTAAAGAAACAATCAATTATGTTACGGCACTTTCCGTTTTTGTCCATACCCACAGGCGCAGGCACATATACAGCTTCCTGCATATAAAATGTATGCTTCATGTTATCTACTTAATGAAGCATAATGAAGATAGATTGGTTAATCTTATCTCAAAGGGAGCTTATTTGAGTGTGCGTGTAGAATTAGTGCACGAGGCCATGCTGTGAAGGAAGGCGTAATGTTCTGTGTGGTGAGTATGAACCCAATACGCATGACATGGGATGAAGAGAGATTTCCTTGAAGGTTTGCGGGGAACACTCAGTGCAGTGACTGATTGAAAGTGTGCACATTAAAAGAAAAGCCATGAATTCTGGCATTGCATCATCAATTACATTATATCATCACATTTCTACGCTACTTTGGATAGAAGCAGGTGGGCGTATTTCGGAAAGGAATAGAGAAAATTAATTAGGGCTGGGGCAGGGAAGAACAATATCTGAATTTATTTTTTCCAAACTAAGCAGGCAAAAACAAAATGCCAGTATGCCAAGTTAACGTGCTTACTGGATGGATTCCAGTCATGCAGTATCTTCCTTTAAAGTAGATTGCAGAGTACTCACCAGTGTTAAGATTGAAGCCAGAGCCATAAAACCCTGATTGTAAGGAGACCTGAGCAACTGTTCACCAAGTATAACCTATGAGTTGTACCTTTCGCAAAAAGTTGTAGAATCACCTCTTTTTCTTTTCAAGTTATGATGTTAAATGTGAGTATAAAGTTACTTTTAGATTTATTAGATATTTAACTTAAATCTTTTCAGTAACTACATGAAATTGATTTAGAAAGTTTTATATTTGTTATTTGAAAACAATTCTTAAATTGAGTCTACAATAACTTATTAGTTGTGACAGATTGCCTCAATTGTAAAAGTTTAGCCAGTGTTTAAATTTTACCAGGCAAAAACCAAGCTGACATTTCCTAAGCGAGGAGAAGGGAGTAGTATTCATGTGTGGACCGGAATGCAGCAACTGTAATTTAGAGGCTAAATTGCTCTGCTGAAATATTCATGCTCACATACCAATTAGCCTGTAATAAGCAAATAGCGTTGATGCTAACAGGAATTTGTTGATAACGCAGAAGTGTTGAATATATCAAATTTAAATTTGATCCAAAGGTGGCTACATGCTAAAACTCACAGAAATCACTTAAATCTTTAATAATCTTGACAGCTTAAATGTTCTGCTGCGGCTTATCTTGTGGTAACTCACACATGCCAAAACGGAGACGGCTTAACATCTGTGTGTGTGTGAGCCCGTGGTGCAGAATCAGCTGCTTAAAGTGGACACTTCCGCCATGCCAGCTCGCCCTTATTCAACTCTGGCACAAAGATGAATCTGTGGTGGATCAAATTTGATCCTCATACTGCCTGTACTACATGACATGGATGTGCAACAAAGGCGCATCATACAGTCCACACAGCCATGAGTCCTGAAGACCTCCAAAATGTTCAGGACAAGAAGCTTCAAACTAATGTTCTAATACAGCCGATAATCAGCACACATCAACTGCTGGCTACCTGTCTTCTTTGGGGAAAAAGACCCTAAGCCAAACAAACAAACAAACAAATAATCGAAATTGGATTTACTTATCACACAAAAATAAGAAGAAGAAAAAAGAAAGCAATATAAATAGGTGCATCTGTTTCCACAGGGCCAATCTTGGCCATGTTTATATTGGCATGCGGAGATTCTATTAACAAGACACCCAATTGTGTGTATTGTTTCACCATCTCAGGGAATTGTTATTAGCTGGGAAAATTTGTAAGCATGGATTGCAATTACAGCTTGTTACAACAACAGTTGCCAAATTAATATAAACTTTCAGTTGCTGCACTGTGAATGCAAATAACGGGTGTAATGCCTCTATGTCTGTAATGCAAAAGGAAAAATAAATTAGTTGTTAATTAGTGTGCAAATATTTGGGCCTCTTTGAAATGTTACCTACTATTTAAGGTAGCAAATTACAAACAAATAGCATACAATGCGTAATTAATAGTCTATTATGTGAGAAAAACACAACTAATTTCCTCAATTATCACCGCTCACCATAAAATTACAATCTGAAATTGATTACACACTCATTTTTATAGAATGACTAAAACTTGTGTTTATCAAAACTCTGAATGCATCAGTCTTTGTAAATATCCAGTACCAGAACTACTTACCTCTGTGCTAAGAAAATTAAGCTTTCCCAAGTCTGATTGTCCAAGCCAATCCAGCCCAAGGGCTGACGATGTGGTGTGAGGATTATTCCCTGAGTAGCCCAAAATTGAATTCCAGGTAACTCTAAGTACTGTTGGTGTTATGAATATATTCACAGCTAGAAAGAGGTTGGATAGATTTGACATGGAAGATAAATAGTCCAAGTAAAGCCTCTGCTGCACAAGAGCATCAGAGGAAAAAACAACATAATTTGTCATTCTGCTATATGCAATAGTGTACATTGCATTGTGTAATAGCAAAACATGATCTTTTCAGAATTAGAATTTCATGCAAACTGTGAGGCACGGTGGTGGAAATATTATGGTTTAGGTCTGTCGTGATGCTTCATGGCCACAGGGACTTGCAGTTATCGAAACAGAAATCATCATATTGATGTGTGCTTCGAGAGAAAGTGAGGCTTTCATGAGCGGCTGTGGCTCAGTGGATAGAGCCTACTAAAACAGGAGGTCAGCGGTTCAATTCCACTTGGGTACATGTCGAAGTGACCTTGGGCAAGACACTGAACCCTACCTTGCCTCTCGATGTGCCTACCAGGTGTATGAATGTGTGTGAATGTTAGTTTCTAATTCGCAATTTACCATCTACAGGACATCATTTGGTTGAGAATCTGTAATACTGTTGGTGGCCAGGCTTTAATTTACCCCACAGCAGTGCATTTGTAGCATATCTATAGATTTTTATGGTGCCAGAGTTTCTATCCAACTTTTCACCTGGCTTACTTGGATTTGGAAACATTTTAATGTCAGTGGCCTTGACCTACTCTAACAATAGAATTCACAACGTAACACATGGGAACAGATGGCAAAATGTCCATTTTTTCTACTCCGGAACAGCAATAACTGGAACAGAAACTTGCAGATAAAGCCTAATCTTGCATGCAAATTACAGTAAACTTCCTGTGCAATATATTCTACAGAGCATCATAACTGCTCTGCAGCAATCATTTATAAAAGTTACAGCCTTGTCATAATTTATTCTGATTCTTGTAATGTTTTATATTCACTTTTAGAGGTTATATACCCATTAAATGAACCCATTTCCTGATTTTCAGATTGAACTTTACACCCAACCTACTCAAGTCCAAAACTAAATTACCCTGTCTGAGTTAAAAAGCCTCATTTCAGGTGCTGCTGAAAAGTAATACCTTTGATGTATAACCGCTTAAAGTCAGACATACATTGTGAAAAAAAATCAGGATGCTGTAAATGGAAACCATCTAATAGCTGAGCATTACAGGAAACATCTTTGAGTGATTAGGTTGCACGGTAAGCAGCACTACACCTCCAACAGCTGAGCAGGGAAGTAAATGAGGCCCTTTAGCCAGCTTGTCTCCCTAGCCATTACATTTAAAAGCTTTTGGAAATTTGCTTGAAAACTAGTTACAAGCTCAAACTTTGTGACTCCTCCAAATGTGCATGAAAGTGCTACCATGAATAAGATGTGAAAGAACTGATCTTTATATTCACTTTTAACTAGTTCTTGGACACCAAGTAGTTTACCTGCCATTTTCCTATTTGCTACATACCAGATGATTCTAAAAATACATCGCTTTTTGGACACATTAAAACAATGGGAAATGCAGCAGCAGGTTTTTGGAGGAGGTCTGTGTGGAGCTGAGCAGTCTTGAAATAATACACCCCTCCACATGCCTGCTGGTTACTGATTTGCATTGCTGTGGCAATTGGAAGTTTGTACGAACAACTAAGTTTTCCAAGTCAATTCTTCGCAAGAGTCAAAGATGGCAGCAGGATGGGAGCACCAACAAACACTTGCAGCTCCACACATGCTCACAGGCCTATAAACTATAGAAAGGGGACCAGAGAGGGAAAGAAAGGGGGGATAAGACAGGTGAGGGAGGTGGAGTAAGTGCCTTTGCATATTCCTCATGCATCATTCATCAGCATCACTTTACCACAGTGCGAAACATTACATTTATTTTGCGAATGCTAATTTATGTTAAGTAGTTGATTTGAGAAAGTTCGAAGTCAAGCAGCAAAAAAGACCCTGAGACATTTTGTTTCTTTTGTCTGCATGGGTGTGAGTGTTAGTGCTGCTCACCAGCCCTCCTTCCACGCTCATTTCAGCCTGTGCTGGTGTGCATATACCCACGTGTGTTTGGACTGTGGCTTATCTTCTCCGCCATAGTGCGGATATCTATCTTCCATCACTCGCTCTGATTTAAATGATAGGTCAGCACATAATTATAGAGAGACTACTTTGATCAACACATTCCTCACATGGGAGGTAATGAGAAGACGACAGGCCTGAGAAACAGAATTAATCTTTTGCTCACTTAAGACTGAACTGACTATGCACTGCCAAAATCAAACATGAAATGCAAATATCCATCTAGAGGGCAGAATGCAGCAGTCCTAAAGGGACTTTAAGGCAACAGACATCGCTTTTAGATAAATATCCCTGAAAGCGAAGTCGTAAAGCTAAGTCAAAACAAAGAGCCACTGAAATGAAACCATAATTCTAACGTCCTTTAATGCTTAGCGATGTTACGTAGGAGCTGCAAAAGTAAACCTCCATCAGAAGTTGGGCAAACAAAAGCAGTGCATGCACCTCCATTCACAGGCCATTTGCTGCCGCTGCTGCTGGCGGCGCAGAAATAACACAGGTGTCAGAGCCAAAAACAAGACAACTGTTTATTTGCCGCTTCTTGAGCTGAGGGAATGATATGCACGGCGAAGCGGTGCCGCCGTCTGTTTCTCCAAACGCCAACGTCATTCCTTTCTCTATCACATTTCTGCACACCCTCCCTCCCTTGTCAGGCTTGCTTTGTTGCCATTTGAAGCAACTTCAGCGGGGTTGTGGCCTCGCTGCAGCTCACTGTACACACCACGTGGTTGTTTTCTTTCCCTCTTATTAAGTGTGAGGCTTTAAAACGGAGATTAATTGGTGATAAAACAGAATAGGGTTTAGCGATTAAAACTCCCATGAAGGGGAGTTGGGGTGTCTGCCTTTTCTTCTCCTCAGCTGATAAACGGATCCAGCCTATTGTTGTGGGAAGGCTTCTCATTACACTTTGGATAGATTCAATGGGCTCGTGTTTGCCATGGGAGAGGGGCTTTGTATTGAGCAAGCAGAGCAAGGTCAGCCACAGAGTATCACTGCTTACTCCTCTACCCCAGTTTTTATTGGCTCTTTCCCACTCCCTGTATTAGCATTACACAAACACATTGTGGTAGCCTCGCTCACATTCAGGAAGACTGACGGCAAGATAAATTATTATTTACGTCGCTGAAACTTGGGCGTTTGGTTTAAGCGTATATTTCTTTGGGAGGATACGCATAATGGAGGAAGAAGTATGAGTGTGCATGTGACAGTGTATTCATTGTCAGTGGGCCAAGGACCTACCCTTGTCATGGGCACTCATTTCTCCACATGGCCATGAGTCTATCTCGTCTATTCAGTTACTGAATGTAATAACTTTATAATCCCCTGTAAATCATCAGACTCATGCAATACGACATCTCAATTTTGCTGCAGTGACACTGACAGATTACTGTTTTATAAGTCACGCACACACACAATGCAGATATTTTACTTTTTTATTCTTCTTGGAGACTCACGCCTGTCGTCTGTGTATATAATTAAGACCTTACTTGAAGAAAAATAAAATACAATTTTGAGTTCAAATTATTCATGGTAGAGTCACAGTAACCTTGGATGAAAGTTCATGCTAATTGACAGCAAAATAATAATTTTAAAACGTTTTTTTTGTAAGATTTATGTTTTCTGAGCTAATTCTGATGAAGTGAGAATATTCCTCGGATCATACGGCTGATAAGCTGTTTCTGCTTCCAAAGATGAAATGTGGTGGATAGCTGGAGCGAAAGAAAAATCCCATGACCAGAATTGAAATGTTAAGGGGAAAGATGTCAGTTGTAGAAATAGACGATAAAGTAGAAGTGGGTGCAGACTGGTTTGTTTGAAGGAAAAAGGGAACTTCCAGAGTTCTTCAGGTAACCACCCCCCACTACTTGCTGGTCTCCATCTTTATTGCTGTCTCCTACATCCTGATACTAGAACTTCTCCATCTTCATAATGCACTTGAACAACAGTAATTTTCTGTTCCATCCAGGATGGAAACCTGCCTTGCCATGTCTGACGGTATGATTCGGTAATCGAACTGATTTGATGAAAGTTGACTCTTTTTTTCCCCCCGGGATACTCAGTAAAAAGTTCACACAGAGTTCAGCACAGCCTGGGCGAAGTTGAACACATCACATCACAATACAATCTTTCAGCACCTCACAGATACACTTAGGGAGGAGGTGCAGGCAAAAGCTCTCCCTCTGTTCTAACATGAATGCAGCATCAGAAAGATGTTATTCCATCAGGGACCTCTAGAAAGCTCCAATCCTCCTTGGAAAACACTTTGGGGCAAGTCTAGGAAGAAGCTGGAGAGATGCATGTCATCCCTCCATGAGTTATAGTGGAACCTCATTTGTGGGGGAGAGTGCTATATAACATCACTTTGAGATCTCCCACAGGTGATCATTAGTTTGAGTGCTGCCATCTGCAGAGGCCAAAAATGACTCCCATCTATGGTCACCACATCAGGAAGGCTTTGTTGCATTTCCTTACTCATTTATTTATGTATTCTTTCAGTTCGTCACTTTACTGTTTACATCCAAGCAGCCCATAATCACCATATTTATAGCTGCTGTATGGCAACTAAGCTGGCAAGCTCATCTCCATGTGAAGTGAGAGCAAAAAAAAAAAAAAAAAAAATAGCGAAAACAGAAATATATCCCTGTGTCTCACTTCTCTCCTGCTTCTACCCCTTTAACTTGATCAGCGATTGGATTTGCACAGCTCCCAGTCCACCTGTCTTTCAGGCCTCGCCTCCCTGAGGAGCTGTGTGACTCCAGGCTCTGGGTAAAAGTGCTTATGGTCAGAAAAATAAAAGTGCTGGGATTCTGCACAGTTGTGACTTCAAACAAGTGTGAGCTCCAGTGTTCAGCCAGCCCAGCGTTGACTGCGCCTAATGAGGTTAGGCAGACACGGAGCAAGCTGTGCTCACGATGTTCCGCGCGCCGTCTCACAGCACACTGATTTCAAACCAGCTGCTGATGGTGTTGATTGTAAACAAACAAGTGTGCAGTGACAGACAGCAGATCTGCGACCTGCTGGGAGACTGATGAGCCTCCCGAAGGACTTGTGTTCGGCTGATTGTGCACACGTGCACGGCCACGCTTGCGTGTAGCTGCGAACAGCTGGAGATGAGAGAGAGAGGGGGGGTGGGGGGATTGACCTGGGTGGCTGTGACAAGGAACTGTCACCGCCTCACACTTCACTCCCACAATCAGCAGGCTTGTCACTTACACTCTGTCTCTGACAGCTTAGAACATAATGATAAGTGTGTGTGTGAGTGTGTGCGCGTCTCTTGCCTAATCTGCTCACCCACCTCCTACATAGGACTGTGTATCTCAACTCCTGCATGCTCCACTCCCTCCTGTGAGAGCTGTATGTATGTGTGTGTGTGTGTGTGTGCTGCTCCTTCCAAATCCATGTTTCTCCTGCGAGTGAGTCAAGGTGCAGAGACTGTCATACCGTACCGAAGGAGGAGCCGGTGCAGGATGGGGAGTGGAGGAGACGGTGAGAGTGAAAATGAGGCAGAGGAAGACAGAGCGACAGCTGCAGACAGATAGACAAAAAGTTGCAGAGTGAAATGGGAGGGGGGCAGGGGGGACAGGGGGGGAGATTCTCGAGTCAAGGTGACAGTCCTTGCGAGACTTTCCCGAGCTCCGGGTTTGGAGCACAGCCGATGCTGCTGAGACCGGCGTAGGAGGGATGTCAAGGGCGCTCAGCATCAAACCTCTAAAAGGCTACCCTGCCAAGCACTGTTATAAAAGGGTTATGACTTCAATATGCAGCGGGATCACATCGCGCGGGAACGTGGGCTGCAGTCCAAATCAATTCATTTGGACAGATGTCTTTGTTGCAATGAAACTGCTGGGGTAGATTCATAGCTCACCATTTACAGGTAGTAGATGCTGTTAGCCAGAACACCTTAAGTGGGAGCTGCTGAAGGACAGAGTGACGGTAAACACACCTGCTGATGGGCAAGGGATGGTTTAGAGGGGCTTAAACTGGTGATGTTTTAGTTACTCTTTGCAGCCGTTCAGCTACCAGCGTCTTGAACGGTGTGAATATGAAACATTCATGTGTTGCTATTTTCCCTGCAACCTTCTCAGAGGTCCAGATGTGTGTGTATGAGTGTGTGTTGACTGTGCTTTCCCGCACCTGCGGCATCAAATGACTGACAATCTGTATTACACCGGAGAGGTGAGAGGATCTTGGATGCATAATTGAACATTAATTAACTACTGAAGTTACTATAATTAATGATAAGAATGATTGCACATCTAATGAAAGTGGCCATTTGCATACCAAAGCAGTGTTCTGCTTTTTTTCCTTTAGGTCCCCTGCCTTTCTCCCTTTCCTTTTTTCCTTTTCTTTTCCTTCCCTCCCTGAGGATAGGATCGCTTCCACCAGCTCCCCCACTCGCCAGCTCTGCATGGCTCCTCCTTGTATCATGGAAAACCACAGTCAGCCGGAGGCCTTGTATTTTTCATACTTGCCCGATTTCTGTTTCGGTGGTCTTAGAGGCGTGCAGCGAAGAATTCCTTGCTTGCTTGCTTGACCAGCACCTCCTGCTCGTACAGGATGGGGCGCCAGTCTCCTCCTGGCTTCCAGCCATCCAGGAGCTCTACTCTATAACCTTTAGCAACTATTCTGAAGGAGTTAAAGAAACAGGGATGAAGTGAAGCTGAGAAATCCTCCAGCTACAGAGCTCATCACCACCATGTAGCTGAACAATGCCAGCTTCGAGAATGAGAGATGTGAGTTCAGCCTCTTTCTCACACACACATATAGCTCAGTGAACTTCTCCTCACGCTTCCCTTGTCTTTCCTTTACTTCCTTCTATCTCAGCAAATATCTCATCACCTTTGCTCCACTCCCCCGTCAACTGACTACATGTAAGGGGCAATTCAGTCAATATTCGCCGCATCACAGCAACGCCTACGCAGCGGCTGAGTAAAAAAAGGTTCGATATTAAGTCTAAACCGTAGCTATAGCATGACGACTCCCACAGGTTCTGCTCGAACTGACTGAGGTCAAATGACCAATTTAATGAGACACCTGCTGGGTGTATTGATCTTTTTTGTCTTGTGGCCTCTAGTAATTACATGAAAATGATCAGTTAAAAGTATCAAATGATCTCAACTTGGTCTTGTCTTGAGCTTAACTGATAAGGAGAATTCAAATATTTAGACTATATTAATTCACCTGACTGACATTGTCAATGAAAGTAAGGTTTTACAGACAAAACCCAGAAGACTGTTCAGCTAAGATTAAATTGCATAGATGAGCAAAATGATCCAAATGATGTGAAAACAGAAAATATACTCTTCACCTTTTGTAATTTGAGAGACATATGGCTGCTCTGGCACCTCAGTCAGCAGGGTGACATCATTTAGCGCTACAGTACCTGCCAGGCTGCTGCAAATAACGGATGAAAATAAACCTGTTGCTATGCAGTGGTTTTGCCTTGGTTAGAGTCACGCAATAAAAACACTTAAGTTCAGGAAAATCCTGAATTTTATGGCATCTAATTCTCAAACTGCTGGAGAAAGAAAGAGAAAGGAATACAGTAAAAATACCTAACTCTTTGTCCCTATCAGATCCCAAAACTCATAACTCATGATTTCAAATTGAGGAGTTTAAGGTCTTAAGGTTAGAAAAATGTCATGGATGGAGGCTCCAGTGATAAATTCTTAGATTTTGCCAATTGACCTGTGCTGCTCTTTTGCAAAAGTCTTTGTCATAGTTCCTGATCAAGGTGAAATTATTGAACCTTGACCGCACACAACCCGCAGACAGAGGAATGGCACAGAAAACAGAGTCACCGGCGTACTCCATGAAGGCAAACACTGAAAGAATGCTCAGTCTCACCTGCTTGATTGCTCTGAATGACAACCTCAGCATAATGAGGGCTAAAGAAGGGAAAATGTCATGGCTAGTATCACTAATACCTATTACCTATACCTATTTTTGCAACGAATCATCATCCCAAAGTATCCATAGATGATTTTTATCACTTTCACTTTCCTTTTCTCTGCAAATTGATTTTTAATTCTTTTAAATGTAATGAATTATCTATTTATTATTCTCTTTTTTGCTCAGTACTCTTATCATTGGTATAACCAAACACCATTTTTGCTATTTTTATCATCATCAGTTCCTTTAACCCTCCCTATTGAATAACGGAATGCATATCTTCTATCTTACTGTTCACCATATTACCCCCCTCCCCCAAAAGATAAATAAATAAATAGATAAATAGATAAACCTTTTGTTACTTCCAGGTTACGTTTAGACTATAGCGTCAGTGAGCAACAGTGAGCAATGAAAAATCCTTTGTTAGGGCTGAAAACCAGCAGATTTGGATAAAAATACTTTCTCGGTGCAATGCCACTGTCATGTTTTCATCACTAGTCCCAGAAACACACTTCCCATGCAGCTGATCACGCAGCCACTGCCACTTATATGTTAGTTCAATATGATTATAGATAATTATTTCAAAGATAGACTCCACTTCACATAAGCTGTCTTGCTTGAGACAAGATTTTCTTTTAAAAGTCAAACATGTCTGTAAGACAAATGCTTCTGAGCTGGTGTCATTAATCTGAAGGACTTATCTTGTGACAAGAGTAGATACTTGAGCATTTATTTCTTAAAATGATGTATTTCTGCACTTTACAATAACTCCACATACATTGTTTTTGCTACTTTTGGTTTTAAGATCACATTTTGATATAAGATTGGATAAAGCAGTGAACAGGAATGAAGAATAATATCATTTTTTGAGGAGCCTTATGAAGACAGAAGGTGAGTAATGTGTCTATATTCATTGTGGGTTTATTTAGTGTTGGTTCGGTATTTGCAATGTGTGTATAAATGCCACTGACTTTTTACACACCCATGCACATCAACATGTGCAGAAAGTCATCAGTCTGAAAATGAATATGAATATTCATGGGACTATGCAGGCGTGAGTTTCTTCCAGACTTTTGGCACAGCGATGGGTGACTCACATTCGCGCTGCAGTCTGGTCACACAACTTCATTCGAAAGTTTTCTGCACTGACTTCAGAGTCACTAATAATGATAAACATTGTGTGTACTGCTGTCTGTTGATTTCATAACCTTGCCTAATTTGCATTGGAGTGAAGGACCGTGACGATGATCAAATGAGCAGTTTCAGCTCATTGTAATGAGCTGTTAGCGCGAGCAATGACCTTGTGACACTGATGTTCTGGATGACAGGGTGTTTGAACCATGCACTGGCATATGCCTGAAAACTATTCAAGAATAGTTTTCCTAATTTTTGTGGAAACCAGCCACACTGCTGGTAGATTCGAACTTGTATGGCCACTTAGAGCTTGATCCTTACCCTGCAGAACAAAGACTTGACTCCTACTCTGAATAGAATCTTGACATTCGAGTCGAGCTGGTATTTTCTGTCTCATGAACATCTGTGTTCCCTGCGAATAGTTGAGAGCCTCACTAGTAAAACGAGGCAGCGTTACAGCCGAAGCAGGCAGAGACGTGAAGCGGTGAGACGGCCGGCTGGCAGACATCATTATCTCTCCCAGCAGTCTCCTTCACACTCTTGAACTGCATTACAATTACGGATTCTGTGGAGAAAGAATCCTGCAAAACAGCAACAATAATAACAATGCTGGTGTTTTCAAATTATGTTTTGCTCCCATCTCAGGAACTACATGTAGGTTTATAGGATTCAGTCCTGCCAGGATGTTGACAGGATTCCCCCCTTTTACCTCTCTGTTTCAGTAAAGAACAAAGACTGTCAGGTGGTCTGCCCACTAGTCCCAAAACAAAACACAGAAAAGCTGAACAATGAAACGAAAAATCATCCGTACAGAAAACAGAAGTTACACAGGCACAGTAAGAAAATGGAGAAATGCCACAAGAGCCTCTGTTTTGAAAGATGAAACGACATTAAAACTAACTCAGAGACTTTACCCATCTTGAGACATTTAAACTTTAAGGAGAGGGTGGTAACTTTGCAGAAAGTAATCTAAAAGCAGTGTTCACAGCAGCCAGAATCAGAGTGGAGCCATACTCTGTAGCATTTGCAGAACAAATCATCCTGCCTTTCTACGTGTACGCAGGAGGCAAACACGCCTATTCAATTAGTTTGGCTTCCAGGTGCAAAAACAGATGCATTTGGTGAAACATGTCTGGCATACTCACAAAGTGATGCAGCAGTTGATAAAGCAACAGAAATAGAAAGGCTTTCAATCAGTGCAGAGCTCTTATCAAGCTGCGGTTTTGTCATCTCGAGCGTCTTCATCCATCACACTACACGCTTATCAGTGACTGGAGACATGCATCTTTTCTCTGAAATGGGATTAAATCCCAAAGTGAAAGTATTGCTTATATCTGAGCATATATGGAGACATGCAACAACACATCCCCTGGAGACACTTTGATGGCATATAAACATGAAGATGGCTATTATACGTGAGAACCCTTGTCAGAAAGCTATTAATGTTCGGCATATGTGCCTCTACCTCAGTACAATGCAGACCTTGGCCTTAGAAATTTCAGTTGAAATTACATATGAAAAATATCTTTTTTCACTGAAGTGGATCGAACTTATACAAAAGGTTTTAGAAACCATTTAATAATGTTAAATGAGCAGAACAAAGACAAAAATGGACTGAATTCCATGCTTGCTTCATGAACATAAAGGGTGAGGAGACTGATTTGGCAAAAATTCCAAAAATGCCAAAATGCCTTCTCATTGGCATAAATGGATTTTTTCTTTTTAAATAAAGGATGGTGTGTGCGCTGTGAGAGGAGATTAAGACTAAGAATCATTTCAAGTCTCAATGTAATGATTTTGACAGAAGATCAGAGTAATAAGGAATGGCTTTTTCTGTGGTTTTTAAATCGGATTTAGAGATTTTTATCCTCAAAAGACGCTGGATATTTTGTTACTTTAAAGAATGGCTCCCACAGAGAGCATGAATGACATGCAGTATCTGAATCTAGGCTGTATGTTTAATTAATTGATGTCAGAAAGGATTTACCGTATAGTTTGAAACATTTACCATATATTGATCTTAAGAAAATTTATAAAATCACGAAGAATCCAGTTATATTGAATAGTGTTAATGTCTGGAAATTGGCTCATAAATTGTTAGGCTACAGGGTCTCCCTCTCTTCCTTTTCCCCAATCTGGAAAAACCCAAACTTTAAATGTTGTATGGACGATACCTTTAAACTTTGGTATGAGAAGGGTATCCAGGAATTCGGGCATTTGTTCGAAGACGGGATGTTTCTTTCATATGATCAGCTAAGACAGAAATATGGACTACCTCCTTCTCATTTATACCGTTTTTTCCAAATAAGACATGTTGTGAACA
>JBBDHI010000009.1:3894784-3907548 GCA_037177115.1 Craterocephalus stercusmuscarum | reverse complement strand
TTTAGGTATAATACTCTAATTATACAGCCAAATAACTCTAGCTTATTCAGGCTCAAGGTTAAAGCCTTAAATTCTGCTTTAACCTCCATCCATTACTAAACATTATACTATGCCACTGCATAATATCTGCAAATACAAATTATGTAACAAGTACCCTGGCTGGATTTTCTCTTTTTGAGCCTGAAATAGACAGTAAATGAAGAGTCATTTTCACTTGATCTGAAACATTTTCACAAGTATTTTGTAGAAATGAAAAAAAAACAAGATTAATAAAATAAAACCATATTGAATCTACTCCTTTATCCCCAAAACATCTTACATTTAATGTGTAAACAGTGCTGTCTAGATTCACACTTGCTCTTGACAATGATTTTTGTTTCTATTCAAGCAGCAAGGTATGAAAACAGCTGGAAAAACACCAGCTGCCTTAATAAAGTGATAGAGTTGAAAACGAGGAGGAGTGGAACTCAAACAATTTGAAGCGAATCATTTGTAGTTCAGTGATTATTAGTTGTGTGATATCCATGCTACGTGCATTTTTGGTTAAATTATTAGTGTTATATTGTCTCTTCAAAAATCTGAGTTACCAGACTCTTTGGTGGAGCAAGTGGGAGATTCTGAGAGAGAGGATCAATCTAAATCTAATATGAATCGTCATATTTCTATAATTCATATTTCTATAATTCATATTTCTTTCAATGATAGGAACACATTTCGGCTTCTACTAATCAGTATGCATCATAAAAGGGTTTTTATGTAGGAGGATGATGATTATTCAATTCATCCCAAATTCTGCTCGTCTCGCTTTGTTAAAAAGGGAGAATGAATGTTTAACTTTTATGCTGGTACACCAATACAAATTGGGTAATTTCATCACTTCCTATGCCTCAAAGAAGAGGCAGCATAGAGATATATACGGAGATCCATACTTTAAGTTAAAGTGTTGCAAATATTACCATTAAGTTTTGTATGGATGCTGACAACCAATCATGTGACATAGATCTCTAGTTCTGTGGTTCTAGTTCTAGTTCTTCAGTATTTTTGTGTACTTATTTTAATTTACATGTTGGTTGGATTTAGGGGTTTGACAAAACTGTAAAATGAACGGACCCTGTCTAAGTTACAGCTGTACCTGGTTTACAGCATGGTAGAGAAGGTACGAGACTATTACCTCCTGTGAAGAAATAGAAGAAAAAGAATGGCTGCTTAGTAGGGATGCTCCGATCATACTTTTTGCCACCGATACCGATCACCCTTGAGTGCCGATCACGGCCGATCACCGATAGCGATCACATTGCTGTAATTTTTAATTTTTTGAATAAAAATTTTCATTTTATTCAATTACAGTGAGGTGTTAAACTCAGCATCAAAACAGGACTGATGTCTGAGCTTCGTTTATCTAACTTACAGGAGTTGAGAAACCTTCTTTATGAAGACTTTTCATGTAAGAGCACACAGTCTGATGGAGGACTGCATCTTTAAAATGTTTCTGTTTAGGTACCACGTAGCGGGGGTGTAAGTGCGAGTGCAGTCGGTAAAACCCAGGGTCCTCCACTGCAGAAAACTGGTGTTCGTCTAGCCCAGTGTTTCTCAAATCCAGTCCTCAGGACCCAATGCCCTGCATGTCTTACATGGGTTCCTACTCCAAGATACCTGGTTCAGATGAATGAACGTCCTCATCAAGTTCTCTGCAAGCTTGTAAACGAGCTGTTCATTTGATTCAGGTGTGTGAACGTAGGGTTGTCTGGAAGACATGCAGGGCAGTGGGTCCTTAGGATTGGAATTGAGAAATACTGGTCTAGCCCGATTAATAAAAATCGTTTTTGTGGTTTTTTGCTCGGCCTTCTGACAGTCGGGATCATATGGACAACTGATAACTGTTGGCTGCGTTAGTTGCAGTCTGGCTGCTGCAGGTGTCTTCTTCTCATCCTGACTTGAAAACTCACCAGACTCCGTCAGCTGTTAGTTCTTTAAATGTCATGTTAGATTTGTAGTATTGAAGGATTTTGATGCGTTGCTCCTGCGAATTACTTGTTGCGCATGTTGCAGGATGCAGCTTCACATCACGGCGCAGAAGTTCCACATGGCAGACATGTTTGTTTTGAATCAGCAACCGCGTGAACATGCAGCACGGAGGAAAGCGGGAGCTACACTGCACACAGTATGAAGAAAAGGTGATCGGGTTTGGCAACAAAAGATGCTGATCGGCGATCACTGATCACGTACATTTTCAGGGAAATCGGCCGGTCATGATTGGTGACCGATCGATCGGAACACCACTACTGCTTAGCAACTTGTTAGCCCCCACAACAAGCTAGTGCGGGCTGCAACGACTAACAGCAACAGAGGAGAAGGACTTCCATCAACTGTGCTGCAAATATTTCAGTCACTATGGATGAATTGTAAAGACTTTGTTAATTCCAAGAATTTTTCTATAGTAGGGGTGGGAAAATGCATTGATCTACATCGATACATCAATCATATGGTCAGTGATTCAGTGATATCGATCCAAAATCCTAACATCGGCAAAAAGTCGATAGAGTAACCAGTTATCAAACGCATTTTTATTTTGAAATTTTTTTCTTTTAAACTAAATGTTAATGCTAGAGCTCAGGAATAAAGAAAGGTTAAATGATGATCTAGGTGCTTTTGTGATGAATGGAAATAATTGTGATCAATCACTCATAATATTGCTTTATATCGTTTCATATCGATCGGAGGATCCTGGATCAAATCGAATCGAAATCGTATCGTGACTGAATTTGAGATATCGGCAAATATTGAATCACTGTATTACTATATCAATATAAAATCATATCGTGATCAAACCAGTGATTCCCACCTCTATTCTATAGTGTGCTTTTGTATTTAGTATTACCATTAGTTTGACATAGCGGGTCTCAAACCACTGTGGCAGTGGCAATATGACAGGATGGATGCTTGAGATTGGGAAAATGTAGCAGAGGAAATCATTTTTGACTGGTCCACGTACATATGAAAAGGAGCTGTGGAATAATGATGTGTTTGATCTGACTCGAAGGTCGGATGTCAGATCTTGGAATGAGCGGTCATAGTTAATGGGTGAAGTCATCTTTGACTCTCAGAGTCGGATATCCAAATCCAAGGGGCATTCTAGTATATATTTCCAACTGGGAATTCGGAAAACTTTTTTCCAAGTACAAATCAAAATCACCATAATTGTGTGAACACAGCAGTTTGAGGTTTACACAAACCATATAAAGCCATATATTTGGCTTGTAATGTTTATTTCCCTAAATGGGGGCATGCTAGGAAAAGGAAAATACTGGTTAGCATAGACTAAGATCAGGCTAGTTATGTAATTCACGACAGCATCATTAAAATCCAAGCAGCTCTCTTCTTTAAATGCAACCTTGCAGAGGAAACCACAGAGGGCACCCGATCTGTGTAAAACCCTGTTAAACATGACATGAGTGTGTTGCTCTTCAGCCCATACACTTACTGCTCTAGAATACAAGCTCTTAGTGGAATGTTTCATCCATCCACAGCAAATATACATGACCCTCATTTTTACCTCTGTTAGCTTTCATTGTCCTTTGGTACAAAGGTGATATGAGTTTCAAGGCTATGAAAGAAACTGACAAGGAGAAATCTGCTTTTTGGTCTGTATCTTGAGTTTAAATGTCAAACTGTCCGTTTGCCCAAGCTTGACAGTGCTTTATGTAATGGGTACAATTATTTAATTGCAGAAATGCAGGTCTGCAAGAGTCACTTTGATTCAGAAATGATCACACACTGTGTCGGTGTGTTTGAATGTGTTTGGCTCATTTACTCTACTTGATTTGTTAGATTTTCTCGCACGCGGGACAAATTACAAAGAAATGTTGCATCAGTGGAAAAACTGATATACACTGGTCTTTGTTTTTACAGAGCAGAGTCATTGCAGCAGCAATGGATGATAAATGACAAACGAAATATACAATATAAGATGCTCTATGAGACTTTTGTGCATCATATAGAATATTTTAAACATTTGTCTGAATTAATTAGCCACACATGCATCACATGTGCTAAAATGTTGCGTGTATTCATTAAGTAAAGTTTGTAAAATATTTGTTTAGTTTAAATTGACAAACCACCAATCCCCTGCCTATTAGAGATGATGGTCACTCCTCACCTTGCAGCTTAATGAAATGCTGAGATTTCATTTAGACACTTATTTTTATGTGCATGTGGACTGAATAAGAACAATTGCAGAGTGAAACATTCCGTTCCTCTGCTGCAGTCACACTGTGACACACACTGGGACAGAAGGGCAACTGTAAATGTTTTAAAAGAAAGCAGTGTGACCCATCAGTCCCCTAAGTTTTCTGAAAATGTGTTCAGCATGGTTTGAGACTTTAAAATGAGGTGAAAATCATTTTTTTCCTGCGCAGTTTAATCAGTAGTGACAGATGAAAAAATTATTCTTTACAAAAAATATCTTGACCAGAGTTTGATATTGAAATCCTTCTTATTGTTATAAATGGTACCCAAAGCTTTTAAAATTCCATCAAAGGAGTTGCTGTTTATACTGTAAACTGGATCCACCGAAAAAAAAAGAGCTATTCTTCCTCCAAAATTGACAGGAGCTCTGTTGGCTACAAGCCATGCCAACAAATCAAAGCTTTAGCCACTGAAGTGTGCAAGTTTGTTCAGAATGATTTGTACAGCCAATACTGTAACAGATAAATTCGCTTGCATCACTTAAATACTTGTTTTTTTTTCCTTTGGATGAAGGTACATAAAATGGATTCAGCTTATAAAAGCACAGGCTGGTACACTTCCTCGTCTGAGGAATTCAAATGAGGTATCTTTACTGCGACTCCCATCTCTGCTGTTCAATGAGCCTTCGCCCTCTACGCATCAAAAAGGTGATAATTGCTCAACGGGAATAAATGCTAAGACAGTGCCTGAGGTAGAAGTTGTAGAAAAAGACCACAACTGCTTCAATCCTCCTCTGCAGCTGCCAGCAGAGCTTGAGGATTTCCAGAAGCTCCCAGACAAACTGGTCTGTCTTTATCGATGACACTGATTGATCACACACTCTTGGAGCTATGAGCGATTTAGTTATTTCAGATTGAAAGTTCTCACTGCACACATACAGACACACATGCTAGCACACACTTATGGTCCTCAAAGAGGGTCCTGCAGAAGATACACATTTGGGGGATAGTACATAAGGATGCTTAGATCAAGTCATACACTGACCAGTAGTTTAACAGAGACACACATACATACAGTATGACTTTCTATCAACTTCCTTCAAAGATCCAGGCTGACACAATCAATAAAGAGAGAAAAGTCACTGTGGACGCACAACCTCGTCTAGCCAGCTCTCCCTAGTGTGGTACAGTACGACCCACATATCATCTGTCCACAAATCCACAAAGCCCCATTGTTCTGTTCCTTTAATTATATTTTCACCCTCAAGCTGCAACTCTCTCCCTCTGCTTCTATAAGTTATTTTTTTTCTGTTCCACGTAAAATAAAAACCGTGTACTCTCCCTTCAGCCTGCTTGATTTTTCCATACAGTCTCATGGCTTTGCCCCCCTCCCTGTCTCCCAGCCACCCACCTCACATCTGCCACTTTCTCCCGCTTGCACCGTATACCTCCCTCCACACTGAATAGATGTTAGAGAGAGTGTTTGACTAAACAATTAATTAATCCCTGAGTGCACGAAACTCTGTGGTCATGGAGGGGTGCAAATACTCCCTATAAAAGCCTTAAGGGGCAGGGAAGCAGCAAGCTGACAGCTCAATCAATTTAAATCACAAGGCAACTAATACGCCAAACCGCTGTGCGTGTGAATGTGTGTGTGAAGCTCATGTCAGAGTGCTGAGGCAAGTAAACTGCATGGAAAATGCTTCAGCAGATGATGCAGATGTGCATTAGAATTATGCAAAACACACTGGTATGGAAGATGAAGAGAAAAAAGTGGTAACTGGGCTTGTAGACTGATAGACTGACACAAGCGCACTAACTGAGAGGTGGATTTATTTTGTGAGGGTAATAAACACACCTCTTAGGCTGCTTCTCTCATCGGCTGAAACTGTATATCTATGGCTTGTTGACAGTGGATCAAACTCGAGACCATTAAAAACACCTTCAGCCACTTCTGTCTAGTGTGCATGTGTATGTGTGTGTGTGTGTGTATGTGTGCTTGCCTGTGAACTTGAGAGAGACAAACCGATACAGAGACAAAAAAAAAAAAGAGAGAGAGAGCTCCCGGTGCTGCCCACATCCAACGCATTCCAAATGGCTCCTTAGGGAATCACTAAAGGAGAACAATCGATTTTAACACTGGATGGCTTAAAGAATTTAAAAAAAAGTACCATAGTATCCTCTCCTCCCCTTGACTTCAGATGCTACACACTAACCGATTCCCCTCACTTATTAACTGATTCTTTGGCTAAGAGGATGGTAATGACAGAGGCACCCTTGGAGCAGTAATGACTGCTGCACCATTCGCTGCTTGCTGCTTGGATTCTAATGATGGAGACAGTGATTGGATTATTCTTTGAAATCCTCTGAAGTGGATCATGCAGATGCCCTGTAGTGATTATGTATTCACACCAAAGTGCAAGTTCAGTCAGAAAAAAGGGATTTTTCTGGCCTTAGATCAATGTCCTTATTTAGAGTAAACAGGGAGCAGTCTCTTTGCCATGTCACCATCTGGTATCTTGATGGAATGCATTTGAAGTTTTTCATTTGTGTCAAAGTATCGTACCACGTCCTTCTGGACTGAAATGTCAGTGTGGCGGACGGTGGTCGGGATGTTTCGACCATCTGTCACTGTCAGATTTACCATTTCTCTGATGATATCAAGGAAAACATGTTTTCACTGGTAAAAATATGTTATTACATTTTATCACAACATTGGAAAAGGTTAAAGCTTTTCTTCACTTTCTGTAGTAGATGGTGCATGCATAGTACATAATGGTTTGGATAGAATCCAATATCATGAAACCCTAACCGATATAGTTCAGAGATAACAAAGACCATTCATATTTCCAAAAGGAGAATAAAAAGAACAAGGATTTGGCATTTAATGATACAAACATAATCAAAGTACAGACCAGAAAAGACCCCACAAATGGTGTAGAGCCCAACCCTAGCCTAGAGGATCCTCAAGATATCAACATTTCCTTGGTTATATTTTCTGACTGTAGAATATTTCTTTTTATGTAGATGACACACAGATTTACATGCTGTTAATTCTTGAGGACCTCATTCCAACCAGAGTGCTCCAGAACTGCCGTCAGAAAGTAAAGTGCTGCACAGCTAATAACTGTCCGCAACTTAATGACAGATAATCTGAGGTGGTTCTTTTCAACCCTTCTTATTTCTCTACAGACATAAAAACCCTTATTGGGCTCATGTCACTCAATCCCAAAATTAATGTCAGGCGTTTGAGGCTTTGAAGCTCTTGTGAACATTGTTCCCTGATCATGGTTAGTATCCCCCCAAAAAATCGTTCCTTTATGGTGGAAGGCCCAAAACTGTGAAACAGTGTTCCGTTGTTGGATATAATCTACACATAATTTGGACTATATTTTGATTGACATTTTTCGCAGTGACCTTTTTTTTGAAAATGTAATTGTACTTTGTAATATGTTCTTCATCATTCACTGGTCTAAATTAAGTTTTCATTTAGTAAATGAACATAAAATATTTAGAGGAGTTTGCTAAAAATCAGTACTGTATTAATGTAATTACGGTTAAACCAAAGTAAAGATGATAGGATAATAATTTGTAACAAGACAGTTTGTACAGCCTAATTGCTGCCTAATTAGTGATGAGTGTGCTGTGCATGTGTCTGCCCTGAAACAGCTATGCAGGATGTTTTATTAAAGTGATAAAGGTCATAGAAACAGAATTAAAGTCACTCTGACTCCATGTTGTGAAACCTGTAAAAACAGTTGCATCCTGTACGGAGCATTGACACTAACACAACACTTCAACCATTCACAACTTTAAGCGGATTTTGACTTTACTCATGCGTAAGGTCAACCCCAGCCAATTATAAAGTTATTTCTGCTTGGTCAAGCAATTTGGATTTTAATCTCATGGGTGTTATCTCAAAATCCACTTTATGAAGTATGGAGGGAGTCAGCCAGCGGAACGCATATTCCTCCTCCAGCAGAGTGAACAGGTTAAAGCAAGTTTACAGACAATAAAAATGCCGTGTCAGGGGAGGGAGGGAGAGATAATACTATGATAATTTGCCTACAATGAAATAAATAAGACAATAAATAATCATATGACAAAAAGGATCAAAATATCATCAGTCAGCTCAGTTTCTCTGCCTTCTTCCTCTTTGCCACATGTCCCATCAGGGAGTAACTCAGAGATAGACGCCTCAGCTTAAGATGAAAGAACAATTAGTGTCAGAGAGCATCACTCCTGCATCCTGTGAAGCTCCACAAGGGCCATTATCTCACATCAGTTCAGTGAATACAGACGAACAAGGACGTTCTGCTACCATAAATTTTGTTGAAGAAAACAAAGGGAATAGGCTGGCAAAACACCGAGAGGCTCTCAGTTTGTGTCTACTGTACCCATCTGTCTCTATTTAACACTTCATATAAAGACTGAATTGATGTGCCTGCAAGGTTTTCCATTTTGGATGTTTCCCACCCCATGTATTGTAGCGAATAAAGTGCATGCCATGCACACTTAGAGCAAATGACTCTATATTTTTGGCCATCATAGGAATGCAAAGCTTTGATTGTTTTGCCGTTGGCTCAATTTCAAATTTTCATCTGTGTGGGAACGTATGGGGAAATGAATTTCGAGCACATTTGCCTCACACTAAGTGGAACACTGGACAAAACTGTTGTCATACTGTATAATATACTGTAGTTGAGTCAGAGCTCAACAATAAATCGTTGTCAAACTGAAATGGGAATCTAATCTGCTGTGATTAACAAATCATAAAGAGTGTGACTAATTTACATGTTACATGGGGCATGACCCAGGTTTCAAACCTGCAGCATCCATGTTTAATAAATCCACTCACAACACCTTAATCAGACAAGGCGAAAACAAGGTAAGCTACATGTCTAAATTAGGCAAGGCAAGTTTATTTGTATAGCACATTTCATGTAAATGACAATTCAAGGTGCTTTGCATAAAACATTAGAAGCATTACAGCAGGGTGAAGGAGAAGCATTAAGAAGTATTTAAGACAAACTTTAGAATAAATGAAATGACAGAATAATAAACAATAAAAGAAAGGAACCCCTCAGAGGAAATAGGATAAACTGGAAGAAATAACAGTTCATTTTCAGTTGATTTCATAAAAGGTAGCATACAGAAATGTTTTAACCATGATTTAAAGCAGACTTGCAGGTTTCCTGGAGTGTGTACCGCATGTGAGGAGCATAAAAGCTGAACGCTGCTTCTCTGTGTTTAATTCTGACCCTGCTGACCTGGGGGGATCTGGTTGTTTCATAATGAACCAGAAGTCCCTGAATGTATTTTGGCCATAAACCATTCAGTGCTTTGTAAACAGCTGGGTTTTAAAGCCAGTGTAAAGATCTGAGGAGGGGGTCATATGATCCTGAACTGGAGCAGCAGCATACTGCACTCACTTCAGATGTCTGATGGACTTTTTAGTATAAACATTATGTGATAAATAAACTCAGCTGTGAAGTCATGAGTGACCTCACCACAGACTAATTTATCATAAATAATTGAAATGCTGAAACAAAAAAATAGGGGATAGAAGTCCACTTTTTGAAATGTCCTGATAAAGTGAATAAAGACAGTTTTACTGGGGGTAGTCACTTTAAATATCCTTAAAAACTCAGATCTCAGATAACATTTTAATGTTAATAAAGCCATTTTAAGTCATTATATCACTCAGAAATAACTACAGTATAATGTAGATTCAGCTTGTTCTGCTCTGTGATGGACCTAAAGTTCTCAACATCGTCAAATCCCTGTGAGTGTCTAAAACCAGGATTTCTGTCAGATTTTCAGGTGGTACATACTATCTGACATGCACGCTCTATGGTTGGAGTGTGTGCAACTGCGAATATTTCTGTGTGTGTAGAAAAAGGTGGAGAAATAAGGAGCTGTGGTTTAAATAAGATAAATAATAATAAAAATAATAATAATAAATAGTTTTTACTGTGCAAGAACAAAACACACCTATTCTTAAAAGAGCTGTACCTGAAATTATTTTAAGCTTGCTAAGGAAAATGTTTTCTACATTGTATATTATGTGGTAAAAGGGGTAAGTCCATAAAAATGGATGACTCATTGATTGTGCACACATTATGTATCAGTCCAGGACATTTTAGTTCGTGAAAGCGGCTATGTTTTTAGCTTTAGCGTGACACCTTTTCTCTGTTGATGGCGTTACCTTCCGGATTCCAATCAGCCAGTAAGAGCGTTCCCTAAATCCGGATGTTCTGTGCATCTGTGCTTTGGCAACAGGTTGCATCTTGTAGTTAATAACTGAAGCTGTTCATATCTCAAATTCGTGTCCTTGTTAGAATTAAGGCCTGTTTATATTTAGATGTGATAATCCCCCATCTAATGTAGAAATTGAGTAGACGCTAGATTTCAAAACTTTAAATTGCCAACCAATACCTAATTATTTTCAGAAATGTCACAGTTTTTTTTTTTTTTCACATATTGTTCAAGCCTAGTTGAAATACTGAACGACTTGTCGATACCTCCGAAAGCAGAGAACAGGAGGAACCAAGCTGACTCCTGTTAGGGGCCATTAACTATTGATAACATTTGTATTGATCAGAAAGGTAACTGTCTCAAAGTTTCTAAAACAATCTCAAGGGGAAACTGGGGGATACAGAATTCCATGACTTCTATGGACTATGGTGATCATTAGTGGTATCACACTAGAGACATCACAGCATGGACTTATTTAAGCTTACATTTAAAGAGGTAGAAATTTACTTTTAGATCTATTGCTTTCCAAGTCTGCCAAAGATTATTAGCTGATTAGTTCATTTGGGGCAAACTTCTCTTTAATCAGTTCAGTTTCAGTCGTAATGATGATTAATCAAACGATAGAGGATTTCTACAACTTTTGAGGAAGACCGTTTACCATTCTGTTTTTCTGCAAACTGCAATGTACAAACTATGCAGAGCTTTCCATTCACATGGAAGAACAGATGGATCAAAAGAAAAAACTTTTCTTGCTAGAGGCCACAGCAGATTTGTACTGGATAAAGATGAGGATGTGTGGTAACGCTGTGAGTATTATCAATGACGTATCCTCACTTCTGCTGTCAGGAGAAGTCCCAAAGGTTTGGTATGTAAATGACTGCTGGAGGTGCTTTTCATGCTGTACCTATAATAAGGACTCGCCATAAGCAAGCACATCACAGCTGCCAAGTATTTTCAACAAGTATGCAATGAGATCACATCAGTTAATTAACAGTTTCTTAAGGTAACATACATATTTTATCTGCTCTGTCATGTTCCCAGGAGATATAATGACAACATGGGGCTCTAGCTTGTCCACTTACTTGTCATGCCTTATTTTTCTTGTTCAAGTTTCTCTGCAACTTAGGAAGAAAAAAAGTGCACTGTCATTGCTTTTACAGCTGACCTGATGTTTATCAAGGGAAGCCATGCATCCCCTGTGGTACGCAGGACCCAGCATGTGCAGAGACTTAGAATATAGTTACGCCTAACCCTAACTATATAAGACTGCCCCCTGCTTGACAGATGAAAATGTCTGCCCCTACAACAGGTCTTTAACTCTTCTACCCCCAACTTCATGTAAGTGAGGAGCATTGCATTTGTTGAATAGCAGCATTAGTAGTGCAGCATGGCTTAAAAGTCAAGATTTATGATATGAACTTTACTACTGATGCCAACATATATCAAATTTTGAAAATGATCAAGCACTGAATGATGATCAAGTGTCAAAGACACTTACATTTTCTGTCATATCTTTCTAGCTGTGTAAAAGAGCTCACTCTTTCTTTGTGTGAGGAAACCCAAGAATCCTTCAGACTGCAGCATAAATTGCTGTGAGGAGTCAATCTGCTGTGTGTGCTGACAGGAGGACATTAATTTTCTACTTTAAAGCAGCAAAAAGTTGGTTGTTTGGGAAACATTAAGGTATCAGAAAACACAGATAGTTTGGAGGAAGAGGTAATCTAATAGGAAAGTCATGCTTATCAAAAGTCACAGAGGACATAATTCAAATATGCTAACATATGACAACAGGTTCACCGGTTACTGTTAGTTGATTTCATTGTCTTCCAGTAAACATTTGCTATTCACGATTATTAGACATTCCCTTTTTAGTAATCATGAAATAAATACTTACTTAAGCCCTGCTACCAAAGCAGATGACATAGATGGTAATTAATGAACTATCATCAGTTAGCTACTATCCAAATGTTATCACACAAATCAAAAAGCAGATTCCTTCGAATTTTGTGGAGTTTGTTCCAACTTTAATATAATAAGTGAATTTAAGATGTGCAATCTCAATTGTTTCGTTGGAGTCATGCAGTCAATCAAAATTTTCAATTCAGTACTGTACACATGTATATACAGTGGCCAACATGCAGCATATAGAGAATAATAGCGGGAAAAGCTGCATGTAGAGAAAAGTAATGCAAAAAAAACTAAGGCGCTGATCTATTAAAGATTAGCGTGTACTAAAACAGGTGCAAACGGGTTTGCGAACGCTAAAATCGGCCTCAGCTGATCTATCAAAGCCGCTAATAGAGGACTGCGCCTGTTATCCGG
>JBBDHI010000009.1:3876967-3887614 GCA_037177115.1 Craterocephalus stercusmuscarum | reverse complement strand
TTAGGTCAATGTGCTCTCTCCTTTTAAAACCCAACTAATTTCCAGATTTTAAATTAAATTGTTTTATTTCTACAGTATAAAACAATGGTGGAACATTGGAACCTATATGGCATTAGAGCTTCCATGTAAATAGTGTACAAATCAGACTCTATTGCAGAAATCTTGAATAGATTACATGAAGGATCTGCAGCAAAGCCTCAGTCAACCAATTTTAATCTGTGGAATCAGGCCATTGACCAGGTTATTGCATACTTTATTAGACCAGGGGGTCCATGTAGTGATGTAATTACATATTAAATAATGAAATCAGTTCCAATTTGAATAATTTATATCAGTTAATCTTAACACCCTGCATTATGAACAGGGAAACCCACACTTTATCATCCACGCCAATCTTGTATTGAGCTTTGTTCATTCTTTCATAGTTCATTGATGATGTATGCTGCATTTGGTTACTAAATCTAATACCAGCACCGAGGTGGTGACGGTGATAGAATTATTGTTAAATAGGTCATTCTATGAACTGACCCACTACACTAGCCAACCACATGCTCTAACAAGCCAGCCTTTTATCTACGTCAGCTAATGATAGAACATCTAATCAATAACAGCCTCATTGAATGTCACTGAACTTGGCACACGCATAAATAAACACAGAACATCTCTTTCATCCCGCCTTCCACCTCCTCAGTGTGTCCTAATTCAGAAGCCCTCTCTGTGTGTAGGTCATTAATCTGCCAGTTTCTCATCTCAGTCATGAGGAATTAATTCGGATTACTATTTTTTGGCAAAACATATAAGTGGGAAGCCGAGGCTGAAACATTTCACACATTTAACTGAGATGGGAGGGACTGAAAGCAAGACAGATCATTTTCTTGAAACATTTTCAATCAGTAAAAACTATAAAATTGCAGTAAACGCTCAGAGGAAGTCATTTTCCTGTCATTTTTTGTTTTCCTTGGACCTGTGCAAGGATGTAGACAGACAGCAAATAGTGCAGCTACCCAGGGTACAGGTCCAAATATCTGTTGCTTAAATGCCTCCTCAATTAAGTATTATCTGTCCTTTATTAGTCATCATAGTACTCCAATGTTCACGCCACTGTCCAATTTAATTAAACCTAATCCATGCGAAAAGGAAATAATAAACAGGTACAGTGACTGTGTTATTTATTCAACCCTCTCTAAGACTGCATGCTCAACAGGGTTAGTAATTAATTGGAGCCTAGAGGTTGGAAGGTTTGGGCCTATTGCCTGAGGTCAATACGCTGGTAAGGGCCCCGCCTGTCCTGTAATAAGCTGACATAGTTACGCCTGTAATTGGCTGGCGCAGTCAAGCGACAAGGGCAGGCCGGATGGAAGCACTGACCGTGGAAAATTAGAGAGGATGGTTTAAGATTGATCAGTGAAAACCTCTCCACCAGGCTCCTCCGCTCATAATAACCCACAAGGATTAGGGTACGGCAGGCGGACTAATCGGAGGGAAAGGAGTGTAATTGCAGAGGCCGTATCTCTCATAGTGTTAGCTTTTTAAGCCTAGTCATCCTTTTGTGAAAAATGATGCCTTGTGGGGGAAAAAAGAAAAAAGGCAGTGAATAAAGAACAAAGAAAAGTTCATCTTGCATAACTGCTAATTTATCCCCTGGGCCAATATTCTCTTTGATGCTTACATGCTAACTGAATGTCTCCCTGCAGATTGTCCTAGATAGGAAAGTGCTCTGTGGATAATACATACCCTCAAAAACTCAAGGCTCGGTAAGGGCAGCGATAAAAAAGTATTATAAAAAGAGGAAAAGAACGTCAGGTGCTATGGTGGCAGCAGTGACTCAAGACAGCTGAAAAACTCAGCTGGTGCCCCCCGCTGGATTCTGCCAGGATGACAGTATTGACAGCCGCGCCTGTTTACCGTTAAGCCTAATTGGTGTCGTGATTTCCATATAAACAAGCACCAAATTGTTACAAATGACGTGTTAAATGGGACTGCATAATGAAAGGTGGCGGACTGCGCAAAACAAATCGGAAGCCGGAACTAGCGTCTAAATGCAGATTGCTCTCAGTGGACCGGATGCTAAGAGGGTGAAAGAATGGCCCAATTAGACAAAGCAGAGAGATGGTGGAGAGGGTTGTGGGAGTTGATGGAGCAAAGCATGGCCTTACAAACTAACTTCAACACACCTCTATGGCCTGTCTTTCTTTTGCTCCTGATCCACGAGGGCATCAGTTTTAACACATGAATACATGCAAAGCGTCAGCACGCTGTACTGCTCTCTACGAAAATGCTATGAAAATTGTCTCCCTCAACAGCTTTAAGAACCCATCTCTCATTTACATGCCCACTCACTTCACCCATGTCTCATTAAATACTCTCAAGGATCAAGTGTAACAGCTTCTAAATACACGTAATTGTCCATCCTGTCAGTTTCACTGATGAAAATGATGCACACAATATGCAACAGTTTGTAACAATGCTCTCCTGCATGGCCTCTTTCACATACGGCAAACCCCTGCAGTCATACATCATCATCTGGACGGATGACATTCATGTCAGGATCCTGGTTGCGGTGCAAAATTTATGATTTAAACATAAACATGGAGACTGTGGCAGGGATGTACTTTGGGTTGGCATTTTTAGCAGGACATTAACATAAACCATATTGGCAACGGAGGACGAATGTATATATAACTTGATAAAAGGATGGATTCCTTATGAATTCCATTTAGCTCTTTGCGCAAACCCATATTTTCCAAGGTTATAAAAAAGAGCCAAAAAAGAAATAAAAAATGTATTAAAAATGTATAAAAAACGTGCGATGTCTCCTGCTGACATCCTGACACGCTGCTGCATTGGTTAACAGTACGATGCAGTGAATCCTCCAGCACCAACAGTGACTTTTTTGTTTTTCTACTAATAGCTCTGTTTTTCTCTTTCCATATATCAAATTAATTTAGCGCCTGGTATGCAGTCCTAGGCTATTCTGATTTAAATAACTAATGAAGCGCTTCTTTCTGCCAAACAGGAGCATCTGCTCAAAGAGACGCAGAGTCAATTTTCATAAATTTGAAACACCCTCTAGGGAATCACAGAAAGAGGCAGAAGGAGGATGGAAGAATGAGCAGGATGGGAGGGGGTTGGATGGGATAAACAGGGTTAATCTGTACATTAATGTGTAGTTTCTAACAGTTACAGTAGAGATCCTTGGCTGTAATACGAGGCAACGCTGAAAACACATGCACATTATTCCAAACAAGGACCTTTGGCTCCACAGAGTTCCTTACAACCTACAAGTGTAAATTAAGTTATACTGTACTACACATATATTCTGCATTGAAATGATGAATGATGTCTATAACTCTTACCCAACTGATCACTGATTAATGGTTGATTTGCTAAATTGGAGGAAAACCACAAGAAGCTTCTTCAGTATAATGGAACTGATTCAAGTTATCATGAGACTAGCTCGCTCTTTGACTGCAAATGTTGCAGCTATCTCATTTGCTTTGGTTTTTAGCCAATAACCCCAACTTCCAGCTTAAAGTACATCTTTTTAAGGTGGACCTGTAAGATTTAATAGTCCCTGCACACCAACAAGAAGCCAAGCATCCGTTGTTGAGAGATCAAAACACACTAATAATGTTTTAGTGTTTTCTCTTCCCTTTTATTCATTTCCTGAGGTAGATGAATCGGATATATGCAGCATCATTATAGATATATCTTCAAGATAATATTTTATATCCTAAAGATTTTTTTTGTTATAAAGTTTTGGCTCATTTCCTCCCCACAGTCTCAAAGAGTCACTTTGTAGAGAGTTGGGAAATGGAACGCAATGAATCACTATGACTAGCCGATATATGTAAGCAGTCGTTTTCAAAGGACTAGTCATACTTTTTAAAATTTCATTTTAATGTCCTTGGTATATTGTGAATCCTCTGAGAATGTAGGATTTACTCTGATGAAGAAGAAATGGGTGGCCCTTTTCATAGTCTATGAATACATGAAATCACAATTAATATCACTAAGTGTCATGATGCGCTTCCATTAAACTCTTTGCTGTTTAAATTCATGAAAACGTCCAAGAAAGTAGCATTTTACAGAGTATCTCATGTATTATCTACCTGCAGTAGTAGCAATATTGAATCTGTTACTATAGGAAGCATAATAAGCAGCCTGGAGAGATGTACAAAAAAAAACAGTCAAATAAACCATACCCTTAAGAAGCAGTTTTTTTTATGTCAGATTATGTCAGTATTATAAATATGCCCTAAAGGTAGATGTCTGTGCACAATTCCACAATCTCCTCCATGCAGAATGTATCATAACACCTTATAGGGTCGGTGAGAGGTATTATAGATCACTCAAATGTACATCAATAACTTCATGTCCTGCCCCCCTCACCTTACATACAGTACATTTACAAAATGCTACAGCGTGCAGCATACTGTAGATACAATAGATAATTTTACAGACACAAGAAGCTGTAAAAGTAGAAGTCAGTATTGTATTGGTTCAATTATGTGAACACCAACTCACTTCTATTTTGCCTTCATTGTGACTGGTTTGGCAGAGATTCTCAACAGAAGATGCTAAACAGTTATCTAAATAGTTTGAGAGAAAAACAAAACTCCCAAAAATTTGCTTTCAGATTTGAACTGTGATAAATACGTTTGTATAATCAGTAACAAAAACAAGTTAAAACTGCATCACAAAGAGTCATTTACATAAAAATACAGAGATGTTAAGTAGAGTGGAATGAGGGTGGACAGGAGAGTGGAAAACTCTCCTGTCGTCATAGACTAAAGTTTGTCATAGACTAACCCTAACCCTTCCTTGAGGAGTCTCCTTGTGAATTGATGGGCAAGATCACATGCCCCCTAAAAAAATCTGAAGACGGTGTAGAACTGGTCCACCATTTCATGACCGATACAAAACCCACACTGCTCCTCCTCAGTCTAAGACCCTCCTCTAAAGGAACCTGCATAGACCTAGTAGGATGAGAAGTGTGATCCCCTGTAGTTGGATCACATCCTCTGGTCTAACTTCTTTAGGAGGGATACCACATCCCCAGTCTGCCAGTCCAGATGCACTGTCCCTGATGTCAACACCATGAACAGAGGTGTGCCAATTAACACAGCTCCATTACATCCAGAGCAGGGGTGTCCAACTCCAGGTCTCGAGGGCCAGAATCCTGCAGGTTTTTCAACAGACTGCATCGAAAAGAGTCCTCGATCAATCCCCTTCTGAGCTGCTTCAGATGACGATGGGGAGAAAAACTCCATTTTAACATGAAGGCAAAACCTCCAGCAGAACCTCAGGGAGGATGGCCATCTGCCTCGACCGGTTGGGGGTGGAAAGAGGAGGAGCACAAGAGGAGAGAGGGCATAATAACAGAAGAAGTCTTGTTTTCAAACTTCTGGTTCCTGTTTATCATTTGTCATACTAAAGTACAAAATGTGAGGATTAAATTAGATGGTAAAGGTCAGCTGTTGGCAAACATTTTGCTTTCTATGTATCGTAAGTGATATTTGTCCAGTTATTTTTTTATTTTATTTTTTTATTTTTTATTGAAAATAAGGCAGTAATATCTGTAGATTTATCGTATGATTATTATTTTAGCGGTATTTTCTAAAACTAAAGAGATTATTTTTGTTTGATAGAGAATTTTACTGTAGATAAAGCAAGACTAAACAGTAATCTTAATCTATGTTTTTAAAATTAATTTTGTTAACAACTACAATCAGCATATATAACATGATACATTTATTTCAGAAAGTGAAACCCATGTTTTACATAGATTCATTCATAGATTCAAGAATTTATGGGAGTTTCACAAGAAGTGGACTGCAGCTTTTAAAGCTGATAAACTTATTATATAAAGAGATTTTATTTCAGATTTCATTTTCCAACAGGACTTGGCACCTGTCCACACTGCCAAGCATGCCAAAGGCTGGTTCACTGACCATGGTGTTACTGTGCTTGATTGATCAGGAAACTCACCTGATCTGGAAGCCATAGACAATCAATGGGATATTTTCAAGAGTAAAAAGAGAGACACCAGACCCAACGATGCCACGCCACATTGATGCTGTAATTCATGCAAAAGGAAGCCCAACCAAGGACTTAGAGAATAGTGATGAACATACCTGTCAGAACCCTGACATTTATGTTTCACATATCTTTTTTATTGATATAATGTAATTTCAAATGGTCTGACACATTGAATTTTGTGTTGTTATAATCTTTAAGTCCTAATCATCACAATTTCAAGAAATAAAGGCTTGAGGTATTTCATTCTGCATCATGAATCTATATATGGGTTTCACTTTCTGAGATGGGTGACAATAAATGTTGACCTTTTTCATGATATTCTACCTGTACAGCAATGCGCCCTGCATGCTGGTATAACATTACACCAAGGCATTTTCTGCATTCCCTGTATGAGCTTGAACAAGCCAAGTGTGCTCATAGAAAACCAGAGATATTGAGTGAATGTGTGCATTCTTATACCCAAATACAAGGATGTCATTGTCCTTATTGACACCATTAAATGTATGACAATCCAATTCATCTCCCATCTCCCGAAAGTCGTTTCATTAGCACCGTCATCCTCAGAGTTCACCCACCCCTTCATAAGCACTCACATCTTCATTGATTCGATCTATTGCATCATGAGCAGTGAATCATTTCCTCTGCTCACTGAAGAATAAATGCATCAAATACACAGTCGCTACTCACACACTGGGAAAAAATGACAAAAACACAAACCTCTGGGGATAAGTAATATATTATAGTGGATGTAGTTTTGTATATATGCATACTGAAACACAACATGGCATGACTTTTTAACCAGTAATCTTGGATATCATACTTGTCTATGCTACATATTAAGGACCATAGTCACATGTTACATCAAATACAGTAATTAAGTGTAATGAAGAGGCTGCATTTGCAGCTTTGCAATTACACCTTACTGTATGGTGACAATGATGGTAACAGCTGGACAGCACGACTTATGATAAATTTCGGGGTGGTGAGCTCAGGCTTTCCATGATTTTCATTTGTTCTTTTTCTGTAAAATTCAATCTTCCTGAGGTGGGACCCACATTAGATCTAGTACAGCAACAAACACGAGGCAAGACAGCTAAAATTAATGGCTGCACATATGCTCAGAAGAAAAGGTGAAGCCTTACTTCGGTGCTGTTTTTGTAAAATCTCTCTCTTTCTCTATTTTTCCAGGGGATTCTTTGATGCATCGAACTCTGTCTCAGTAAGATGTCTCCCACCCCACCCCACAAGATCAACATGAGCCACATCACACAGTGCCACAGTGAAAGAGGAACTATGGAAGACATGGCTGGGATGAAAGGAAAGCAGAGCACATTTAGAACAGCGGGTAATTAGGATTTCTCTCGGAAGGCGTGTCTCACATTGTCACCCAGCAGGAGACTCTGATATACACAGGCTGAGAAAGGGGTTGCGGTAAAAAGAGAGCATGAGAAGCAGTGCATCTGATAACTGTCCCTGAAAAGCAGCAGACAAATATAAATATAACTAATATGTCATCACTGAAAGGAGCTGTAACTTAATGTCAAGTGAGGCATTTTATGTCTTCTTCAAAGTGCCTCTTTTTGGCTAAAATAGTCTAAAACACATTTGTGCTCACTAGGTATGAACACATCTTAGAAAAGATGTTCATGCTGTAATTACCAGGAGTGGGTGGTCAAAGATTCTGAATCCAGAACTGAATGCATGTGTGCCTGTGTAATTTTATGTGTGTGTGTATGCACATTAAATAAGTACCTGTGAAGTCGAATCCATGGTGGTACATTCCCTAGTGCCCTGTGTAACTTGGAAATGAAGGTTTCCTCTAATTATTGTTGTTTATTTTTAAACTTGAATTAATAAACTCCATATGCCCACAGATATAACTATACTTTGTAAGGAAGAAATAAAACGCTTTATGAAAGTGCTTTGGATCTCCAACATACAGTAAGGAAGGCTTTCTATGAAAATGACATAAACAGAAACACATATTCTTCCTTTTTTTCAACCAATCTGGAAGAAATTTCCCTCAAAACATAATAGAAAGAGCAGCTAAATTGCATGAAACAAATATTTTAGGGTGACGGGGCAGCTCACTTGCTTCTGTAAGTAATATCTAGAAAGAGTTAGAAGTAACAGACTAATGAGCTCATTAGTAAATCTTTCAGCACCTGAATATTTGAAGTTCTTCTGTTAAATGGCGTATAAGCAGATTATAGAGCAAAACTGAGCAAAAGTCTCAGGCCAATTTTCATTACTGATAGTTAGCCTACAGTCTACCAGACTCCAATCAGCCTTGCAAAAAGTTTGCTTTCAAGGCTTTCTAAAGTCTTTTCTAGTTTTCTATGGGCATTGGATTCTTATTCAATTACTTTCAGTTTTGTACCTGCTTATTTTCAGAAGATAGTATGGCTTTTGCGTTATTAGTACTGTTTTCTAATCCCTTTAAGCATAAAAAGAGCCCCTACCTCAAATGAGGCTCCAGTGTTTGGTGTACAACAACAATAAACTTAGGAAACATTGTGTCATTTTGTTTTCTATGTATTCCAAGTCACTTTGTTCTGTAAATACTTGAAATTGTTTCAATTCTATTAGTGGCTTTTAAATGAAATACCAAAGAAAGCCCAGGTTGACAAGAGTATATTAGTCTATTTTTCCACAAACTAAGTGATTTTTGCTTAAAATCAGTCATTTTTCAGTATGGTGAGTGTATCTTTAAAAAAAGGTGAGGAAAGAAAAAGAAACAAAAATAAAAAATCTGACATGTGGAGGACCAAAGATGAAGAGGCACCTTTAGAAGATGAACTTTAACAGTGATGGTTTTCAGAATGGGGGAGAAAGAAATCCGGACACAGAAGCCAAGAGACGCATCTGGCCCTCCAGCTGATCCATTTACTGTTCACAGAAGACTTGTTTACAATAATCTCCATAGAAGGTTGGCTGTCAAGAAGCCATTCTTAAAGAATAGAAGCACATAGCAATGGGCTGAGGTCTGCAAATTTTACCGAGAACTGGACTGAAAATCAGTGGAAATCACTGGTCTTATGAAGTGATGAATCCTCTCCAGAGCTCACACCTCAGCCTCAACAGAGTGCGATCATCGTGAGAGAGAACGGGTGGAATGGCTGCCAACACCCAAAGAAGAGTTTTGGATTGTCCTTCAAAAAGTCTTGAGAACTCTTTCAGAAGGCTACCTAAATAACTAACACGTTTTTACTAAGAAGGGTTCAGACTGTAATGAAAATAAAGATGTAAAAGAAAAATCAACTCTCAGCTTGTTGGAACTTTACAAGCTCAGTTTTTGCCTCCACAACACCTACCTTTTATTTTCTTACCTAACTGTTACCTTTATGCCAATGTAAAATGAAATATAACGTGGTTCAAGATTTATGCACAGTACATATATTGAGGAAAATGTTCAGTCAGTGCACTTGTACATTCTCTGGTACACGCCCACATGCCTTTCAGGTCACCAATCCTTTTTATTTAGTCAGCCTTTACCATGAGATTTTTGTTATGTATGAAACAATCAGTCTCTTGGGGAGATACCCCTACTGAGCTGAACACTTTGTTCTTTTCAGAGTGCAGAACATTCTAGTGCTCCATGAAGAGGAAATAAATAATAGCCACTAAGCTTATACATTAATTTCTTAGAATAAAAGAGCAAACGTAACAAGTGACGAAGGCCTGGATTGGTCTCTCGTGTAAAATATTTCAAGGTTAGGTGCTGTTTACATCCCAGATTCACTGATTGTTGGGGAAAAGAAACATAAGAGGTGCTCAACAAGTCTTAAAAATGAAGATTTATTCAATCTGACAAGCTGTGTTGCTTGTTAAACTGTTCATTGGATTGTAATTTGGATATGAACTCATATCCTCTTTGCATTCTCATTTGCATGTTTATTGCTTGTCAAGAATCCACAACACTGTACCCATGGTTTGAAGGGTCAATCGTTTGAATGAACTGAGCTCCTGGCCACAATCTAAAAAGTGATGTCAAGCAAATAAAGATGAAATTCACTGCAAAAGAGGCCGACATGTCATTTTTATTTAACACAATTATGCTTGTCTAGGTCATCCAGCAACAATAGCTACTGTCAATCTGATCAACAGTATTTGTGTCCAAAATGAAGGTTTGATGATAGTTGGGGGTTCTGTATACGTGTAGCCTGGTGATGTGACTTATCGTTAGACTTCTTTTGAAATTCAGGAAGACTTCATGGCTACATTTACATTACCATCCACCTTATTCTATCACAGTTCAGTTCCTTTTCATATGGATCATATTAGACCCTTCACAGCCATGACTGCAGCATGTGTTTTTGAATCTCAGTTTCATGTAAGCATGGCTGTCCACTGCCTGTGCATCAGATCATGTTTGTATCAACAGAAATAAAATGATCCTATTTATGAAAGCACTTAAGATGCACTGCGTAACTTTTGCCATTTTCTCAGTGATGTGCCCCCTATTGATGGCTAATTGGGCATCCATATTGGATCCTGCTTGTACAGTGAACTGTCTCCCGGGGGTTGTGTTAACCAAATTTTTCTGTAATTGACCAGTTTGTTTTTATAAATAGTGAAGCAAAATCTGAAGCCACCATCATTTTC
>JBBDHI010000009.1:3613763-3626515 GCA_037177115.1 Craterocephalus stercusmuscarum | reverse complement strand
CTTATTTCAATAAAACATCTTTCAAAGAAAAAATCGTTTGTGTATCGAATCGTGGGTCAAAAATCGTGATACGAATCTAACCGTGGAGTTGGAGTATCGTTACAGCCCTAGTTGCAACCCATTATGATTATTGCAGACCAAGAACAAATCTGTGTTTCTGTAAGTTAAGATGTTATTAGTAGAAAAATATTGAAAGATCTATCAAAAGGTTCCATGTGAACACTTAGAAAAATCTATACTAGTATTCCAAGCAAAAAAATAAAAGAAAAATGGATTGAGCGACATCATATCCTACATCTACTAACAATCCCACACATTGGGCTCATGATTAATCATAATGATAAGATTACAAATCTTTCCACTCTTCCGAATGGTGATGGTGATCCAGTGTTGCTGGTGCTTTATTAAGGATGACAGACAGCTGTGGGTGCTTCGCTGCCAAACAAAAAACCTCTGCTATTGGCTAATAACATCTGTAACGTCAGCCCGCACTCTCTTTTTTCACACACACACACACACAATAAGAACACATTAAAGTTTGCACACAGTAAAGTCTATCTATCTACACACACAGGAGGGTGCCCTCCTTAACTTCCAGCCAATCAGAGGTTGTACATGAGACAAGCTCACTGCACTGACTGAGCTTTTGACATGTTCATCTGTAAATGTCACAAACAGATGTCAGCTCAACTGGTTCTGTAACCACGGTAACAACCCGAAGTTGACAGTTACATGTAAGTCTGTTACAATGCGAACTACCATAGTACCAGCTGCTGTGTTTGGTAGTCTGAGGGTGGATTTATATTCCCATCATGCTGTGTGACACCCCTACTCTGTTCTGCACCCTAAGTTAAGTATATGTCTGATTCCATTTTATGCTATGAAAATAAATTTTGCCTTTCACTCCATTTGACACTATTGTTGAGAATCTGTTCCCGACTGATGAATAAGCTGCTTATCATGATGACGAAGTGTCGGCCATATTTTATCTTACCTTTCTGGTCACAAACGTAGTAATTTTATGCATATTTATTTCTCTATTCAATATCATTGATACAGGAATGTAAGATTAGGTTTGTTAATGTTTCTAAGATTTTATCTTATTGTATAGTTCTATTGTGTGCTTTTATGATACTGGTGCTACTGTAGTTCTTTCTTGCTTTTTTTGCAGTTTAAGTCTTGTCTAAAAACAAACCGTTATTCTTTGACCTTTAACCCGGAGTGAGGCTGTGACAGATACTCTGTAGATTACTGGAATTTCAGTTTTTGTGGTTTGTTATAGTTTTTATATTCATTATTTTCTATTTTAAAAGTCCCCCTGTGTCTATTTCCTTTTTTATAATTTTGATTTAATTTTGGTCTAGGGCAGGGGTCTGCAACCTTTACAATTCAAAGAGCCAATTTTGCCCTCAGCCAAGCTATGTAAAGCTTGTTAAGAGCCACAAATGTTACACAGCCTTTGGAAAAAAAGACAAGTTCTAATTTTGATAAATAGATATGCTAGCTATGACAATACATTTTTCACTTTTGAAAAACAACCATTTTACTTTTGCTTTTTTATGTTTTAAAATAAAGAAAAATAAAACTTTGCTAAAAGAAGATATACCTACCTGGATTGTAGATATTTGTGGAAACTTTATTATTTTTTAAAAAAGCTCATAGTTTCCAAATTCTAAGAAAAAAAGATCTAAAAAAAACACTAGTACTTTTAATTTAATTAAGCTGTGGAAATCATTAATTGTGTTTAATGCAATTATTTGATTAAAATAATTTCTCAAACTTGCATTTTTCATAATATCTATGGAAACAGTTGGTTCTTTATCATTTTCAGAAATTATACAGTCGTTTTCGGAAGTCCCAAAGAGCCCCAGGCTGGATCTGCAGCCTGGTCTAAGGTTTTAGTGTTTTTATGTATCCTTTTTTATTTTTCTATTTTTTCTCATTTTAGTTTTATTTTGTACAGCACCTTACTCGGCCACATTGTTGTTTAAGTGCTTTATAAAAAAGATTTCTATTGGGTGATTTTTGGGCCAAAACTGAAATTCCTCTTTGACAGCACTGGGAGATAATTAAACAACAATATTGTAGATATTTTCATCTATTTAGGCAAATTTTCTCTCTAAATCTGGCCATTATTTTATTATATTCTGTGCTAGTATATATTGCACATCATTTATGCTTAGGGTACTTACAGGCCTACGGCAGAGATCTAGTGTCTTTTTGGAGGGTTGTTAAGATTATGATATGAATGGGAATTCCATCAGACTCCACTAAAAACTGTTTACAGTCCTCAAGTGGCCCCCATGTGGCCCCCACATGCAGCCTGCTGTGCTTACAGAGGTTTATATGGACACAAAACCTTTCAGTGTGTGTGTTTGTGCATCAAATTTGAAACAAATATAAATAAATAAAACTAAATATTGTTTTCCAACAATCCAACATGACACTCTTTGAAAAACATTTGATATGAATTTGATTAAGTACCATTATTATGCAAGTGGTTAGAGAATAATTTGAAATAGTTAAATTTGTGGTGTTTAGACTGTGCTAAATCAGATTCAGGTCACATATGAGCAAACATTTTAGATTTGCCGACACTGTAGACAGCAGAGCAGTCTATGCATATTTCCCCTTAAGGGCATGAACAAGTTTGTTCTTACACACAGTTGTGAACTTACTTGGAATATTACATCAATAAATAACATAAATACATAAATAAATAAATAACCAAATTAAAAACTATGCCCAGATGATTCACTCCCTCTATTTCTTTGCTTGAAGGCTGATTTCCACTAAACCCTTTACAAACCGACACCAATAACAAGCTGCATTCTTTATGCTAACAAAAGTATAAAACAACGTATGAACAAATTATCTCAAGGCCTCTTATAATGTTATATTTAACAAATGTTCAAAGCAAGAAGCCATTTATCAGGATAATAAGATACCAAATCAATATACAAATAGGCAGTTGCACAAAATGCTGGCTATTTATTGCATGTTTTTTTAATTTGCAGTAGTGAACTCAGGTAGAGTCACATCCATTATAATTTTAGGAGATTTGGCTGGGGTCTTTTTGAGTAGACTGCATTTTTTCCCCACGTGTGGTTCTCCAACTTCCTCCCATGGTGAAGACAAAAGACAAGTGTCTTCAATTAGTTTTTGATTCCAAACATACCCAATCCGTCTCGACGTTGGCCCTGTGACAAACTAGTGACCCATGCAGGGTGCTCCTTGTTTTATGCCTGATAGAAGCTGGGATAAGCTCCAGCCCCTTCCTCTGTGACCCTTAATTGGATTAAATGGGTATAGGAGATGGATAGCCACTTTTTTCATTTGATTGCTGTTTTAAAAGTGTTTCCAATTATGCTGACATGGTGGACTTAGAAATGACTTCAAATGCTAAAAACAATTGTTAACGAGCTGTGGCCATCAGAGGCCCAAATTACCTGCTAATGTACATCACCCAAATGCATCTGGTCTTCAAAATGAATGGAAACTTGTTTGAATTTAATTTTGCTTTAGCCTTTTTTCACTTCCAGTAGATGAGTTAAATCTTTACAGACGCGTCGATGAGTCAACGTAATCGATTCAAGAAATACGTCGATTTATAAAAATTTGAATGCTCTTATTTGTAGGGAAACCAGAATCAGTGTTGTTGCGAATGGGATTGGTGGAAACCAGAGCAGCGAGACACAACAAGCTAAGATGACAACGTGCAGAGAGAGAGAAACCGAGCGGGTAATTCAGAATCCGGTAGCGAAGCATCAACAAGTAGGCAACAATTCATGGTCCACCACGTTATCTGTGAGCACTTGCTATAAAAGTGCAGCGATTACTTTACCAATGCTGAATAACATCGTACTGTGCCAGCTCTGCAAGATGAAAATGACATTTCACAGCAGTAGGACTGTAATGAATGCACATTTGAAGGGTAAACACCAGCAAAGCTCTCTAAGTTTAGTTTATTTTTTGTAATCATGACACATTCAAACATTAACACAGATCGTATTTATGATGGTGTAGTATTTTACCATTTAACTTCTCAATCACCGGCAGCTTCACTGTCAGATTGAAAGTAATATATGTACCAACTCACGTTAACAGTGTGCATCATTAAATTTGGCTCTTCACCTTCTTGTTTGCTTAATATTGTGTAGAAAGTGGACTAAACTAAGGCTACATGCTATTGTTATTATGTTGCTTGTCATGTGAAGTTACTATATGGTAGTGATGGGTGGTAGTTATGATTATTATTGCAGCTACTCAAATTTTACACATTTATATTTCTGCAAAAGGAAAAAAAATATGATGGGAGAGCCTCAGAATGCAGCTTAACTCTTTCATTCAAATTGAACTATGAACACATTTTTCTAAGAGGATTTTTGTCAAGACTGCTTAAGAGTGCTGATAAACGCAGCTGAAATTGCACAAGACTTTTATTATTCAATAAAATGTTGAAAGTTGAGAACATTTTTGGTATTTGTTCTGGGTTAATTCTTTTTCATATTCATCAAGCACAAAAAAATCGTTAGATTATTAAATTTATCAAAAAATAATCAACAGATGAATCGATTCAGAAAATTATCGTTTGGGACAGCCCTACTTTACGTGGTTGCTTGAAAAGGGACTGATAGTCTGATTATATTTTGGTAAAGAAAAAGATACTGAATGACAACTCTATCCACCTTGTGTACCATGAAACACATAAAATAGTACCACTTTGGCAAACATACTTCCAAATACTGTTTTAAATAACCTTTTTTATTTTTCTTAGCTAACTCAATAACAATTAGACACCATTTTTTTAGAGAGATGTTTTTATGCCACAGTGCTTGGACATGCAATTATCACATCAGGCAGTGTCATACAGTACCACCACTCAGAAATGGATGACACCCTAAAATTTCTGTATTCATGTTGGGATCAAGTAAGAACTTTTAATGCTGCCACAACCATTACTTCCATGACTCTCTTTGATCAACCCATGCTGTCCTCCCTGCCTACTTGTTATTCACCACATTTCGCAATTAATAATAGAGTAACAGCATGCAGATGGACGGGCAGCCTTTTGATCCTGTTGATTAGAAGACCTCATCGGATCATTGTCAATCCTCTGGTTTACAAAATAAGGGGGGAAAAAGAAAAGTAAAAGACCTTAATCTAAATCTAACATTAACATCTAAATGTAATAACTGAGCATGTGTTAAAGAGCATTCAGATTAGCCAATAAATCCCTCAAACTCGGCAGAGCGGCCTGCATGATTGAATCACCATGGTCACTGGTTTCAAAGTCAGTGTGTAGTTAATACTACATCACTTGGTAATTTCACACTACACAGCTCTGTTTGTAATAGCCTGTGTTTGAAATGTACAGCAATCCATTTGTCCCCCACAGTTCAGCCAAGCTTCCCTCTAAACCAAGGCTTCAGTACTGGTAGGTTCTGCATATATGTATCGGTATACAACAGGGGTGGGACTCTATTAAAAACAATAATCTAATTAATTACTGGCTTTGTGGTGAATTCATCTTAATTGTATTTAAATCCCATTACAATATTACATAGTTTCCTCAAAAAGTAACTGTCAGCAGCCACTTATTGATGAGTGTTGGAAACATTCCTTGGAGATTTTGCTCAATATGAACATGATGGCATCACATTTGCTACAGGTGTGTCCGATGCAGATTTATGATGAGGATCTCCTGCTGGTTCAGTGATTATTGAGACGATTGGAGTACAGTGAATTCATGGAGATGATTTGAGCTTTGTGACATGGTGCATTATCCTGCTGGAAGTAGCCAGAAGATGCAACACTGTGGTCATAAAGGGATGGACATGGTCAGACAAATTGGCCTTAGACTAGGACACTCACGGCATGTCCCTTACATGTGGATGATCCTTTACATATAACCATCTGTTTCAAAGTATTCACAAGAATAAAATGATTACTATTCTTTAGTTTATGAGATATCCTTCAGTAAAATGTTGAGATGAAAGTATATCATTGATCAGACAGTTTGCTTTTAATCAAAGTGCGGAAATGTTTCAAAAAAACATTACCCTGTTTTGACCAATCTAAAAATTGTCAGATGCAAATCTCCTCTGATCGACCCTGGCCATTATCAATCCGACTCCTCAGTGTCTGAGTCAACCAATCGAGTCATAAACTGGTTCTTTTATTGGAAGCCAGGAAAGAAAAACAGGAGAGTTCTCTTCTTATTTAACAAAATTTTTATTCCAATCCAGGACCCAGGTAAAACAATGCAGCACTGGGCTCAGGGGAGTCAGCCTTGGGTGAGTTCCCATTTTATCTTCTAACCCTGTGTTTACACCAAGTACGTCAATTTGCATAATGCGCCTTCATTCCAACATGCTTGATTTGGACGAATTATATGCGAGAATGGAGCATATTACTCAGCGAATTGAGCATATCATTTGCAAGAACAAAATGCTTTGCAACATCTCAGTCTTGCTTATGTCATCAATCTTGGTGATGTCATTCTATGTATCAGCTGATGACTATTACCTACATCTTGTTCGGATTTTGATTGGATTTGATTCTTACGCTATAACGCCGGATGTAGCCTGGATTCAGAGAGTTCTGATCAAAGACATTATTTTGCATACCTTGAACCTAAATTGTGGATATTTGAGCTGTGATTACTCTCCTTTAATCTCGAACTAGCTTTCCCATTATACAATGACCTCTGACAACAACAAGGCATTTTCATCCACACAGCTTCTTCTCACTGGATATTTTGTCTTTTTAAGACCTTATCTGGAATCCCTTTGCATGAAAACCCAAGTCGATCAGCAGTTTCTGTCACACACAGACAAGCTACGTATTGTTCAAAATCATTTGAAATCATCATGTCTATTATGCAGAAATGGCTCCATGTGATTAACTGATTGGCTATTTGTGTTAACAAGCAACTGAACAGACGTATAAGGTGGCCGGTGTGTGTATATAGAAACACAACTGTTGACAGCAGTCAGAATGAGCGAGCAGAGCTGGAGGAAGGCCATCTGAAAGAAACTGCTCTGAAGGCATCATAACTCACAAAATCCAATGCACTGCTGAGCAGAAGAAAACAAATACATTGACATGCACAATATATAAGACAGTAGGGTAGGCACATTAATAAATCATGAGGACAAATCATAGCCAGTGAATTCACCAAGTCACCAGTTTATTTGATGTACATGTGTGATATAAAGCAATTCAATAAAGCAGCAGAACAATAAATCCAGTGACCGTGAAGCTTTTGCTTGTTTTGCAGATAATTTACCAGAGTTGCTCAGACACCTACTGTATGTTTTCAGCTTATTTCTTCAGCAAAATAAGATTGCATGGATCTACTCTTAAGTGTTTCAAATTTTTCTGCATCGGTATTTTCTCATATTATCACTGTGACATATTTTACCTCATTCTCAACTCCAAAACAGAATTTGGGACAGAGCCTTTGTGATCTGCTCTCTGTTGAACTGATGTAGCCAGGAGGCTTCAACAGCACAATTCAATCTAATAGTGCCCACAGAGAATACATGTATGATTATATTTGACAGTGCATTTAAATTAAGAATTTATGCCATTGAGTTGAGTTGATGACCTCATGGAAGGGCCTTTTGAGAAATGCAAAAGATGAAAACTAACGATGTAGCATGTGATCTATCAGACAGCTGAATGACTCGAGTGAAAGTGCATAAAATGAACGAGTAAATGGTAACACATCATGGGAGGTATAGAATGTAGTGCCAAAACGATTTTATGGAAGCATAAATTATCATCTGCATAAGCCACAGAGTAATGTCCTACTCGTTAAAGCCATAAATCCCACAAAATCTAGTTCCACAATGCTCCGCAAGTCTTCTTTCAAAGGGGTGTTTTATTTTATTTTTTTATCATCAAGTGTTCTTAAAGCAACAGTTCTCCAGTTTAAAAAAAAAAAAGATTTTTACATTTTTACCAACAAACATTGACCAAAAACTCATTCAAATTTAATTTATTAAAAAGGCACCAAACTCAAGGGATGAACCACAAGTAAAAGAACCAGTTTTAAATTGGATCTTTTTCAGACACATCATTTCTCACAATTTAATCAGTCTGACACATAAAACAGTGACTCCCAGAGAGTTTTCCAAAAGGTAGCTGTATCTTAGCAATATGTGCAATGTGTTATTACAAATCAGACAAAACTGGACCAGTGAAAGAAAAATGAAGAAAGTATATCTAAAAAGGATGTAAACAAAAACTCCTCACAAATCCATTGGTGCTAAACTGATCTATCTGTTCTCTAGAGCGTCATCAGAAATGCTTTCCATTGAGGGGGGGCTGTTAGATGCCATTCATGGGCTGTAAGAGATTAAAGAGGGATTCTGGACTCTCTCCAGAGCCTGGACCTTCCTGAATAAAAGATCCAACATCCAAAACAAAATTTTGGAAAATTCTTCAAAAAGCCTGGAAAATATTTCCTGACAGCATTTAAAAAAATACAATAAAACTGTGAGAAATGAAATTCAAACTAAATATAGACTCTGTTAGAATTATGCAAATTCAGAATTTTTTCTCAAAATTCCAGATGTTTGGAGGAATAATTCAACCAATTTACCAATTTCCTTGGAGATATAAAGTAGTTCAGACCAAATAATAAATCCTCATCCAATGGTTTACATGCATTTGCAAGTCATCAGAGGCTGAACTGCTGCTTTCAAGTGTGTTATGTTTGGACAAATGCAATCTGCTGGTGAGTGGGTCCAGCTTGTCTGTCCGTTGCTCTGCATGTAAACTGCTGTTGCAGCTACAGAGCATGGAGGAAAAGTGGGCATCATTATGCTGGCTGACAGCATCCACCTGTGATGATGGGACATGATGACAAGACAGAAAAGTGTCATAAAACACATCTGCTCCCTGACACACGCAGTACGCAGTGGTGTCACACCAGAAAACTGTAATCTCAACTTCATCATATCCATCATCACCTCAAGAGACCAAGAGACATATGTGTACAGAAAGCAATTCATGTGCATGCTAAATAAAAAATATAAAGTAATTTCATCATTTTTCTGACAGCTGGCTTGAAGGCCTTTTACTCTGAAATTTGCACACTTAATTTTTTCTTCTCCGTCACACAGAGGCAGTAGCTGTGCGTCAATCCCAATGCAAGCCACCTAACCCACGACCACCCCCCATGCTGGCCTGACTGGTCCACTGAGCTCTGAGCAAATCTCTGCCTCTTTCCTCCAATGGAAAAATTGAGTACAGCATCAATAGATCCAAACTTGGATCAGTAATAATGGAGTTTAATCATGTTTTATCTGAGCTTTATAACCTCTCTGTCTAGCTGCTCGAAAGGCCTTACTGCATCCCCCCATGCCCCCACCCAATCACTGACTGCTGGATGAGGCTGAAATCCTCCACTACACAGAACAGACCAATGGTATTTTGAAGGTAAAGAGGTATGAAATTCACTGGAGTCCACTGGAGCAGCATTAATGTGTTTTACGCCTCGCCAGTTGTCAAAACACAGAAGATGCTCGTCATAATCAGAGGCATGGATTTAGAATGAATTGTCCCCATAAAAAACATACAAGACAACAGATTCAAACCATCCTAAGGCCGCCGAATGGGAAAGCGACAGTGGGAGAATGAATTAGTTTGCATTGTTAGGCAGATGTGGCCCTTGGGTTTTATTTACCACCAGCATCCAAAACCATATGAGGAGCCAAAGTGTTACATAATAAAGGATCCAGCAGAAAGAAGAAAAAAGCTGATATAAAGTAAGCCTCCCTATTTAAATTAGGCTGTTAACTGTTTCTTTAAAAGAACAACTTTGGTAGTGTGCAAAGTTAGGACTCTATGCAAACATGGAATTAGTAATTCATGTACTACCACAGCCAAACCGTAAAATATAGTATTTCATGACATCAATCCCAAGACTCCGATGCAAGACATTTCTTTCTGGTATTTAGATTTTGAAGCCTAATGTGCTTTGGCTGTTGCCTGACTGAACATTTTGAACTGGAATGTGTTGGTGCACAGATGTGCAAATATAGAGTACCCAAATGAGGGGTTATACATGTGTGTGGGGGAAAAGAATACAAATAAAACAATAACTTTATAAAAATACTGTGGTGACATCCACAGAAAAAAAAACAAAAAACTTGTGGCTTAGTGTTACCATTGTGGGGCCAAAAGGTTTTAACTCCAGGCAACGCATTAGTAAGTTGTGGACATGACTTCTTACAATTTTCTAAAGATTCATTCTCAAGTTCTACTTACAGTAATTGAATAATGAAAACTTCCATTAGATTCCTGAACTTGATCCTAGACTGTAGATTCTACTCTTTCCCCTTAGATCGGTTAATGTAAGTTTCTTGTAAGTTGTCCTGGCCCTACTGTAAACAGGTAAATGGCCATGAAAGGTCAAGACTTACAGGCAGCGTTGAAACAGAGGTGAGACAGACATTATGCAACAAATTAAGATGAAGATGTACACTGAAACCTGATGGTGCTCATTTTTAAAGTGAAACTGTATGTGCTTATATAAATAAGCACATGCATGTTTTGAGTTTCAAATAATACTCAAGCAACTGTATGCTGTATGGACAAACAGGTAATAAATTAAGACAACAAGCCCACAGTCTGGTCCCATGAGCATGTCAGGATGAACATCCTCATGGTGCTGTGACAAATGGGGGAAAAGGTACTCTGTAGAATAAACTTTAATTTCATAGCATACCATGCAGTACCTTTATGTGGTGGGAGTGGAGTGGATAAAATGAAACCTGGTGAGTCCAATAGTTGGTCAGTGGTGTTATTAAACAGGTGACCAAGGCATAACTTTGATTTCCAAATAAAAACAGCAAACTCAGACCAGGCAGAGCCGCTAGATTAAAATGTAAACAAGAAACATGAGAAAAATATAAACATGAAGTTAATGACCTCATTATGTTGTGATTACAGCTTAAAGGTTCTGGCATTTTGGATGGTATTTGGGACCTCAAAATTAAGGAAATTGGTCATGCTTACATTTGCCCATAGACAGCTACCAGTGACCCTCATATTTCATTTTGCACATGCATAGCACTTAATTACCATGGACACGTGCGATGAAAACTCCAAACAAGCCCAGGCTGTGAGGTAGTATGAGAAAAAGTCCTCCACATTATCGTAAGGATTTGAATAAAGCTAACTGGACTTCGAATTTTTGGCTCTTGAAGACTGTTAACCTTTCATCCAAACGTTCTTGCCTGTTGGTGGGGAGCATCAGCTTAAAACCGTTTCATGATTTGGACCAAACGACCGGCATAACACAGGAGAGCCAGTTCTACAGGTCAAGATTCAGCCATCCATCTGCATCTGAAGATAGGCTTCACCCACTTGAGATCAGCAAAGTCCACAATTTGAACAGGTAAGAGGGTCAAGGAAGCCATTAGAAAAACAAAACAAAAAAATAATTTCTGAATAGAGAAGGTAGCCTCAGGTATCATCTTCCTGGCACTGATAATTGAGCCTTGATTCTCAAGGAGATTGCACAACCATTCAGTCATTCAACCTTATGATCCCAACAGTTTTGGGCATGTGGTTGAAAAACCAATAGATTGTGACCTAAATAATCCTTAACACAATTTTTCCTTTTCGTCTATCAGCCAAAACTCCCCACTAACTGGTCAGAGTGCTGAAAAAAGTCTTTCAGATAAGATCAATAACATCTTAAACAGCAAAGAAATAGAAGTTCAACTACATTTATTTTAGTTCTTTTGATTAAAATGACCTGGATGAGTGAGAGTCAACACCGACACTCATACACATAATTAATGCCTGGACTTAGGTTGTCCAAAAACTGAAATCTGATCAACAGCAAGAATGAAATAGTGATCAACTTAGAGACCTCTGTAAAGTCAAAGGTACTGTCCTAAAGGTCTGAAACAAGTGGCATGGTGTAGTTAGATATAGACATAAAACTACTATATTCAAGACAGAGACTAATATAGGAAGGGAAATTAAAGTGCCAAAGTTATTAGTACTGGAGTGCAACAGCCTCACAGTATGAGCATATTTACTGTAAATGAAAGAGTTCTGCATCACAGCATCAAGAAGGAAGATTGCTCTATAGATGTGGTGCATTGATAGTATTAGATCAATTCTGTTCTGCTTCGTAATTTTTCCTCATACTCAGTGGAGAGTCGCACAGCTCTGCACTCATAAAGAAAAAAAAGCAATCTCTTTGTGCGACGCTATGCTTAAATATGTGATATCTAGCATGTAATTCATACTGAAAAGAAAGCTCACCACTACAGCCTAAGCTCAGTAATAAGCTACCGACATGCATCTGTCACCATGAAGATTGGGTCATGACCCCATTACCTGAGTCCTAATTGAGAATGGTGAGTAAAGAGTACAGAAGAAGAATGAAGAGAGACAGAGAGAGGGTAACGACTTGTGCCTTTTTGTCTAACACTGTACCATACATCTTGCATCACAGTCAGTCATGAAGGATGCTGTTATTTTATTTTTGATATAGAATACCAGAACCTTCGATGAGGCAGGGTATTCTTCATGAAACATTTTTGTCTTTTTGTGTATATATTTATTTGTATGTATGTATGTTAGGATCTAAAACAAAGCAAACCAATCCTACAGGACTATGTTGAGAAATTAAGAATGATTTCACTGTTTTTGTCCTATAAGCAAAATATTTATGCTGCAACTTAGCAAGGAATGCTTGTTTTAATTAATGTATACATATA
>JBBDHI010000009.1:3079240-3093966 GCA_037177115.1 Craterocephalus stercusmuscarum | reverse complement strand
ATCCATTTTACAGTAATCTGCCTGATTGTACAGCTTTTAACTCTACAGCTTTTTGCACTGTTCCACATTTTGATTTGATAGGATTAATAAATCCATCTTTTCATTTAAGAACCAAAGTATTTAACCCCAATGTCACCACTTTCACTTTTAAATATAGTCCCATTCTAAGGTTTAAGGCACTAAAATGACAGTGAGGATACTTTAAACAACAAGAGCACAGTAGTTTTATTTTCTTAACACAGCAAATGAAAATAAAAAAATGAATATTCTTTATTTATCCCCAGGGAAATTTTTGATGTAACTGTGTGTTCTCTTTTGTTTTTGTCTTTTTTAACACAAGTTGTATGACAAGTATTCCAGGATGTAATACAAGTTGTATAATAAGTTCTATTACATTATTTCCTCAGAAGATTCTTTCATCCAAAGCTTCGCTGTATCAAAGAAAAGATTTTGGATGAGAATTCAAACCTCCACAGGAACTTGCCAAGCAACTGCACATCTCTGGGTAGCATGGTCTCTTTGTGCCTGAATTTCCAGTCAGTACTGATTCTGTCTGAGGTGCCATGAGGAAACCTGGATTTCAAGTCTGAGCTGTGTCTTTACATGCCAAATACTAATAGAGTTTACATCAAAGATTTCTCTCCCGCTGTGACAGAGATATGCTCACTCTCGCTTCATCTAGTGTAGCCTTCCTGTTTGGAAACTATTGCCCTTCCCTACCTCCGTCACTCTTTCTCTCCACTTTCTCCCCCTTTACTTCCCACCTCCAGTGGTGTTAAAGCAGGGTGGAGTGTCACCTTGCTCTGCGCCTGGCGGCCTGTGGCTAGATGATGATTTATAGCAGAAGAAAGCGGAGGCTTGGGAGACGAAGCTGGTGGATGGCCAGGTTTAAAATCACTTGTGGCAGCGTATGAAAGTGAAGTGGAATGATGAATGAATGGAGCCTATGCATGCCAATCAAGATGATTGTCTTCAAGCATAAAGTAAGCTTCTGATTCAAGAACTAGCTGCAGGCGGCTTTGTCTTCAAACTTTTCTCCCCTCTGTTCTCCACCCCAGTGTATTAGAATAAAGAATTATGCCAAACATGCAAGATCAGAAAACCTTGAGAATACCCTGACTGCTGTACAGAAGAACTACAGAAACAAGCTGTAGGATTTTTGTAAGGTTATACTCCACATGGCTTGAAAAAAAAAAACAACAAGAGGAGCCTATTTGCACATTTTTGAAGGGAACAGACAGTGAGCAAGTGCAAATGCCTCTTGGTTTTAATGTCTCCCAGGATGTACAGTAGCTTGCCAGCTGACAATGGCCCACTGTCTAAAAATCATTAAGAAAGAAAGCCTTGAAGATAAAAACCAGGCTATATGATGTTTATGCATGTTTATGGGTTGCACTTAACAAAAAGCTCTCAGTTGTTTCTGCTTGTCTTGAGATATTCATCAGTAATGTTTTTTTTTTCCAAAAGAGACAGACATATGTGAATGAATACTTAATAATGGCTCATGTTGTACCACATGTACAGTATGTAGTCCATCAAAGGCAGGCTTATATACTTACTGGGGGTAATAAATGATGGCATAAATGCTAATATAATTCACACTAATTTAATCATATATAAATAAAATCATATAATATTGTGGGAACCCCCTGTGATGAGTGGCTCCCCAGTGAGCTGCATTTACATTAATGGTGAGGATGAGCTTCAATTTATCATTACATGGTTTGAAAAAGAAGGAAAAACAGGGTTGTCTCAGGCTTTTTTTCACTTATTTCTTTTCTTTAATGTGGTATTAGTGGTAAATAGGATTTTCTGCAGTATTTGTTTTGATTAACATTCAAAGCAGGAACATTCTGAGTTAGTAACTTGCATCAGCCAAAACCACTGAATGACTAACTGTCCGTACTGTATGCATACGCTGTGAGTCATGCAACAGCAAGTCACACAGACAGATTGGGCTTAGCTCTCCATCTGAGGCCATTCATGTCTGCGATATCACAGCCACATATTGTTACTGTTCCGTCATCTCCCAGTGAACATATTGTCTGTAACACCAAACTGGAAATCTGCTGACTGAGGTTCCAAAGCAGGATTTATTTATAGTTTCATCTTGTAGTCAGTGTGGAACCTTCAACCACAGAATCCTGACATATTCTTCAAATGTTTTTTTCCGAAATCTTTTCTTATACTAATAAAGAGGTAAATAGTAATGTCTATGTATTCCATGCTTACATAAAATTAGGTATATGATGTTTGAGATAGCCTGCAGACCGTCAGAGAAAAAATTAAATTAAATTTTATTAGTGCTTATGTTGAGACTGCATGGCGTTGTTGACCAAACGACGCTGCTCTCAGTCTCTGACATGACTGAAAGCAATGATCGTGCCTTTGGATTGGTAAATGAAATACTTGACATTGAGGCTTGCTTCACAGTGGCTCATTTGAGCCTTTATTTTCTTCATGCTGCTAGCAGGGCTGGTACTTCACAGATCACATTATGATTCATATATTTAATGACAATTATTGCTGTCCCAGTTGAAGGAAACTATGGCCTCTACTTTTAAATCTTTAAACAAATTAGAAGGACAAGAAAGCATAAAACCAGCTCCTATATATTTTCTTTTTTTATTTGAAAAGGTTTTATGTTCCTCAAAGGTAGAAATCATGTCCACACCACACCATGTCTGACTGTACAAACCCCATCAGGTTCTTTTATGAACCCCATTGGCTTAACTCTAGTTGGAACGAATTGTTACTAACATTTTTTTTTTTCACAATTTACTCCCACAATTGCTTCACAAATATGGTGAGAAATTGAAGTAAAAGCAATTTTCACCTCAGTCTGGGTTCTGGCAAGAGCAACATCACTTGGCCTTGATTCAAGTTTGATCATATCGTATTGGCTAAACTGCCCTCTGTCAGGGTATTTCAAAGCTCTGCAACTGGCCCAGTTCCTTGCATGTGGCGACAAAAGCGTCACCACGCAGTAATGAATCAAATTAAGTGGAATGTCAGCTAGGCTAACAGAGCTCTCTTCTCCCCTCAGCATGAAAAGGAATAGTTTCATGGCTCCAATTTGTCTCCCCCTGCCCTTGCTTGCACATATTTTGCGTTTCATCTGAAAAATGAAAAAATTATACTACTGGGGAAGATATGAGGAGTTGAAAAGGATGGGGGGTGGGGAGGGTGGGTAGGAGCTGCAAATGTAGAGCATGCATTCATTTTAAAGCCATATGTAGATTGGTTGACCATAGAGCAATGCCTTACCTTTGGGTTTGATGTAAATATATGCGATAGCATGAATAATATCCCAAGGGTGGCTGCACCTGTACCTTTCTTATTCTTTCCAACTCCCTCTTTCCCGTGATGCTCTAAGCAAATGCAATGTGAAGGAAAAGTGATACTTCACAGTGACACAGGAAGAAGAGCAAAATGGAAATATGCTGATTATTTCTGATGAGCAAGACAAATGAAAGACTACACGCGGGGAATGAAGTAAGGCAGTATTTTCACTGAATCCATATTCAATAGGGCTCCTTTATGACTGTGCAAGTGACAGCTCTAATTGCTCCTGGTGAACGGAAAACAAAAGTTCTGCTTGTAAAAAAGCCAACTGGCCTCTGGGAACAGGGAGTAAACACAACCATTAGTGTGTTTGTCTGTTTCACCTCTAACCAATTTATTTTTATACTTCAAGTGTACCAAATAGCACTTAATGATATGCTATTTGCTCTCAGGTTGCAATGTTTTAGAGAATCCCTATCTCCCAGCTAATAAAGTTTGGTAGTTCTATCACGTTTTTTTTTTATTTTAAAGCATAGTGATAGCTGACAGCTAAACACAGCAAAGTCTTGGCAGTGTGTAAATGATGTATGTGTTGCTTATTACAACATGTTGGTACAAATAGGGGCCAAATAGTTCCCTAAATGATTGGTAAACAACAAAGAACTAAACTAAACCTTCACTGGCTGACAAATTAGTTGAGATAACACCAAAGATAAAATCTAAAAAACTGTGTTCTCACTTCATACATACTATAAACTGTTTTTCCACATCGGGAAACTCAAACAATGATTTAAGAAGCAACAGAAAAAGAAACATGCTGGATGGAGAGGGAAAATTGAAACCTAATCAACTCATACAATCTGGTCCGTCCACTTTCTGTCTCTGTCTGTCAAAACTGATTAGGACTGCTATATAACAGTGACACCAAGCTTACCAAAGAAGCAGACCCTGAGTTTTTGTGAAAATTGAATAGATATATTTCAAATATATTTCAGATACTGTATGCCTTATTTCAATGGCATTGAAATAACAAAACCTGGTAAGAAATAAACTTGAAAATAGAAAAAGAAGCATCCCCTCAAACTTGAAAAGTGGCTTTTATAAATCAAACATTTTTTTGTTAATTTAACTAATCAATTCTATATTTCTAATATCCATTATAAGTAATATTAACATAGAAAATCTATTTGTACATATTACTATGCTATCATGCTCTGGCAAGGCTTTATTAGTAAAGGACTCAGTTTAAGAACAAACTTTTTATACATTACTGAAAAATGTGCACTGGGAGATTTGCTTCCTAGTGGAACTGTAATGGTTGATGTAATAAATTCTAACTTTACCTTAATTAGCTTTAACTGGACCTAATTTTTTATTCATTAATCTAAAGGAGTTCCACAGAACCTGGCTTCAGATGCTTCTCTTACTTGTACACCATTGAGATCTAAGTTTACAGCTCCACACGTCCAACCAGAACCTGGTAATGGTGCAGCTTTCTTCTATCTCTGTTTTATGTGTTTTTATTTGTTGTGACAGCAACTCAATATTTCTTTATGTGAGATAATACATGATAGCCCCATCAAGATGGCTGCTACATTCAATATTTGATTCTTTACCTTTTCACAGCTGGTACAAAAAGTTTAAATCAATGGCCACCCATTTCTTTTATAGCTACAAACTTACATTTTTATTTGTTTGATTATTTATTTCAACCAAGTTTTTGTTTTTATTATGCTTTTTTTTCTTATTGAATACTTAAACATTAACATTGATTAAAATAGCTGTCCATATTTTGTCAGCCTACACATTAAAATCAATGTGATGGAGGAAAAAAAACAAACATGTTGAATAGAAAAATCACAACAGTTTACAACAAAAACAGGCTGAAAGCAGTGAGGACACAAGGGAGTGTGAACTGAAGAATGAAAGCAAGATGGTGAGATTGTCCGAGACCTTTCACTGCTGCACTAATCCATATTTTACAATGTTGCCGCCAAGAGCCAAGGGGTCGTAAGTCTGCTGTATGACATCCGCACCACTTAGACAAATGGATAGTACAGAGCAGAGAATATTGCACTGCGGGTCATGTTAATCTGTCTCTTGCTAAATTCATCCTGTAAGTATGTTAGATTATGAATATGTGGGTAATACACGTGACAAACGTGTGAGTACACTTTTCTCATAGGTAAAACAGGACTTCAGGTGCTTCTATCCAAGCTAGAAATGTTCTTTTTTCATTAGCTATGCTAATTAGATGTGTTTCATGTGTTCAAACCAAAGAATAAAGAGCTATTTGCCATATTTTCACCATAAGCTGCATTTCCATTTACAGAAATTCAGTGACCGCAACCACTAAATTCCTGAAGTTATGTGGGGGACTGAGTCTATTTGCATTGCTAGTTGAAAACCATAAGGTGTATCCAATGTCTTGAGGGCACAGAGAGAAGATGAATAAGGGAGCCGGCACAAGACTGGCTCTATATATAGCAAGTAATCTGTCATCTCATTTTTTGTCGTCTCTCTTCCCCTCGTTTTTTGCTTTGAGGAATGAGGGATTGATGTTCAAAAGATCAGAGAAAGTAAAGGGGCAATCATGAAGGCTTGGTGAGAGAGGAATAAGTAGGGACAATGTGTGTTTCTGTATTTATGTCTGTGTGCACTGAGAGAAGAAAGGAGCCTGAGCTGAGCGATCGATGGCTGCTTGTTTTGGAGACCCACTTATCGCTGGCCCGAGTTCAAGCCACGTAGTTCAACTTTCACAAGTACAAGAAAAAAACTGAGTATCTGACAATTTAGTTTCAAAAGATCTCAGCTGAATCTCATCCTACGCTGCAAAAATTCCATTTCTCCTCAATCTGCAACGCTGCTACAGCCTAAAGTCAGATACTTCTAAAGTGGATATTGTTTGAACGTCCTGTCATCTGTGACAGGTCAGATTCCCTGGCAGAGATCTCTCCACCAGTTAGAGACAGACATGCCTTGTTCACAAGTGGGCGCATTCACACACACGCAGAACAAACACTGACGTACACACTCCTGGGAAAATGCTGAGGGGCCCCATGAAGCTCCCTTTGAAAAGATTCACCTTGTGGCCACTTCAAAGCACAGATGAAGGAGTGGATAAAGTAGGAGCAAAAGGGATGGAGGGAGGAACAGAACAAAGTGGGTGGAGGAGGCAAGGAATGAGACAAGAGGCAGATAAAAAGATATCCAGTGAATGGTGGTGGAATCAAATAGGGGGAAAAGGGGTTGGGATTAAAGAAATCATGAGGGGTTACTCGGCAAAAGAAAGAGGGAGGCAGATTTGCATTAGGAAGATAGCAGTTCACACGAGGATAACGACACATGCACAAGCTGTAAACATGACGTGTGTACTATCATGTATGTGCAAAGACACACACTACATCTACTGAGCTGAACCCCAACATTAGTGAATAGTTTGAGAGGTCAAATCGTATCCCTCTGCATAAATACCAACCGACACAGCAACTTTCTGCTGGGAGAGAATCTTAACTCTTAAGGAAAATCTCTCTGATGCTAGCTAGCTATGCTAAAGCCTCAAGGCGAATGCTAATACATACGGGAGAGTGTGGGATCATTAAACTAACTCAGCCACTCATTGGCGGTGCAGCTAGCTCGCTAGCTCCATCTAGAAACACTCTGAGTGAATAATTCAGAGAAGTGTAAATAAAATATATCCAGTGGGCCTCACCTTAAAAAAACTGAAAACCAGAAAGCCGCCATGCTGAGTAATGAGTTCTGGAGTAGATGAGTTGAGATATGATAGGCAAGCAGATGCACGCATAAAAAAAAAAACCTTACCTCAAAATTCAGTTATTCAGATTGATATTCAAAGAGGAGGGAGAGCTACTTTATTTAAAACAGAATATTTCATCTATATCTGCCTTTGATAATGACTCTAAAATATAGCGTCTCTCCAGATCTGCCAGAGCATAACAGCCGTTATTTGCAATGTTGTCCAAAAGTGCTATTATCAAAAAAACAATAACTTGGAAATTATGTTATCCAGAGAGAAATAGTATTACTATCCTTTAATTTTCCCAGAATTACAGATGAGAGCAGGACATTTATTGCTTCTCCCCTACAGCAAGGAGTGTAATGTTTTCTGCATAATGCAACGGCGCTGCAAAATGGCTACATCGTGGCCCAAATCATCCCCCAAACAAATGGCTTCATAACCAAACGGACAGCAAACCCCTTGTGTGTTACGTCTCAAGCATACAGTGCAAGTTAAGAGTGTCACAGAGGCAGATGGAGGGTGGCAAGGACAAGGAATCAGAGCGCTATAAGTCGGGAGAAGATGAATGGGCCACAGGGCTTTTCAGCAGGTCCCAGTGGTGCTACAGCGCTAACACACTGTGGTGATGTAGTCGTCACCCCGTGTGCCAAGACTACAATCGAGACTGAGCACAAATCAATACGCGCTCCAGTCGATTTCTCGCCGTGGCGCCTGTGATTATGACAATCACTCCAGGTGGCTGGAGTGTGGATCACATTGCCTCGCTGGCTCAAGGGCGCTGCCTCTGGTACACAAAACCTTTTTTATTTTCCAAAAGGTCAATCAATAAGAAACCGGTCTCATTTCCCTTTGTCACTGTCGTAGTTCTCAATTTATGCAGTTATTGGTTGTGAATGGGTCCCCTGGGAACTGAAGACGACTTTGACACATGTTACAGTGTCGGGCAAAGTGATTATGCATTTTAAAATAGCTTAAATTAAAATGATGTAAACCTAGATGCAAAATGCTTAATGTGGACCGTGAAGCTTGGATTTGAGGATAGTTATTCTAAATGGAGAAAGCTGTGAGAGAACATTCTCCATCTCCGTGTCCATACGGTTTTATTTCTGGATGCTGTTTTCATATCTTTGCACTCCTCTTGGTGTCCAAATGCCAAGGTTGTGAAACTTAAAAGATGTCTCCTGGCTAAGCCCTCAGAGACTGACATCTGAGGACAGCTGCACTTCCTCTTGCCTTCCTCCCTCTCTTACACTCTGTCAATCTAAAACTTTTAACTCCCCTCCTCGTGCCCCACCTCTCCAAATTTATTTCCTGTTCATCTGTTGTCTCCTCTTATAAAGCACTTTTACTCTCATCTTTTCTTTCCTATTAACTTCCAACAGGTAAATCTTCCATTGAGAACATGTATGGTGCCTGTATCAGTTAGCCCGACCGACTGGCAGTCTCTGAGCATGATTCGTATCTGGAGCTTCCTCTCAGCTCCTTTTTCTCTGACACAACACTTTCTAAATTAGCTGCTTGGCACAAACCACAGCCTGAGCATCAGTGCTTGACCTCATGCTTACCAGGAATGTCTATTTTACTTTACAGAAACCACCAAATCAAGCTTCAGAAATATGAAATGCACCAAAAAATACCCCCATGAGAACAAAAAAAGCTCCCTATTTAATCTCAGCAGAGTTTTGATCTAAGCTGAGCTTCCACTTTTTGAGGAAATGGTCAAATGTTCTCTACAAATTGACAAACCAATGGAACAATATTGATTTTAAGGCCTTAATTAAATTACAGACCTTATTAAATATGAAAACACTGCATACTGCTGCCACCTTTTGAACCGAAATCTGTTATTACCCAGCAGGCCTCAGGTCAACAGCGTGATGATTAATGTTGGTGATGGTAATGAGCACTATCCTCTTTCTTCCATTCCTGTGGCTGGCATCTGCCCACCGTACTCATGCAGAGAGAAGGTGTGCCTGTGCTTGGCTGGAGGGCAGAACGGAGACAGCTAGCATACAGTAGACTAATTGGGATAGCAGCATACTGAGCTGCCTCCAACTTCTATAGCTCAGTGTTACAACAGATTCAGCTGTGTGTTTACACGAATACCTGACATTCAGTCGCAGCGGACACTTTATGTGATTGATGCCAGTCATGCAAAGAAGCCTCACTCCAGTATGTAATACAGATGCAGCCATTTAGAGTGGCCAGCTGCTCCATGCAAGGGCTATTCACAACCCAGATAATTCTCTGCAAGGTCCATGACTTCAACGGGCTGACATTTGACTGGAAGAGGCAAATCTAATTAGCTGCATCTGTAGCTACAACAGTCCACAGTGCAAAATTTAGCAGTTTTATAATAGAGGCTCAGAAATAGTGGGTTTTATCACATGCCAACTTTCTTTATTGCAAGAAACTGATGCTTGCTCAAAAATAGGCGATTTGCCACATAATCAAGGTGATAAAAACATTACACAACTGTAATATTTTGGACATTTTTCACCTTGTCTATAGCTGTACAACTGCTCCACATCCACAAATATTTAAACTTTTCCACTTTGCTATTTATTACAGTTGTACAAATGTGCAAATGTACCAAAATACATCTTCTTATGGGAATGGGATCAATCATTAAATACAGGCACGAGTATCTGTTAACAAGTAGCATAATTGGACAGCTAAATTTCACAAGAGAATACACTCATCTCAGAGGTCCTCAGCTCCAACTAAATCTAAGGCCAGCCCCTCTTGAGACCATTATTCAGCACATATGTCTTCTTTAGTCATAAGGCAAAATCACCAGTTGTTGATCTTACATATGTTTGGTTTTATTTTTCAGTTGGGGAAAGTGATATCTATAGACAATGCTGAGCTTCTTATCTCTCTTTTGTGCTAACCTAAGCTAAACGGCTTATTCTGTGACCTTGTTTTGCCAGATGAATATGAGAACGGTATTGATCTCACTGAACAGGAAAGCAAATGAGAGGATTTCCCAAAATGTCAAACTGAATCTTTAAACTCCACCTGTGGTCATAATCTGACTTCTTCTTTCAGATGTTCTTATTTAAGACATAGTCAATGAGAGAATTAATATCTACAACAGCATGACAAGCTGATGAAAACATTGTTATTAGAAGCTCCGGTGTTGTGCCAACTATGAGACAGTGCAAGGACAGGTTCATCTACAGAGGACATCTGATCACAGAGTGGCCTCTCAATAACAAGCTGGCATTTGCTGTTAATTAGAAGCAGTGTTTGTTTCATCTTTAATAGGATTAAAACATACATTCTTTGAAAGGGCCACATGAAAGGTAATTAAAATGAGTCAAAGGTAAGATTTCAATCACACCAGTGGTAGAAGTCTTTTTTTAGTACAGAAGGGCACCCTGGAATAAGTGCACCATCTTGACCTGCGTCCATCCAATAAGGAGGCTTATATGATTTTATATAAATGTGCATGTCTGCATGAAAAAGCAAGGTTTGGTGTAAGGTACGGCTAGATAAAGTCATTTAGAGTGGAAATGAGAGAGACAGAGTTCACAGGGGGCTGTGGTGTTTTAGTTATTAACTGGAAACTTTGGCATGCTAAAGTTGCCATCTGAACCACACTCAATTTCCCAGAATGCATCACACCACAAAAATATGTATTTGTCTCCTTCATTTAGAAACAGTTTCTTGGAAAAGTCTGCACTGAGATTATTTGACTTCAAAGGCAGAACAAGTGGAAAAAATGTCAGTTCAGGTATTTGTTAACTTGACATTTTAAGTAATGTAATTTTGTTTACAAGTTCAAAGATAGATAGTTCGAAAGATAAGAAGCCTTTTTAAAACACACACACATCCCTTCAGCCATATAATAACCTTTACCTAAACCTGACCAAGTAGACTTGGTTCCTGAATTTAACTAAAGTCAGCGTGTAAATCACAGAATATTATTTTGCCTAAATGTAACCAAGCACAGACTAAAACAACATGCACACTTGACAACAGTTTCTATTAATTTTAAAACAATTTTAAAAGTGCCCACCTGATCCTTGTCTCACACACACACACACACACACACACACATGTTCAGCTAGATAAATTGGCCATTCTTTTGAAAACTGGGACTTTTTGCAATTTGTTATTGCTAATCACTCTGAAACAAAAAAAAATCATGTCTATGTCATCCAAACCGCAACAAACTTAGACTATTTAGTCTTCGTCCCACCCTAAAAGCATCCCTCTGCCTATTTCCGTAAGATGCCATAGCTCCATCCACGAAAGTGATATTTTTCAAGGCCCATTCATGCTCCATAACGAAGACGAGAATGAACCTTCCGCTCATCCTGTATGTGCGTTATTTGTTCAGCTTCCAGGACCCTTGTGTATGCAGCAAATGGCGCAGTGCTAAAGAAAAACTCTTTTTAATGCTTCTTTCTGAGAACATACATTATCATGATCTCCTCCATTGTTGCCATGTTTGTTATTATCTAAATAGTGATGTCAGAAGTGAACTCTGACCCCTACGTCTTGCTCCAGTGGATGTATTTCTTAACAGCCATGCTAACAGAAAGGACACATAGAAACATAAGGGCACAGTCCTTAGACTTTACTGACTGACTTTTCTGCTTTTGAACAATTTACCACTTTTCTTGATGAATGATGAATTCAGTGTTTAAAATATTTTAGCAGTCATTTGGTCTCAGGTAAGACAGAATCTTGTAACAGAGGAAGTGACTATTGTAGGGAGGGGAAGCAAAAAGGAAACAAACAAATAAAAAGCACTGCCTCGTGCTCAACACAACAGTGACAGCAGTCTGACTAGCATTGTTTCATGGTGTCCCTTCCTGTTCGATTTCTTGCTTGTGTTGTTCTCTCGTTCAGATGTAAGTTGCTTTGGAGAATAGAATAGAATACATTAAAATAGAAACAACATCAGATATTGGGATGTGGCAGCTGAGCAATGTGCCGGAAGGAGGAAGAAAGCTCTGCAGCAGTGATCATGAGCAGTTGAGGAGATTTTCATGAGGAAACTCTCCTTTTGTTTTGGAAAGATGTCTTATAGAGACAGAAATTCCAGCTGCTGTAAGTTTTCATCTTACAAGCTTTTACATCAGTCTGTGTTTTAGCTCGAGCAAATCCAATAGATCCTGCATCAGTTCACTGTCTCACCTTATTTTTGTCTCTACCTCTGTTTTACAAGCCTGCATTTTCAGTACTCAGCCTCCTTTGAAAGTAAGCCTCCTCTTTTTTAAACCTATTTTGAAATAGTCAGTTCATCTTTCTGCCATCCTCTCCCTCTCCAATCCTCCCCCTCTCTCTCTCAACTCCTCCCTCCCACCATTGTTTCCAGATGATATTATATGAATTCTCATTACAGGGGTGGTAATAGACTCCTCAGCCATATGATCCTCTTTATTATCTGTCAACTTTGGACTACATCTCTAAGCTGATTAGCCGGAGTCTTTTCAGTGTTTCAATTAAGACCATTTTGAGCAGTCAGGCAGGCCTTATATTCATTGCAGACATTCTTAGAGTCCTACACAACATTAAACTACAGTAATCCAAGAAGCATATTACAGCAATGTGGATAAAAGAGTGAGAAAAGGATGACATCATGGCAAATGTTAATTCTGGTATCAGAGGGAAATGGCTAAAGTAGCTATTAAAAGCAATCCAGAGCAATTTACAGCAGCAGACAGACATACGGTTTTTTGCATAGACGTCCCAGATGGCCATCATATTCCTGTCACGCACACATCAAACACACTCACTTTAAAAAACGGAGCAAGATCCAAGGACGGCATCCCTTTCACCTTTTAAGTACCTTTTCATGAAGTAAAACCATAAGAACTGAGCAAACTCACAACCTAAATGGTGTTCGAAGAGGATATCGAATTGCCTACTGTTTAGGTAGCTCAACTCAAGGGCTGAGTGTTGCGAACAGCAACAAAATATCTATATCTGTGTCAGTTCACATGACCTTTCACAGAAAACCCTCCTGACTAGAGACCGGAGGTCTGGGAAGGAATAAAACCGAGGAAGGTGGAAGACGATAAAACTGAAGGGAGAGCAGCAGATATGAGCTAATGGATTTAGGTCAAATGATGGTTATTTTCTCAGCGTTAATGTGTGCGAGTGTGGGAGCTCACATGTTCACGAGTGCATGGTTTTGTCATTAGCATTAGTGCCAAAGTTTGATGAAACGGAGGTATTATCAGTATCTGTTTAAGGTATCTGGCTTTGTCAAATACCCACTTGACACAGGAGTCACCACTATGTTTTATCATTCAGTCTGCATGACTCCATCATTTTCCCCACGCACAAACACACACAGGCACACACATTTATCCACTAATCCATTCAGTCATTGGTAATCCAGCTGTGTGCCGGCGCAGGGATGTGATGTTCATGGCTGACAGCCAAGTCATCAGTGCTGATGTCACACCTGTCTATATTTTGGTTGTCACTGTTTTTATTGTCATTGTTGCAAACGCAACATCCAGATCTATCGAGGAGAATAAAACCCCTCCACCTTGTGCTGCATATAGCACACTAAATTTACCTCAATGGAGATCATCAGTGTCACAAATACACGTGTTTGTGCACTGAGTGCAATGTTGTTGTCAGGTTACCAGCTCAGTCTCGCTCAGAGCATCAGTCTGAGAGTAGAGAGAAGTGGGGAAAAAAGGGGAATAAAATCGTAGTCACATCAAGGATTTCTTGTACTTTTTCCCAACTGCAGCAGAGCAGGTGAGAAGCGCCTTTTTCATTGGCAACTTAGTAACGCTCGGAGACAAGAGCCTTATTTGTGTTGTTTTCCTCTCAGAACAATTTCCTTTTTTTATTTTCCTGTGCTCCGCTGTTGTATTAAGATCTATTTCTGAAAAAAAGACACAATATAAAACTGTTTGGGAAATCAGTTGCTAGACGGACGCTCAAGGTTTGCTGCAAAAATCTGAGTAAGATGGAAGTGGTCGAGTCGAAGGAGACTCGAGTGTCCAGTTAGTTAAAACAACCTATTACTGTAGTTTCTCCCCTATTCTGTGTTCTCAGGGCATTAAAGGTGCTATTATTTAGGAATTATTCCATTTTTGCTGTACAAAGGTGAAAACAACATGAAATCGTAACTGAAAAATGGTTCATCAGGCTTCTCTGCAGTTTTTTGCAGCAAATGCAGCTAAAGATACTCCAGCAGGAACTGGAATTCATCAATAAATTAAGTCTTTGCTAAATCTAAAATCCACCAAGCTGACCATCCTGAGTGTTGTTTGCCGCTCCTCCAGAATGCCTGTAAAACTAAAATCTAAGGTGGCTTCCTGCTTCCTCAGAAAGCTGAATTGGTCTTAGCGGTCAGCGGCAGTGACCTTAACCAAGTCGTTCCATTTAACTTAAGGCAACATTTCAAAATGTAAAGGAATTAAACTTACTGAATAAAATCTGAGCTGGTACAGTGAAATTTTCATGGAAACAGAATCTGTTACGATTAAACACAAAGTGGCCTTTGTGTTTATCTTTTGCTCTGCAGGACTTATGGTGATGTATCTTTGCTGTTAGTCAGGTTGCAGTTCTAAATAAGAAAGTTGTTCTTAATCTGTCAGACTGATTAAAGAAAAGTTGCAATAAAAAATGAAAGAGTACTTGTAGTATAGTGGAAGACATATCACATGGAAGCATATTAACAGGACAGTAGTTTTTCTCC
>JBBDHI010000009.1:2982732-3002989 GCA_037177115.1 Craterocephalus stercusmuscarum | reverse complement strand
TTCAAAGGACCCCGGAATGACAACAACAATGAAAATACGAGCTGCTAGCAGGTCACGGAGGGATTGGACTAGCATTTCCTGACAACACATTGGTAAAATGAAGGAGTTTCGCGGCAGAAAATGCCTTATTTAGAGGCCGAGCGTCTCTTGCCCCGAACGCTCCCATTATATGGATATATGCTGATCAATATCGTCTGAAGGAGTTTGAGTTGCGCCACAACTGTCTGGGTGAGTAAATGATCCTATAGCATGCTACAACACAGGTACAGGTTGAAAAATACCGAACTTCCCCTTTAATCCTTATATTTGTCTATGTTACGGAAATATTCTAATTTCCTTCCTTGCTAAACTACTTAACACTGGTCTATAAGTCATTCAGGAATAAAAACTAGCACCTAACTAAAGACTTGAACTGTTAATTTTTCAATATGAAATCCTGTTTTTAGCCACTTTGCTGCTGGCAGCCAGTCATATAGATACAGAAATTTCCCTGTTCTTTAGTTTAATCTATGAAATCTACCAAAGACAGCTCTGTTTGAAGGCGATTCCCTAAAGAAACGGGACAAAAATCCAGCAAAGACCTTACAAAGGATTAGAGATAAACACTTGGAGGTTCATTTGATCCATCTACTGTTCACTGAAGCTTCATTGGGAACGGTCTGCATGGAAGGATGGATGTCGAGAACCCGTTCTTAAAGAAAGGAAACAGGACCGAAAGTCCGCGGCATTAGGTCTTATGGCAGGATGAGTCCTCCCCTGGAGCAGTGTGGGATCATCTTGAATGAGAGTGAAACAAAAGACAAGCAACGTCGGAAAAATGTCCTTCAAAAAGCCTGGAGAACTATTCCTGAAGACAACGTAAAGGCAGAGGGTTGAAGCTGTGCATGTTTCAAGCTTGTTAGAATGTAAAAACTCTGTTGTGTTTCATTAAATTACTCCTCTTATTTCCTGTTTTCCCAGCAGTACATGCAGAAACAGGATAGCTGGAGGCTTCCACACAGTGCCACAGTGGGCTCAGTAGAGATTTGAGAGTTTTTTAATTTAGATTTTTAAGCACTGTCACCTGTATCACATTGTGTCTTTCTATGTTTGTTTTAGTGGAGCGTTCAGACCAGTAAAACCAGAAAGTGGAGAGTACTTGTATTGTCCTCCTCAGCGGTGGCTCAATAACCTGCACGTAAGTCCAAACCTGCTTTAGCCCTGCTTCTGTTTCATCTCTAACCTTACAGCGGCTCTTGTTCAAGACCGTGGCAAAAAGAAAGAGAAGCTCAGTCAAACCGACCTGATTTATCAATAAAATCAACATTTTGAAGTTGATGGATGTTAACAACCTGTTTCATTTTCATCATGTTTTGACAGTAATAGCAGCATAGAGGGCTAAACAGGGCTAAACAGAAGAATGCAATCCAATTCCTGAGTTACTAACCCGCCATGCACACCCTGCACACCCTGCACATTATTTCCTGAGCTTGTAGTCAAACCGGAGCTGAAAGAGTCCGCGCATTGTTTCAGTACAGGCTAAAGTCCGAGTTATACTTCCAAGCTGGGATGCCACTGAACACAGCTCCCCCTGAATGTAAGGAAATGAAAAAAACAGCCAACAGGAAGAGGAAAGTGTCATCAAAGTTTCAACAACACTTATTGGAAAGTGTAATTTTCCTTTTAAAGAAAGATGAGCCTGAATGCAACTTAAATGCCACAGACTGAAGTCTGGATGGAAACTTAGAAAAACTATGGATGAATTACGTTCTTTATATCACTGCACTGGTAGATTGACCAGATGGTAGACTTCTACAGGTAGATGGACTGATTTTTAGTCATGATTTTGATGTCAATGAAATCCTGTAATCTTGTCCACGGGATGAATACTTGAATCTGGAAGATACCACCTGATGTCATACAGACAATCGTCTCACAAAACTATAGTTTATATGAGCTTTAATGCTTGCAATAAAATGTAGGAGGAAGAGAAACGCCTCTCACTGCCCTGAGCTGAAGCTATCTCATGTGAATTGACTGCTGCCAAAGTCAAAGACAAAAAGCCAAACTAAATTCCAACAAGGTCCGACTTTCAGTTTTTGTTAGTAGAGACACAGAATTCATGGATGAGGAAAATTATTATTGCCATTAGTTCCTGAGTCTTGTGTACCATCGTGCCATATGTGTGCATTTTCAGGACGGAGCGATTGTTCTGCTCCACCATCCCTGTGCTCCGCTCCGTGAGCGCCATCTCCTGTCTGGATTGGCTCGCTCCTGTCTGCCTGGCTACATCGTTACCTCACACCCACAGCTCAGCAGACACATGGTAAAAAAAACCACACAGCTCTGTTTGTACATGTAGCCTGTAATGTGATCGTATCATTTCATTCTTGTTATTTATTTAAATATTGAGTTGACAGGCTCTGACTTTATGGGCTCTCCCTGCACAGCCTGTAGCGCTGGCTTCCTGGGGCCGCTCCTTGGAGCTGGCCACTGCCGCCTCCTCAGACATCTGTGATTGGCTGCAGACCATAAAAAGCAGAAGAATCAAAGCTAGTGATGAAGCTGAGACCATGAAGTACAACCTCCTGCTGATGAGGTCAGCAGGTTCAGTGCAGAAGGTTGGTACATTTTATTCTCCATTGTCCTGATATGAACGTTTAACGTGATTATTATTATTTACATGATTTATTAGCAAACAGGCAAATGAAACAAGTCCAAAGGAGGTATTTTATAAACCTGGAAGATCAGTAATTGTTTTTGGAAACCCTTAGGATCCTCTGAGGCGATGCTGTGAGGAGACCATCTCTTCTCTGCTGAGAGGAATTGGAGAGTCAAGGCCCCGCATGAAGAGGAAACGCCTGGTACGCATAAAAAAGGGAAGTAAAAACAGAGAGAAAAGGGCTGCCGTTAGAGAAACAGAAGAAAAAATCCACCAAAGTGACAACTCATCAAAAGCTTTGGATCTTCCAACCAATCAGACCAACAACGCCACCTCCCAGAAGCAAACTCTTCAGTCCAACGTCCAGAAACCAAATCTGAACCTGTCATCCTGGACCACGATTCATGTCTCTAAAAATGTACCTAATGCAGATTCAGAAGGGCTAAAGTCAAAGAAAGAGAGGCTCGCTGTGCAGACAGAAGCTCTCCAGCTGAGACCAGCGGCCCCCTCTGCAGGGACACGTCTGCTCGCAGATGCTGCCAACAGCAAACACGACCGTCCCAGAGATGAAGCCTCAGACTCGGTCCGACAGAAGGACGTGGGCTCTGCTACACGCAGCAAGATGGAGGAAAACCAAACAGTCGATGTGGAAGAAAGAGAGGTGGAGCATAAACTAAAGCACAGCACCACACACACTCGCCACAAAGGTGGAAACTCTGGGTTTGACTCCACTTCCAAAAATCCCCGACAGGCCGAGCACGCCCACACCGACCGTAAGGACTGCGATGGATGCAGCGCGGCCCACGGCAGCGCCGGCAGCGGAGGCCTGCCGCCGACCCCCAGGTCGGACGAGGCGGTGTGGGCAGCAGCAGCTCTTGGCTTCCTGCTGGTTCTCCTCACGCTCTCCGTTCTGCACACTCGCCTGTACCGCTACTGGAGGACGGCGCCCAGCATGTACTGGCACGACCCCCGGCAGGACTACGACAGCGTCGCAGGTGGGTGGGATGTCGCCGTGTTCGACTGAGACTCTCAATGTGTGAGTGGATTGAAGCTTGATTAGATGTTTTGTTTGCGCGCTCGTCTTTCAGATGTGATCCGCAGGAGGCTGCGAATTGCAAAGCGAAGGAGGAAAAGAGGCAGGAGGCAGGAGTGCGTCCTCCTACCGAGCTCCTCCAGCTCAGACGAGCATCCTTAGAACGACAGAGGAGAGATCCCGGAGAGAGGAAACGAGAGTGGACCAAAAGAAACTGTAGACATGTCGTCCAAAAGTTTCTGCTTGCATCTGGGTCAGAAAGCAGTGCTGAAGGTTGGAAAACCTTCCAGGGTCTGTTACGGTCGGACGAGCTGTCCAGACGACGTGTCTCATGTGGACTGTTTAGATCGGGATCATCGTTCAGCTGAAAGGAACGCTGCTTGTTCAGCAGCAGTTCCCAAATAACCATCAAAGAACTGATCCAAAGCACTCAAACCTTTTTTATTGTAGAAATTGTTTTATAGCATCGCTGTGTTTTTACCTGCAAAGGTTTAGAATCTAAAAACGGAAGTTGCTGTTGTAAGCAACGCTTTTTGTGGCATTTGCTGTAATGTGAAGAGACATTCATCCACGTGACTGAGACCGATGTCTCTGTTCTCATCACGGGTAAAAGCACTCAAAACGACAACATCAATGCAATGTTGATAGAAAACTTGAAGTTTCTGTGAGGTATTTCAGCATTGTTATAGACAATAATCTATATAGTTTTTACACTCGGAGGAGGATGTATGATGAAGCCATTAAAAAAAAAGTTTGGATTTTATCATCTGAGATGAAATCATAAAGAGGAGCCAACTTCTTCTTTTAAACCATTAGAAATTTAACAAACTAACTCATTTCCATTCCCTTCCATTGCTGTACAGAGATGTTATTTGGTGTCTCTTGCACCAGCAAAAGTCTGACGTCTCCTTCAGGAGACGGAAGAAAACGATCTGTTTCAGGGTGAAGATCTAAAATATGTCCATGTGGAACAGGTTGAATTAAGTTGAATGAAGTGTTTAGTTGTTTAACAAAAATAAATAAATGGTTTCAAGATCATTTGCGTCAGTGCGGCTTCCTGTCAGCATCGCAGCAATCCAAAAGAGCATCCGCATATTAAGAAACCAAACACAGACAGTCGCAGATCAATTAAATTGTTTTATTATTTTATTACAAATGTACAGCTTATGAGTTTCCATTACGATTGACCTTTTTTTTTCTTCTTAAGTCATTGTTTTCTCTACTTTTATACAGTTTTTAATGTCTTCTGTTAAAAGATAACTCCCCCATCTCCCAAAGCACAGAGCTGTGAAGAAAGAGGGACTGACAACAGAAGAGTGTGTGTAAAACTCTGCCTGCATATGTAATGTCTGTACTTGTGCATGTATTGGTCCAACTGATAAAGTTCAGGGTGTCTGATGTTGGAAAGTATGTGCTAAATTCTGGACATAGGTGTAGAAAGTTTATCAGGTGACAATGGAAGCATTTAACATTCACACTAGAGGCACCCTATGTAGTGTCCGCTAACTCGGAAGGACGAGCCCGTGTGCGTTTCGGGCCCGATGTCCTGCCGTTTTGAGATGACTGTAGTGCTGAGCCAAAGTGCGCTTCAGACCTTTTCCCAAAAAGCCAATCCCAAATCAAACCTTGCATCCTGCACCTAATGTACCCCAACTAAGACCTTTGGGAGAATGCAGTACATAAAGCAGATCCTACTCGAACCAGCTGGTGTTTGAAAATAGTGCAACAGAGACCACGCTGTTAAACCACCCAAATCCGTTCCTCCTCGCGTCCCGTGGATTTCTAGTAGGACTGGTAATATGTACAGTATGACTACACAGGAGGGGAATACCACAGCATAACCATACAATACTGAAAGTACATTAGGTGTCAAGATTTAAGAGCTGAATGAAGGTTTGTCGAGCAGATGTCACAGCATGGAGCCCTTTTAGGCCAAAAGATGAACATAAATATCTCACAAACAACCCCAACACGTAGCTTAATATAAAATGTAGCATGAAAATAAATGTTCTTATATATGGCTCTAGTCTAAAACATGGGCATTCATGATTAAAGGAGCCGATCTTCATGACAGACCCCCCCCCGAAAGTGTGTGTGTGTGTGTGGAAGTATGTTGTTTCAGCAGTCAAGTTAAGATCGCTGCAACTTAGCCAGTCTAACAGGAGATGATGATGATGTGCAAAGGCATTCAATAGCAAACGATACATTGCAAAGTCTAACGGACAACAACTTTCCCCTACAGAGGCGTGTGCAGCCATGCGGCTGACAGGGAAGAGGACAGTCGGTGATCCCAACAATGATCAGGAAGAAATGAGAAGGAAACAAAAACATAAAAAAGCAGTGAATCAGGTGGACAGGGCGGGGCTGAAGCTGGTCTGGTGTTGGCTCAAACTGCTTGGGGCTGTCGCATCTCGCATCTAGTGTTTCAGATGAAAACCTAAACATGCAGAAGCCCTCCGAGTGCGACTTCTGAGCCGGCCGAAGCAGGAAGAGCCGACTTAAAAACCACAAACACTTTGAAAAAACAGCAGATCAGCGGTAAACTGAATCTAAACTAGACTGTCTGTACTTACAGACAGAATTTGTTCGGCACAGTACAAGCTTCAGTCACTCAGTAGGGTAAGTGCACTGTATGTTTACCAGGAAAAAAATAAAGAAAATTTGTTCCCAATGCCATCTCTCATTAACTTAGAGACGAGGAGATCAAAGTGACATCCGTGGCCCCGATCAGGCCGTCGGGGAGCCGGACAACAGCTCGTTGGCCTGATTGTGCTAGTCTGAAACAATATGACGTTAAACCAAGCACAGGATGTTTTACCCACTGAAAATGTACAGATGAGCGGGTTTCCCCTTCCATAATGCCAGATCTGGTGCTTTCTACAGGTTTGCTCAAAGCGTAACTGCAAACACAGTATGTCATCATTAATATAATGGGGTCTCCCCGCTTGCTAGCATGCATGCAACTGATGACCGCCGTGTAACAGAAGCACCGGTCACGTTAATCCCTCACAAGCAAACTGAACGTGCTGGAGTTTTGTTTTATTATCCTGCTTGGCACCACAAATGATTCTGACCCAGACTTTGAGATGATTCCACTGGCTCTGATAAATGAGGCAAGACGTTTTTAAGAAATTAAGCTCGATAAGACAGCTGAGGACACAAAATGAAGGTTTTGATGCAGGTTCTGTCATGATGCATCACGTAGAAATCTAACATCCAAATATCCTCTCTCCTTTGGCAACAGTTTAAACCTCTTTGCTACAAAAAAAAAACAAGAAAACAAAAAACAAAACAAACTCAAATGTCACCCTGAAAAGGAGGGCGTGTAGAGGACCACCCCACAGGTTGTTTTTCTTAGTGTGCATGTCTATTTATATCCCAGTAATAGGCTGACACATACTCCCACCTGTCTCCCTGTTCCACTAAATGAGAATCAAATTTGAGACAAAGAAATGAACATATACACAGTTAAATCAAAATGACAGTCAGTAAAATTATCAATACAAAAAAAAACAACTATAGACATGATAAACAATAAGAAATCACAATTCCAGTGTAAGTGTTTTTCTTTAAGTCAGTAAAAAAGTATCTGTCCTCAGAGGTGCAAATCAGGCTGATCTGCAAAATTTGTCGGGAAAATAAAAAGTAAAAAGAAGAGAGAGGGTAGAGATGAAAACATGCTGGATCATGCTGTGTACCACCGATGGCAGGGGGGAGGGGGGCGGGAGACGGGCTGGGAGAAAGCTGGAGCCCCTCTGTGAAATCTCCACCTAGTCAAAGCCCATCCTGCCAGGGACAGGATGCCCTGGAGAAGGCATGGCCGATCTGTCCGCTTCCCACCACCTCCCTCTCCCGGCTGGAGCAGTAAAGCGGACAAAGCGAATAAATAAAGCGGTAACATTTCACTGTACATCGCCGCCGTCCTAGTTCACGTATGCTGACCACAGTCTCAGCGGACGATTCCACATGTCTGATTGCGACAGTTCCCCGCTCGCTGCAGGACCCTCCAACTGGATTTTCTCCTTTTAGTCACTGTAGTGTGTCTGTAAAACAATCCATACTTGCTTTGCTTCCTTCCCATGCATTTTCCAGGTATTTCTGTCCTTCCACCTTCCCCACCATCGGCTCTACAGTGTAGTCATACTGTCCCCCTTCCAGCCTTCCCTGAAAGCCCCTCCCATGCATCCATCCCGTCTCTCTCCGTACGCCGGGTCACTGTTTCTTTTCACGAGTAGTGATGGTGACCAGTTGCTTAGCAGCCTTGGCGATGTCGTAGGCGCACTGGATGACTTGCTGAGTGAGGAGCTGGTAGTCCACTGGGGGGGCCCCGGGCTCCGAGGGCGCTGCCTTACGACACTCCACCTGCAGCCGGGAGGCACTGGAAGCCAGCAGGCGTAGGGAGCAGTGGACTGCATCCAAAGCCGGCCTCTGTGGAGAGAGGGAAGGAATCAGAGGGAGGGAGTCAGAGGGAGGGAGTCAGAGGGAGGGAGTCAGAGGAAAGGAATCAGAGGAAAGGAATCAGAGGTAGGGAATGAGAGGGAGGGAATCAGAGGGAGGGAATCAGAGGGAGGGAATCAGAGGGAAGGAATCAGAGGAGGGCTCGTGGGGTGGATGGATGGAGAATGTGCAGGCAGAAAACAACAAAGAGAAGAAGAAAGGAAAACTCACTTTGGGAAAGAGCGAAGCCATCTCAGTGACAGCTGAGTGGATCTTCTCAGAACACGGAACGAAGCTGAGGAGAAAAATGATGTTAAAAGATGAGAACAATGACGAGACGTTTTACTGGAAGTCCCAGCAGGAACTTCTAGTCTTCTGAATAAATAACACTGAGCCTCCTGACAGTCATCTATCAGTGTCTTTGAACACATAAACTTCCTGAACCCTTTCTGATGCATTTTGATGGCACACTGGTATTCAGGTATTCATTATGTACATGACGGGAGCCATCTTTGGCCGGCAACGTCCCATGGCTGGGAAACTCCACTTCAAGCATCACGTTACAGCCGAATTTAGCTTTTTGCACCGCGTCACACGGCAGAACCTGGATAGCAACACGCTGGCTGTTATGTGTACCGTGGCTGACTCAGCAAAGAAACGAAAGAGGACATTATCAGAGGGAGAAACTTAAAGAAAGAGAGAGACAGACAGAGAAAGAGAGGAGACAAAAGTCAGCATGGGACTGACGTACTGGCTCGATAGAGCTAAAAATAGGAGTAGAATAAAAGGTGGATGTAGGGTGGATTCAACAGGAGGCTGAGTAAATCTGCCAAATTTCAGTAGGAGTTTACCCCTTTAAACGCATGTCCTTCCTCCCTGCTCTGGTGGGAGTGGATTTGTAATCCACAGTTGGAATACTGGACCCTGAAGGCCACAGCAGGTTCATTCATCAGAGTCAGCTGTGCTGAAACAGGGAAACTATCTAAAACTTAACCGACTGGGGTCCCCTACACTTGCTTTACAGACTGACAATGAACAGTCAACACAGCCCCACAAGCATTTACTGGCACCTTTAGCAGTCTGCAAGCAAAGCAGCAGGTGTCGCCACTGATGGCTCTGACTATAAATGCTTCTATGTGGATCTATTGTAAAGAATCAGATCGCCACAGATGGAACAACATCTGTAGTTTTGCTTACCTGTCATGTTTGAACTCCTGCGCAGCCCTGAGCAGCTCCTGGATGTTCTTGGTCACCTGCTCAGTCTTCAGTATGACGTCCTCTGTGCAGGGCAGGGTGGGATCCGGCTCTCCTGCGTCCCCGCCTCCCCCGTCCTCAGACTCACCACGACCCTCTTCTTCACTGCTGCGAGCGATACTGAAGAAAAAACACCTGGATGCTTAAAACACCTGCTGCCATTCACTTATCAACCCATTCTTGAAGGTAAAAACATCAGAATTACCATCAAACAGCACTAATCAGTCTAACCTTAATGAATGATCATATGTTTGCGTGTTGTCATAGTCGCTGTCTGTGCCACTGCCGTGCTTCTCTGGTTTCGGGACCTAAAGATTAAACAGCAACAGCTCAGAAAACTCTAAAGACACCTGAACGTCTAATTCCTGGGGGAATTAAATATTTAGTTAAGTTTAAGTTTTATAAAAAGGGGGATGAGATAAACATACAAAGTCTAAAATCTGAGTGACCTGAGCGATCGCTCACCATATATCTGCCCATCTCTGTAGACAGATGCTGGCTTCCATACGGTGCTACACCCCCCGTGCCTCCCTTCCTGACCTGAAGAGACAAATGAGCATACAAAGGAAAGAAGGGAAGAGGGAGCAGAGACGAGACCAGAGGGAGGGGGAAAATTAAAGATTAGACAGAAGAAATGAGCAAAATGGGCAGAAAGGGGGAAGGAAAGCACAGGGACAGAGAAAAAATATAAACAGCTGAGAAACAAAATGAACTAGAGCAACAGCAGCTCAAAGATCGCCCCATCATGGCTACATGCCTTTCTGCTAAAACTAGTTCATTAACAGTTTCTACTAATTATTTTGCATTTTTAGCAAAAAAGAAATACAAATCTCACTACCAGCACGATTACTACGGATGATTTGCCAAACTAGAATGCACGATAAGCTCCTACGCTGAAGATGGGAAGGCAAACGAAGCAAAGACAGACAGGATGCTTACATCCAGAGGATGCACGGCTGCACTGCAGCGAGTGACGGACGGACAGGTGAGAGACAGAAAACAGACAAACAAGTAAAAAGTTGCGAGAAGAAATGGTGAAGTGATGGTCCATGGGTGTTTCCATGAGACTGAGCGGTGCTGAGTGATCAATAGTTTTCCTTACGTGGCTGGAAAACAAACATCCATCTTATAATGCAAGTGTGTGCATGCACTTATACGCATTTGTGTGTGTGTGTTTGCCAGATTAGCAGGGGCAGGAAAGCTACCTGGGAGGTTGTAAAGTGTGCAGGCAACATAGCAGAACATCAGATGCATTGCCAGGCAGAAGATAAGATGAAACATTCCTTTTTTCATCCATCTTTCTCCTTTAGGTCATACTTGTGCAGTACAACAGTTACACGGTCAGATTTGGTTTGGACACGGGGGAATTTAAATGGGGATCATGCACAACTCGACCTTTGAAAGAGAAGGATCGGTTAATGAGATGCAAAAGATAAAGGGAGGGTGGGGGGGATACAGAGATCAGGACTGGACCACCACCCGTTAATTAGGCCAAAGGCAGCCAATCAGAGCCCCCTCCGTGGGAAAGTAGGAAGTGGAAAAGGGCCGCGGGGGGAGATCTAACTTACGGTGGGTGTGCTGAAGGGCTGCAGGCGGGAGTCCAGGGCTGGGGGACCGTGGGCCGTGGGGCCGGGGGCTGCTCCCGGTTCGTACATTGAGTAAGCCTGGCGCTCCCTCCGGTGGGGGTGAGAGTGAGGCGTGGTTGAGGACGGCACGGAGAGACCCGGAGGGTCCGCTCCTGCTCCAAGCCCTCCGCTTACTCCTGGGTGCATCACACCCCCTGGCCAGTGGCCTCCTCTTCCCCCTCCTCCACCAGGGCCCCCTACCCCATAGCCAGCGGACCCCCCAGCCTGCTGGCTCCCCCGTAGCGCACTGTTCTCTGTCTGCATCCGGGTGATCTATGGGAGAGCAGGAAGGGAGCAGGGAGGGATGAGAGGATGGAGGGAGGGATGAAGGTGGGAACATGGGAAGGTTGTAGGGGAAGGGGGGGGGGTATAAACTGAAAGGTCAAAAACAGGCATCCATAATCACAGGCTGAATACAAGGCTCAGACAGGGCTACACACAGTAACGGACATCAGACCTGGGAGGGGGGGCAGGAGGTAAATACACGTCAGTAAGCAGGGATTAGGTCTTACCGAGCAGTGGAGGGCTGCACTGCACACCTGTACGCACTCAGCACCGTGGAAAAGTCCTGAGCCACCATCTCATTAAAAACTAACCCCGCTTTCCAAAACTCTTCTTCCCATGTTCCACTTTGCTTTCTCTCCCTGAGTCCACCTACATGACCCTTTGTGGACATTCTCCAACCCACTATCACATACTACAGGTGTAACTGCACATGTATCTGTATTCAGATGTTTGGGTACAGAAAGCTTTGTACCAAAGTTTCCTTCCAGCTTGAAGACCCTCCTCTGTCTTTGGATTCTCCTGTTTGGGAGCACTTTGTCTTCCCAGTGATGGATGTAAATGAACTAAGACAAGTGGAGAAGATGAAAGCAGTCTGTCGGTCGTCCCGGTTGCCCCTCCCCTGGAAGCCGCGCCCCCTCCACAGGACTACGGCTAAAAACCGCTCGCTCAAACAATGTTTTATTAAGCAAACATGTCGCAGCCTTGCATCTAATGTTACGTTATCTTTTACAGCATACGTGCTATTACAGTTTTACTTTGAGAAGAAAATATTGAACTGTGGAATAAATTAATATTTGTATTTTTCTCCTTCCCCTTTATGCACATGCAGAGATCCTGATCCTATTTTTACCATTAGAATAGAGGTGATTTATCTCTATTTATGCCATATATTTCTTTATTTAAGTATCTTTTATTAGATTTTTTTTTGTTTTGTTTTTGGTTTCATTATAGTGTTGCTAAACATGCTACAGTTTACATCAAAGTTTAGTTTCTGCATTTTGTTGCCTTACTGTACCAAAAAAGAACTGAACCATGGTTTGTACCAAACTACGACTTTCAAATCATCCAGTCTTTATTGAACATGGCACATCTGCGTTCTGGATGCTAGCTGCTAATGTGCGAGTTAATAAGCCTGTTAAATCGACTACATGAGATTAGAAAGCTGCACTTTGTTCCTACTCTAATGCACACCATCGTGTTTTTTGTGCTCCGCTCAAAATAAAAATAAAATAATAATTTTTATTTGTCCTTCTTTCTGTCGTCTTTTCAACAACTAAAAAGTTTGAGTGGAAATGTAAAAAACAGGGTCTCCAGACCGGCTCATCTAGGAGCCTTGTTCATGCTGCACTGATTCATAGATCAGTGCTGAGAGGCTTAAGCGTGAAAAGGCACCAGAACCGGACTGAAAAGCGGTGAAATGCGGCAGAACTACACCTCAGTACTACTTACAGGTACCGGAAGCAAATAGTGGCTCAACACTTTTGCACAGTACAGTCCATTTTGTATTCAAGAATTAATGAGGGAATATGAGTCCGTCTACGCTGTTACTGTTCATTACCGCCTACTCTGACACCATTATTCGCCGTGTATGTAGTGTTTGCTTAGGAAGGTTTGCTACAGATTTTTCACCAAATCTTCTGCGCAGTGATGACAACACATGCGTGAATCATGGGTCATGAAGGCCGACGCCGTCAGCCACTGATGGAAACACTGAGCTAATGAGGGCGACTCGGGAAACCAAAAGAAGCGACAAAATGAAGAATAGATGAGCTTTGTAAAAACTAAAGTAAAAACGCCATCAATGAAAATGAGTGTTCATAGCACTGAAGCTTCACATGTTCTGTCTAAATTCCACGGTTTTCCTGTATCTTTCCATCCCTCTTCTCCATACACATTCCCAATCGATCGGACTGCTCATCCTCTTACCCCTTCCCCCACTCCACCCTCCTCACCTCCTTCTGGAGCCGCCGCAGCTCCTCGCTCAGGTTGTTGTTGACCTTCATCAACTGCTGCACCTTGGCTTCTGAGGAGGCCAGAGCCTTCTTCACCTCCAGATACTCCTGCAGGGTGATGGGACCGTCTGACAAGTCGGAGGAGTCCATGCTCTGAGTCAGCAGGATGAAAAAGGCAGGTAGAAAAAGGGAAATAGAGACACAGACAGATGGGCAGGGTGAGGACATGGAAACTCAGACTTCAATGAACCTCTTATAGTGTCATCTATTAAAAAGCCATTTTTAAGCTATACTGGGTCTGCCTGTTTTTCTTTTGAAATGTAAAAATGCATGTAGAGCCCAAACCTTTTAAAACACTCAACATTCATGACAGCCCCAGCTGATGTAAAATGAATGTATGAAGAGATAAAGTACCATAAATATCAAACTCAATTCCAAATTCATTCTTACTATTAGTGCTGGGCGATGCAACTTAAAACCAATATTCCGATAATTCAACAAGTTACCTCGATTATAATTAATCAATGATTATTTTAGTAGTATTTTTAGCCCTCATAGCAAATATCTTCACAATAGAGGAGCTGATACTGATAAGTAGACACAATCTTTTATTACATTTTTTACATATATCTGAGAGAAGTTATTGACATGAGCGGATTACACTGATAACTGGCTCTGAATATCAGTTTCGATTAACTGCCTAGATACCATTACTTTGTAGAAATAATCCACAGATAAACAGTAAACAAGTCTTTTCTACACATTCCCTCAAGTCTCCTCTTTCTGGAGAAAAACTGTCCTTATCAAAACAATCCCACAACAGAAAGTAATTACATATTTACACTTTCCTTTAGGATTTTTACAGTATTTGATAGACTGCTGAGTCTTACAATGATGGGGATGTCTGTAATTTTCATCAAACATGAATATGAAAAAAATCTGGAAAATCACTCTCTGGGCTAGTGGGGATAGACGGACTGAATCGCAGCCCTTTGAGCTGTGTGTAAACAAAGCTTCCAGCTGTGTGAGATGAATCAGGATCACACACATGAGGACAGTAGAGCCTCAGTGCTTAGCTCCCAGCACACCCTCCCTCCCCACTTCCTGTGACTCACATTCTGCCTTCCTACCCTTCCCTACAGCTGCCACTTCTCTATCATTTACCCCTGCCTGTAAACGTCACGTTCCTTCTGCACCATTCTTAAATTCTAAAGTTACGGTGACATCATATGGATACGGTACGTTAGGGTTTCGCCCTCCGAGCTCGTCCACAGAAAAAAAAAAAAAAAAAAAAAAGAGCAGCTTGTTGATCTCTTTCTGCCTCCTTTTCTCTTCTCCCTCCAATTACACAAACTGCCTGGCTGTATGAACAACGACTCTCTGACAAAAACCCAGAAAAGCTGATGATGTCACCCGGGAGCTATGTTGCAGCCCCCGGCTGTGGCCGCTTCTTGCAAAGCATGCTGGGAGAAGTGGTAAATTTGGGGAACATCATGGAAAAGCTGTTCTAGTCACTTTTAATACACCAAAAGCAAAGTGACCAACGGAAACAACCAATACTGTTACTTGTGTCTGCATGTGTAAGGCAGAGTAGCAATACACTCAACATTAAAAAAGGCACTTTTATCTTAATTAATAGTTACTGGTAGTAAAAGGCTGCATGTAAGGTGTGTATGAAGGGGCTGTGTATACATATATACCTTTGCACGGTTGCTGCGTTGTGTGTTGTTGTTGTTCTGGGTGGTCAGCTCACTGTCTGTGTCCTCATCAGAAGCTACGCTGTCATAGTCGTGCTGATCATCATCGATGCCCAGGTCAAGCGGGTCTGGTGGAAGGAAACTGTGCTTAAGTCTTTACAGGCTTAATAGCACTTCTTTTAGGGAATTTAACAATTTGTTTTCCCCTTCTTTACTAAAACTCCTTTTCTCTTTAACTTTAAAGTCTTTAAAAACATGCCGTCAGCAACCCCTCCCAGTCTCACCAGTAGGGCTGCTGAGGCCTTTTCCCTGCTGCCTCCTCTTGGCGTCGCTTAGGATGTCGATGATAAGTGTGGCAAACTCCCGGGCGTTGAAACGCGCCAGCTTCTGACGGCCCTAAGAAAAGAGCAAGCAGGGACTGGTAAATGTGTGAAACGCCTTCACTCACCGGCCCAGCTGCCTCCGATCCAGCTCCAAGTTCTCAGAGTGAGCACAAACAGAACGCAGCCTGCAGTCAGCGGATCAGCGCCTGTGGCCCATGACCATGTGCTACGGAAAAACGCGGTCACACTCGCAGCGCATGCATACTCCAAGACTGTGCTCGTGGAGACACAATTGTGTGCAGAGAAACATAAACCATGCAATTAGACAAGCACGCTGGAATCTGCCTGAGACAATAAAAAGGGCAGTTTCCAGCAGAGTTCCTGAGAATTACTGCAGGATTAGTATTATACAGCTTGCTGGATAAAGTAAGGTAAAGGGCCGGACTCAGTTTGGTCATTTTTGTCTGTTGTCCACCGTAAAACTATCCAATCAGTGCAGGGAGAACGGATGTGTTGGTGGTGCTGTGCATTGGAGCCACACAGATTTTAAGAAAAAGAAAGACAGAAACTGTAAGTGGACATGAGGGATTTCTCTCTCATAGGGGAAAGCGGCAGGACCACAGAGAGACCACAGCTGAAGAACATCCCTCGCTAATTTTACGCTTATTCTTAACACCCCCTTAAACATAGAGGGCTTGTCGTTTTCTGCCTGCAAGTTCTCTCTCTTCCTTTTCTTCCCCATGTTACCGTCTGCAGCTAAAATCTACTGATGGAAAACCTTCACACAGAATTCCTCAGTTGTTTACAGGAGTGTGTTTACCTGGTTGCGTGTGGCTGAATATTCAGGGTTGACGGGCAGGAACGGGACCGCGCTCCGTTCTGTTACCAGAGTGCTGTGATTCTGCGTCGTCAACCACACTACAAGCAAAAGACGTCATGAAAAAAAGAGACTAAGTGTGTGTGTTAAAATAACAAGGTCATGTTGGTCAGAGCATGCGCACACATCCACACCAAACCCAGTCCATCCACCCACACATGCATGAAAACATAAACAAAGCTCAGGAAAAGCTGTACAATAGGTCCAAAGCTAACGTCCAGCACAGTTTTGTGATCTTTAACTGTGGGCTGCTGGAGTGTTGTTACTTACCTGTGGTGCTTCTGTCAAAAAAAAAGCACAATTTGACTGTTTGTTACTAAACGAAAGGAGAGAAGAAAAGAAAAGAAGCAAAAGAGCCAAGGAGGAGGAGAGAGACACAAGAATTTGTGAGGCGCTTCCTCACACCGACTCTCCTCCTCCTGCCCTCGCTCCATTCTGCCTTCCCCTTCAACACTAACTTACTGTCTTCCTCAATCCCTCCTACAGTCTCGCTCTCTCTCTGTTGTATCAGTGCTTTTCTTTTTCTTTAATCCGGCCTTCCAGAGTTCAAGTCAACGATGTCGGGTCGAGATGTTTTATCCCATAAATCTTTTCCTCACACCTTCATGCTGTGAACCCAACGTTACAGAGGATTCAATGAAGATGGGGGCTCACCTGCATCGTTTTCTCTGCGATCCACCTCGTCATAGACGTCCATCGCTAGCTCCTCGAACAACCGGTTGTTTAGCTGAAATCCATAAAACAAATCGTCCTCAAACACAACAAATGTCCACTCGAACTTGTACATTTAAGCCAGAATTTAAGATTTTACTGGACATGATGACCTTTAAGTATTGGGCTTTTGAATGTTTTTTTCTTCTTTTATAATAAACAGATCATGATTTATGGCTGATAACAGACCACCAGATGAGAATAACAAGCATTTCATGGCCCATAGTAAATGTGAGGGATACGCATGAGTTCTTTCTTGTTTGTATTAGCTGACAAAGATATTAAAGAAATCAGAGGAGACACTGAGCGAGCACAGCTGTGGGTATGTGAAGTTGTCTTTGTTCTGTCTGTTATCTTAGAAATATTCTAGATATACACGATACCAACAAGAGCATCATGTGGCTCTGAAACAATGCTTTTCTTGCTGTAGGGAGTATATATTGTGCAAAGTGTCTCAGTCTCTGATCAGAGTTGCTTTGGATTGAACCTGCCATTTCGTTAAATCACAAAAATGGAGCTCACCGCTTGGAGCTTCTTCTTGGCAGCCTTGGCCAGTTCTGAGAGATCCAGACTTAATAGAAAATTTTTTAAAAAGAGAAGATAATTAAATAAATGTAAAGAAAAAACTGAATATGACAGTCAAATAAGCATTATAAACATGAAGAAAGCGACAGAGCGGTAGGAAGGGAGGGAAACATGGAAATGGCTACACGAGCAAGAAGTGAGGAGGAAGAAAGGGTGTTCATCGCTACTAAGAGGGGAGAGGGCAGGTGCTTTCTGGATGGGAGGCAGCGGGTGTCAGACTGAGACAGCTTGATCTAATGATGACTGCTGCTGGTGGCTAAAATCACTGAGAAATAACATATTTTTGGCAGCTATATCTCATCTCTCTCCATCTGTTGCTCATAAAGTTACGTTTCTCTGGCGTTTGTTTCATTTCAAACACTTGACAGACTAAGTCTTGTTAGTTTTCACCAGAAATTTAGTAAAGAACACACATAAATGTTCAGTTTTCCAGCCGGGACTCTCCTAAACACATACACACATTTTTATCACTTTCTCTCTTTCATCCAACTGGAAAGGACTGTTTTACCTTAATAACAGCTCCACATAAAATATACAGCGCTATTCTGGTACATGGGGGGGGCATATAAGGGACTGAGCAGTAGACAGAAGGGACTCACAGGGAGGAACAGACTTTTGGAAAAAAAAAAAGAACAAGGAAAGTAAAGATACCTCTGTGTCGGGCACTTAGGACGAGCTCTGGCTCCACCAAGCGCAGCGAAATGGAGAGAACAGAAAAGGAATGAGAAAAAGGAAGAAAGAGACAGAAAGAAAGGGAATAAAAGCCACATCAAAACAGCTGTAATTGTTATTATCAAGAGAAACCATTCACCAGAACAGAACAGATGCAAAGTAGAGTTAGACGGCAGCTCAGAAGCGAGATCCGTTTCAGTACAAACAGGTGTTGCAGTTCAGCTGCTTCATTAAATCTACTTTTGGGATTTTCTTCTTTTTTTTCCAACTCCATCTGAGAATAACCTGTTGATTTGACAGCTGGACAAGCTGTATAAAAATATTTCTAAAGATGGGTGGAGGTCCAACTGTTATAGTGACACCTTGTGGTAAGAAAACTAAATTACATCATCACAAGGCAGCAAAAAGCAGAAGCAGCCACAGAAGTACAGCAGGTCAGACAGCTCTGACTTTACTAGGCTTCATGTTCTAAATGCAGCTAAATCCCACTGTCCAAGTGATGATGTGACACATACACAAACAAGAATAAAGAAAAAAAAAAGATCCATACCTGTCTGCCATTTGAGGAATGATATAATGACCATTTTTGTGATCTAAAGAGAAAGACAGACCATGACAATATGTTACTGAGTTTAAGTGCTCTGTGTATAGGTGGAAATAAATATAATTCACTGGGGTTACCTGGACGCCGACCACACAGGTAGAAGGCTAGCCTGTCCGTTAGCTCGTACTGACACTCAACCAGACGTTCTGCCAGCTCTATATGACCCGCTTGCCTACAACACACCAACACACACAATCATTCTACAGCAAAAACTAAATATTCCCAGTCTGGACGGGTTTATTCAGGCTTGTTTGAGGGGTTGTTTCTAGAACTGCACTGACCATTTTTCTATACTGACAAAAAATAAATAAATGAATGAATGGATAGAGTAGAAAAAGAAACAAGAAATTTTTCCCCAAACTTCAACACGAAACATATTCTAAATGCTTTCCAGGAAAATCGGTAGGTGGCTACAGTGCTATACGGATCTAACAGGACCAGGTCTGATGTGGTCCAGGTGACAAGAAAAAAATTATTTATTATTCTATTATTTTTCATTAATAGAATATAAACCTAACAAGTCAGAAACTTGTCTTCCTGTTAATCAGCAGAATAATTCTTTATAAGACTTGCAGTTTTTAAACAGGACCTTGTCCAATGTAGTCAGAACTACAGATGGCACTTTTATTTGATTGTGGATTTAGATCCCACACTAAATCAGTCATACAGACCCTAACCCCATCATCATTTCCCAGAAAAGATCACATATCATGTGTCGTTTTGTTTTCGTTCAGAGTTGCAGAAAAGGCGTGCCAAGTGGGAAAGCATGACGACGGAAGAGTTATTACCTCCAAACAGATTCAACCGTCCTTGTCTAATCTCACTCTTATTTTTGAGACATGTAAAAAAATTGCCATGTTGTCATTGTGGTGGACAGCGAGGCAGTCTGTAAAGCTTGGTGTAAAAAAGTTGCAGTGAAAGGAGAAAGTGGACATATCATGCTTTTCAATCCTTCCTTTTCACATGTAAATCATTCATTTATGGTTTATATAAATTAAAACTGCAATCCTCTGGTCTGAAATTGTTGTTAGTATAGCTCCACACACCCCTTCTTAACCCCTGTTCTGAGGTGTTTCTTTACAGTCAATGAGAGCAGCTTGTTTTGATGCTGTCTCTTTAAATCTGAACAGACATTTCACCCTTCCTGGTTACAGTGTTTTTTTTCTCGGTTTGACTCCGCCCCCTTAGCCTCTTAGCCGCTAACGATCGGCAGAAAATGTTTTTCAAAATTAACATGACCATATTTAGCGGAACCGCAGCAAATACAGGAACATAATAGATAGGAAAATGCAATAGAGAATGGAGAAAACTAAACAGACTGAAAAATATGACCCAAAAAGAATAATGATATACAGACATGGACAAAATTGTTGGTACCCCACAGTTAAAGAAGGAAAAACCCACAATTCTCACTGAAATCACTTTAAACTTACAAAAGTAACAATAAATAAAAATTTATTGAAAATTAAATAATCAAAATCAGCCATCACTTTTGATTTGCTGATTAACATAATTATTTAAAAAAACAAACTAATGAAACAGGCCTGGACAAAAATGATGG
>JBBDHI010000009.1:2925016-2936554 GCA_037177115.1 Craterocephalus stercusmuscarum | reverse complement strand
TAAATGTTCATTGTTGGCTTTAAAAGGACCAGGAACAAAAAGTAACAATAAAAATTAAAATGTTCATATGAAAATTTAAAGGAAACACAAATGTTGACTCATACTATGGACAATGAAATTAGTTGGAAAAGCAGTCAGCTAGCTGGGGGCTGTTAAACCTAACAGTTGATTGGTTTAAGGATAAGTCACACTGCAGGAAAAACAGTTTTTATCCATTTTTGGCTCACTAATGATTTGTTTTATGAATTTCTCAAATTGGACTCAGACTACATTTCTATGCGTTCTTAAATGGTAGATATATTCAAAACTGTTAATCTCAGACCTCAGTCTGAACAGTCTGAACAGGATGCATTTCATCTGATTTTTATGGTCATTAAAGTGAAGCATATGTGATGTTGTGTCCTATCTGCACGTCACACTGCGATCTGATGGAAGTAACATTTAAATTAGGATGTGAGCCACCCGGCAAAAAGGCCTGATCTCACAACAAAGTGAGACTTGAGAGACATTGAAAGCATGTTAAAAGAGACAGCTGAGATAGTCTATTTGTGCATAAGTTTTATCTATTTAAAATGGGACCTAAATGGAAAAAGCCTATCCCTGGTATGTTATGATTCAGATAGCAGTCTTTGTAAATCACAAATCTATTATCTTAATGAGAGCTCATTAAACCTGACTGAACTAGAGACATTCCCTAAACTTGATTTATACTGTTCAGGGCTACAGGGTCTGAACATCATAGTCGCCACATTGCAACAGGAAGGTTGTACACTGGACAAGAGGCCTGCTGAAATAAACACACACACACACACACACACACACACTGATGCTATAGACAGTTTAGACACACCATTAAACCTGGCCTGTATTTTTGTGAATGTGGGGAAAATAACTGGAGCACTTTAAACCGGTGTTGATGGTCTGACAGTGAATACAAACCAGTAAAAATGATTATTTACGCTTTTAATTTATTCTCATATTCTTTAAAAAACAACCTAAAAAGACATTTAGAGCATGACTTGAAGTGTTGACACATTCCTGATAAGGTCAATGTTTGAAATTGTCTAAAGCTAACTATTCTTAGCTTGAGGGCATTCCAGTGCGGAATAACCAAGATTACAAGTAGAGGGATTTTTTTTTGGTTTCATTTGATCAGAAATTCACATGGATAAAACCATAGTTGGCCTGGTTTGCTGTATTATACCCAGGTGTAGATACAGAGGCCAGCCAAGTAAATGTCCAGGTCACCGTGTAAATACAGCTTATCGTCTGGGACACTCTTATCTAAAAGTCGTTTCTGTCATTAACACAAAAGGACACATATCTCCTCTGGGAGCAGACGAACAGCTCCGGGGTTAAAAGGCACATGCTGAACTATCAATATCTTCCACTAATTGTATGCGTTGTAATTAGAAGCATAATCAATTATGAAATCATTTGTGCTGCCACTGGGACAAGGTAACAATGGGCCGTGTCTAAATCTGCATACAATATAATACACAATCAAAAAGAAAAAACAGCGCAGCGCAGTCCGTGAATGTGCCTGCAGATCACGTCACATCAGTGAAAAGCATTTGCATTTTTCAGGGAGGCTTAACACTCCTCTGTTAGAGAAGAACTTGATCGTTTGACCTCTACATCGTTGAACTGCAACTGATGCGCTTAATCGTCAGCTGTCACTTCCTATCTTAATTAATCCTAATAGACTATTGATGCGACACAACTGTTAGGCTTTATAATTAGTATTACAATTTAGACCGGATAATCTAACGGGGCAGTCCAATTACTCCAGAGGAAATAGAAAGCTGTGAGGCAATAATTATGAAACAGTCACTGCACAAAGGAAAAAAAGAGGAGCTTTTCCTTTTGAAAGAGAAATCCATGCATATTTTAGACAGTAAATGACAAAACACTACCTCTGATAATCTCATCAGCCATTCATCGTGTGAGAGGCAACTAATTGAATTGATTGCTGCTATCAATAGCAAACAAATCTGTTGAGTTGTCCATGCTCATATAATCTGACCTGATTCCTTCAGCTGTCACTATCTGTGAGAAAGCTGCCACGCTACGCTTTTCTAAATCTGTCAGACCGGGGCATTTACATGTCTTTGTGTTTCCATGTTGATAGGGCAATTAATAAAATATATGTTAATAGGAGCGTAATTGTTTTACAACAGCGGTTTGACAGGGATGAGGGAGAGGAGACGTGTCAGAGGAATGAAGTGCGTGGCTACTCTGCAGCGTAGCCCTCAGCCTAACATATGGTCTCCTTTCCAGGCTTTAACTGTACCACATAATAGGAGCCTGCTGTTTATTTTTGAAACATTAGTGATGTCACTACCCCCCTTTTGTCTCCTCAAGACAATAGCTGCTGTCTCTGCCTGGCAAGTAAACAGCACCCCCTCCACTCTGATACACACCCCCCTCCTCAAAAACTAAAGGGTGACATTTGAATAATAATAACAAATCCATCACTGAAAGCTACTTCACATCTCAATTATACACACATAGTCATAGTTGGCCCTTTCAAACTAATTGTTCATCTTTGCAGAACAACCACTGCAAGTCAAATAAAAATGGATTAGGTGAAAAAACTCAATCATGTTTCCTCTAAATGCTGTTTTTTATAAAGTATTTTTTATCAGATATGAAGGAAAGACCCAGCTGCTAAACCTGCAGCCACTGGCTGACATCACAGCCTAACACTAAGGCTAATTAATGGATAAAAAAAAAATAAATAGAAATAAAGTTGACTTTGAATCTGTGAGGAAGTAAGGACAAAAAAGACAAAATGCTGTGGTTTCCTGTGTGTTTGAGAGCAGGCCGATGCCAAGTGATTCATATACAAATGACCTGAGGGAGGCAGCAGAGCAGCGAGCAAACGTGAGCATGCCGTCCTCACTCCGAGTGCGCTTGAAAGGCCATTTACATAGTGAAATCTAATTACCTCAGCTCTGTGAGAGACTATTTGATCTCAATCTTAAACAGAGCAGAACATATTAAGATTTTTGAAAAAAAAAGAGGGGGGGTGGGGGGTGGGGGGATCACTGAACAGAGGAATCAGCTTGTACACAATTCACCACACTCTTTTTAATTATTCTTCAGCGTGGATGAAAAGGGGGGAACACTGATGTAGTTGTATCCTGGGAGACAATGTGGGCTTTGGGGACATGACCCCCCACCCCCCACCCCCCAACAAAAAGAGAGGGAGAACTTGAGTGGATAGTGTTTGTTGGGCAAAGTCATTCGGCTGAAATCAGATGTTCTCAGAGCTCTTTTCGACATTAAATGACCAACATAATGGTTACTGCAGCCCCACAGAGCACGTCCTTTAGGTGTCAGAATATCAATAATAGATTATTCTCATTCTTCATGTCTTCCAAAATAAATAAAAAGAAACCATCATGAAATATTAAAGATGTCTACATTTCCTGCAGACATTTTTTTTTATGTATGGCTTTTCATTCTTGTGGAATACAATGAAAACCTTACCAATCATGACTGTAGATCATGCGTTGTTACTTTTTATTATATTATTTTTAGATTTATTATTAAAAAAATATATTTAATAATAAATCAAGCTGGGGTAATTATATAAAAAAGAAAATACATTTTTAATTTACTCAATGATAATAATGTCCTACATTTTCAAGCAACTTAAAAATATGATGACATTCTTGTTTCATCATATGTGCTGAATGCTGCTGGTCCCTCCAATGCTGCTAATTTTCCAGCAAAACAAAGCAGAACAAGGTCATGAACGTCCACATGGTGTCCTGGGGTGGCATAAAATGCTATTGTTTCCCCCTTTTTTTTCTTTTTTATTGCTGATGTAGTAGCACAATGCATGGGTATGAATTATGAATTGCTTCTCATCAGCACTGCCTACGTACAGCTGGCAGGACTGGAGACTCAAACCTTTGCACATATAGTTCGAAAAGATGCTATTTTTATATTACATCCAGATTGTCAGGTTTTCTGCACCGTTTGGGATGATTTGCAGCATCGGTGTCATACACATTGCACCTCGCGGAATAAACATATCTCCACGTTTGTGTATGTACGTTTGCATGTACATTACTCTGGAACATACACACACATCTCCTTTTCACATTAACAGAATTCCACACACGCTTCATAACCTACAGATTTTTTTTCCATTACTCAAGGATCAACTAGTGCTTCCAACATGCTCTTATTTCATGTTAGAAAATTAGAGCTTTCTGAAAATGATGGGGCTCTTTCAGTTCTTTGTTCCTGCTCTTGCTGAAATTATATGTAATTGTAGTCACTCCATGAAGATTTTTTAGCTTTGACCTTTAGCGCGTGGTAATACAAAAAAATGATGGGGAAGCCAATTTCCTGCCTGAGCCTCTTCCACATCTCAGTATGTGAGATACAGACGCAGACTCCGGGGATATGTTGATACCACTACTTCTAATGATAGTTTTAATATGGTAGTTAAATTACCTTTTACTACAACACAATGTACGGATTTAAGCATAAAACTATCCAATTGCCACTTTTAAAGAACAATTTCATAAAAGAGATCAATCATACGGCCTTATAGTGCTGAAAGAAATATATCTTTCTTTACAGCAGGCATTTTTTATGCTTCGTTTTTTTAGGAAATCTTGCAAATTCTTCTCCCTGACTGTACTACTGGGTGTGCAACCATGTCATCTCAGACAAAACTGACTTTCTGTGGACCCAGCAGGGGTTCGAGTAGATAATAACATTTGTAGGAGCCTATGGATTTGCTGTATAGAGAACTTGCTCTGTAGATGTTGACCATCAGTGTTGAGTGCATTGTGAAGCCAGCATGTCTCTACATCTAATAGCTTCACGAGGGAGAACAGTCAGGATGAATTGACTGTATCATCCAGGGCGGGAAGCTGCAAGAGAGCGCGCAGCGAGCCCTCCGCTATTCCCTTAAAGCAACGTGAGGTTTCCTCCTTCCCAATAATCTGGGCTGGGATCTCAAAGTCACGATAGGGAGCATTGTTGTTCCCCTCAGTCTATCCACGGGCCCAACATGAGGTACGCTGCTCATTTCCGTCGCTACCCATGGCTTTTTGGAGACTTTTTCAAGCAGCCAAAGAAAACAGGTTGTGAAAAAAGGGGCTGACAGGTGCCATTCCACAGAGATGCTGCTTACTTTCTATGTTTATTTTTCACCACATTAACTCTTCAGTTAATAAAGTAGGAACAATAAACTGTTATATGGGCAGTTTTAAAGAATTTACGCTTACTGTAATATATTCAGTTTAGTTTTTAAGTTATAGGTATTTTATTACTAACTGATTTTATATAGTCAACTTTAACTTTAATAAGCATATAATGCATCCTGCATGATGATTACCATCTCCAACATGAACAGCTCAGTCACTGAAGGTGCCTGATAAACAGGCTCCCTCCCTCAGGGTCTGGGAGCTGTTTTGGTGGCAGCATTGTGCACTGGGTCAGTGGTCTCCTGTTCAGGTCTGAAATCCAGTTCCCAGCATAGAACTGGAGCTGTGGTCATCAGACAGTCAGAAGGTCGGAAACTTGACCTCATCAACATGCCGATATAATGTTATGACAATGTGGTCGGGACCCACCACATAGAAAGATGTCCATGGATTTCTAGGCGTTGTCTGTTTAGGTTAGAGTGTGATGATGCTGATTAGTATTATATTATCCTTAACTCACACTAAGAAAAAAAAAACAAGACAGAAAGGTTTCTTTGCATTTTCTCTTTTCTATTGAACAAGACAATATGTATTTTTTGCTAATAGCTGAGATAAAAGTTAACAATAAAGTAATCACAGTGAAATGGTCAAAATTTGAAACTGCACCGGGATAACAAACACTTTCTTTTGATACTACATACCCAAACCAACTGGTAGAGATGCTTCAGGCAGGTTTATTTAATCAATTCTTTACTAAGATTCATGATAATCACTGAAAAAGTTGCTCAACAAAATGGTAGGTATGTCATTATATGGTTTGTCACACGAAGGTTAGAGCTCAGTGCCACTGTTTTATGAGAGTGATCTACAGTATCCAAGCATGTGAGGAGAATTCTATTTATTGATCCCGGTATGTTTGACTGAATTATAGCACACCAGAGCACTGCTATCCCTCCTTTCAGCTTGTTAGTTTTCTCTCAGTTGACCTGTTATCACCAACCCACAACACAGGCGAGGTAGCTGTGGATTGCTAGCATGTTGAGCGGTAATTTGAGCATCTTTACAGCTGTAGACTGAAGGGATTTTGTTGTTATCTTATGGTGTCCATGTAAGGTTATAGGGCTGACGGAGCGTCACACATTTACAGATGTGTGATAATGTTTATACAAGTGAATAGGAGCATGATCAGCTTCTCAAGCTATGGGCAGGTGTTGCATTACTGGGAGCGATCAGTTGAAGAATGCAGCTGATGAAAGGTAAAATCCTCCGTGTCCGTAATGCATCGTGTATCAACAACAGCTGAAACTGTGTTTTTTGACATGAGTCTGCATTTATTTAAAAACATACTTTATATTTTTGCTTGTGTTTCACAAAAGCTTCAAATAATGCATTAAGTTTTTGGAGCGAGCGGCGACAGACTGAAATAATGCTGCCAAACGTGATGCAGATGAATGAGCCTGTCTGTGATGAAAAAGTACCGACTTCAGCTGGTTTTTGAGGCATGTGCCAAACCTCAGAAACGAATAAGAAAATGGTGTGACTTTATACTTTGTAGTTGTGTGACAGAAAAGTCATTGCTGTCGCTTTCTGAACAGGTGGGAAGACCCCACTGCAGAACTTCCTTGGGATTGCTGAGCAGCACATGGGGCCGAACAATGGGGTGAGGAGACGATGTTCAGTATGTACACAGTTATAAATGAAGACAAAACACACACCCTATGTGTAATAAAGTAACTTAAGTATGTATCGGCTTGCTCTTAGTGTGCGGTTGAGTGTTATGAGCAGACCTATCCACTTTGCCCGTCTGTCTCCAAAGCACATTGCTGCATTTTATGGTTTGTTCAGGTGTAATTTTGCTCATTTCGCTCCTTTTTTTTTGTCATTTTGTTCCTTTTCCCCCTGGAAACCAAATAAGCCATGTTTGTTCCATCATGAAATTTCCCATTTTCCCAGCTAGCATCTGAGATCAAGCTCATGATTGTTGCAGGTTTTTGAGCATTACATATTTGACACGCCCTCTCTGGGGTTCATCAACAGCTGTGATGAACGTAAATAATCCTTCATTCATTGGAGTGATGACTTCCAAATTAGTGGCAGTATGACTGAACTTTATGGTCACACTATAGTCACCACAATCTCATCAGCGTCACCATCCAATCCAATCACAAAGCTTCATTTTCTTTCACCTAGATCTTTCCTTTTCAGACTTTCACCCACTCTTTTATCCCCCTTAACACCACTCATAGTAATTTGTTTTCAGCTTGATGTTCACTCTTCTAAATTTTCATTGCAACTCCAAAGCTCTGAAATAGATTTGTTTCACTTTTCTAACCTTAAAATGTACAAAAACAAAACAAAACCCTAACAAAATCCCCCTAATGCAAAATAGTTATTGCTTAATGTAATGGTGCCTGCTGACCTAAGAAGCAGCTTTTGTCATTTGCTCTTTTGTTTCCGCTTCCCTGCAAAGTTTTCCACCGAGCTGTTGGAAATGTCAGATCAATGCCTTGCAAAAAGTTTACACTTTGCAGCTCAATATGATTGTTTAGGGGCAATGGGGAGAAGATGAGATGATCTCCAAAAGGCATAAATTTAAAAGTGGATATTAAAAAAAGAGAAAAAAATGTATCTATATATTTTCTCTTTTCCATTGGATAATCACAATAGGAGTCATACAGTATCAAAAAATCTTTTTAAAAATATTATTAGATTATGACCAACTTAAACAAACATATGGGGAAAAAGGTTTAGAAGGGAATAGGAGAAACATTAATCAGCAAAAAAAGCAAAGATTTGTTGTCTAGCAGGTAGAATCTGTGTAATGCAAATGAGCTCAAATGTGTGACATTCAGTGGCCCAGACTTGTAAGACACTGTGGATAAATAGATTTTTCATCACTCTGCAGAAAATAGCCCAGAAATAAAGTCTGAAGAGCCTGAAATCTGCACTTTGAGGCTCTGACTAAACTTTGAGACGCTGATATTGATCAGTAATCCTTTGTGTTCCTGCAGATATTCATTATTTATTCATTACTTACTTTCTCCAGGCTCTGGTGACCCAGATGTCATCTCCTGCGGTGACGAACCCTGCTGCGCTGACGGCCGAGGAGTACTTCAACCCCACATCCACGCTGACTCTCAGAGACATCGGCCACCCCTGCCAGCTCACCACCAAGACCCAGAGGTGATGCAGACCAGCCCCAGCGCTGACAAGCAGCCCCGTATACAGGAGTAGAGGCGACCCAGCTCACTGCCAAGTGTCAAAGCTGACACCAGGTGTAAAATAATCAGGTTAAAATCGGCCGTCCGTGGCCGCCGTCTGCCACCATCCCGAGGTGAAAGATACGCAACAGTAAGGGCCAAATACATTTATTTATACACGTGGGAATATAGGATGTGGGCTTTTATAAATCCGGCGCAGAGTCAAGTAATTACACTCCGTGGTGTGTCTGCAGTCTGTCACACACCTCCAGCCACAGTAGATGACTCATTGCACATCGTCTGATGAAATCCTGCAGTGTCTCTCAGGGGTAAAAACACAAAGAAATAGTGAGAATAACAACTGAGAGAGGACTTAGAAAAGCCTGAGATGGCTTCAGAAAATCAGCCAAGATAAAGCGATGATGCATTTAGTGGATTTATGAGCTGAGTCTCTCTCAGCCGCCCACCAAATGGCCATCAGTGCAGACTTCCTCTGACTGCTCGGTCTGTCTTTCATTCTCCGCTGTCAGTCGTATCGTTCTTCGCCTCCAAATGAAAAGTGATGGGACATGATGAGGACAAATTCTTTGAGGCTGCGGAGCAGCCTCTTAATTCCCTGTTCATCATCACACAAATTAGGATGAGTGAAAGGATTGGTCTGGGTTTCAACACGAGTCAGCGGCTCGCGGACGCACCCTGTTAGTTGATGTCGACATCTTTTTGTACCTGTGGCCAAAGAACCGTCTGATGGAGGACATCAGTCTGCTTTAATCCTACTTCAGTCAGAACTGGTTGGTGCTCATCAGCAAACTTTCATGTGTGTGTTTTTGCTGACAGGTTTAAAGCCAAGCTGTGGCTGTGCGAGTCCCACCCTCTGTCGCTGGCAGAACAAGTGGTGCCCATCATCGATCTCATGGCCATCTCCAACGCCCTGTTCGCTAAGCTGCGGGACTTCATCACTCTGCGGTTGCCGCCTGGCTTCCCCGTCAAGATCGGTGAGCACAGGGGGGGGGGGGTGGATGATTAAAGAGAGCGGGGGGATGACAAATAAAAAAGAATAAAAATAGAATAAAAAAGTTAATAAACATGAGACAGAGGGAACGGTGAGAGAAAGGATGTCAAAGGACGGAATAGATGGATCATAAACGTAACGTAACAACGTGATAAAATGTAATGTCTGCAGATGAATGACATCAAAGCTGAGACAGCCGACTTCCTCTCATCCTTTTCTCCCCCACTTCCTGCAGAAATCCCTCTGTACCACATCCTGAACGCCAGGATCACCTTCAGCAACCTGAATGGCTGCGAGGAGGGAACCGGCCTCCGTGCTGACAGCGAAATGGCAGTGGAGGGGGACGGACAGAGGGACCCCCCGAGGACAGACACCCCGTCTCCAGGCAGCGACTCCTCCAGCGTCTCCAGCTCCAGCTCCACCAGTAAGCCCACACCCGCGGCTCGTCTCCCGTCAGACGGTGTCGTAACAGATCAGACTCTTTCTTTTTTTCCTGACAAACGTATTCATAAATCTTGTGGGAGTTGGCTGCAGGACACCTCTGTTCAGCAGAGGTGGTGCGTGATGGAGTCATGAGCCGTTTCTACGGCTGATTGGTCCCCTGTGTGTGAATCTACATCTCTGCAGAGCAGAGTTAGAACTCATCATGCGGCTGCTTCTTTGGAAAAGCCTCGATGTTAATGCGCTCCAGCGTGAGCTATAAATGCACTCGTATTTGAGTCATGGGATCATTTTATTGATAATGCTGCAGAAAAAATAATAACTCTTGATTTCTTCACCTTTTGCCCAGAAATGGTTCCTCTCGTTTTCCTTTTCCACTCTTCTCCTTTAGTCTCCTTTACTGTCACGTAACGCTCCCTCCCATCTCTTGCCCTTTGCCTCCCCCCTGTGTGAAACAGTGTCATGCCGAGCCGGAGAGATTCCCCCGTGTGTGTTCGAGCCCCCGCCTGGATACACCATGCTAGGAGGCAAACAAAGAGACAGCATGAGGGAGGAGGAGGAGGACCTGCTGCAGTTCGCTATACAACAGAGTCTGCTGGAGGCCGGGTCTGAGTACGATCAGGTGACTGAGAGAACGCCTTTTCAGAAATGTCATAAATAATTTGCAGCTCTATGCAGATCACAACTAATGAGAATAAACCACACACTCAGTTATCATGTTTCGTCCAGCGATCTTGTAAGTCATCTGACTGCGACCGGGTGCATATTAAACCTTTCTCACTGAAAACAAATGCCAGATGTTCGTGGGTGTTGGCCATTTTTCTTTTGTCTAAGATCTTTTGTTGATGTTGCTACTTCAACAAAGAACGGGATGAACTAATCTTACTGGCCAGGGAATTTGTTTTGATCTGATGTAGAGCTGAAACAAAGCAGGATTCTCATACCAGAGTCATTTCTGTCCTCCAGATTTATATGCTACACATGGGGACCATGACTCAATTAGAAAACCACAAAAATAAGTCTAAGCCAGGGATCATGTGTTCACACTGCAGGCAAAAGTAGCTCAAATCCAACATTTTTTTCCCAGATATGAGATTTTTTAATGCAACCTAAACGACACAAATCAGAGTTTCTCAAATCTGACCCAGGCTGTTCTGGATATATTCTGATCTTTTTTAAAGTGGCCCTGTGAACGCTCATGTTGCATTTACTTTCATGTTACTGAAGTCAGACAGTATCACCTTTCTGCGGCGGAGATGTGGAACACAAAATTATAAAATGTTAACGTTCATCAATTTGAACGTTTTGTCACCTCTGATTGCACAACAGCTTCAAAGCTGATAGATGCACACTGATATGTGTACCATCCATACATCTTAAAACACACTAATCCATGTGACATCACATCTTACTCTGTGCGTGCAGCTTACTTCAGGTCAACTGTTCACACTAGGGCCTGATGAAAGTTGCATTAAATTATGATGTCAACAACCACAGGGAAAAGGAATCCAGTCTGAGGACTAAAAAGAACTGAGCATTCACTCTTGCAACGAGAACATAGTACAAAGTAGGGCTGGGCCATAAGAAACAATTTTCATATCTTGATAATTTTTTCCTTAATCACAATATACAATATATATATCTCGGTATGAATTTCTTTGGTCAAGTAAACAAACATATGGTTAAAATTTACAGCATTGAGCGCTAAATG
>JBBDHI010000009.1:2902470-2921443 GCA_037177115.1 Craterocephalus stercusmuscarum | reverse complement strand
GACCCAAAAAGAATAATAAGATTTATATGCTGCACCGGAAGTGAATAAATTAAATTTTTCTGCACTCCTGAACGTTTGAAAAAGACAAAATCAGGTATTTAAGAGCTTAAAAATGTGGATTTTGCATGATATGTTCCCTTTAAGAGCTAAATTGTTGGGAAGTAGAGTTGGTGAACGAGGCCGGTGTCCTGCTGTGTGACCCGTCTGCAGCCTGGCCTCAGCTGCCTGACAGACGGCCTCACATTGAACTCCAGAACACTTTGGTTTACGGAGGAGTTCACGGTCAGCTCAATGACTACAAGCTGCTCAGTGCTGTGGCTGCAAAACAAAGCCAAATCATCGGCGCTTTCCTACGATGCTGGACAACATGTATGATGTGTTGGAGGGAAAAAGCTCTGTTTGGGTTTGACCAAACACGCTGCTGTGCATTATGCTCTAACATTTCACCTGTGGCCTCATCTGTTCAAAGGGCGACGTTTCACAAGTCTTGTGGTTTGTTAAGCTCTCTCCTCACCCCAGCAGGTCGTACATGTTCTGTCTTTTTTCTAATCGCCTTGTCATGAACAACAACATCCAACATGCTAAATGAGGTTGGAGATGTAGCTCTTTGGTTTTGCTAAATCTGACAAACATGCCGGGAAGTCTTCTTCTGGGATGCAGTACATATAACAGATCCATAAATATGTACAACTCTGAACTCCTCTTGCTACTTCCTTTGCTGTTGTGAAACTTCTTCTTTCTTTCCCGCTGCACCAGGACCCCCCAACACAAGCCCCGCCCTCCCTCCAGCCTCTGCTCCACCCCCTCCAAGAAGCAGCCGCCGGCCTGCAGCTACGACGAGCAGCTGCGCATCGCCATGGAGATCTCGGCCCGGGAGCAGGAGGAGGCGGACCGGCGGCGGCGGCGGGAGGAGGAGGAGCTGCAGCGCATCATCCAGCTGTCGCTCATGGAGAAATGAAAGCCAAAGGTCCCGGCAGGCGGGTCGGCAGGACGGAAAGGGTCTGAATGGAGGTCGCATGGGAGAAAAGAGACAATCTGGCTTTAAGCTCAGTCTTCAAGTGGCTGGAAAGAAAACCCGAATCATCTTAGTGTTTTTAACCTGTAATAGCCTGTTTCTCTTTCCTCTCATCCCCCTTGCCAGACCTTTCCCATGAAGCCATACGGTGACAAGGCTATGCGACCTTTAGACAGCAGGACTTTCCTCCCTGCGGTGCCACACGGTTCTCTCTCAACCCGTGCCAGTTTACAGTCGGCAGTACACACCCGGTACAAGTTTAGTGGACGGCCTCTGCGGACGAGGGATTTCTGACTGTTCGCAGGTCTGTGTGTGTGCGCGCGTGTGTGTGTGTTTCAAAACCAGCTCTTTGCACCAGGTCAACAGGTCTGTCCAGAAAAATGTAATCCGTTTGGCCAACTTCCTGCTCCAGCACTAAAATCCTGCTCACTGAGCCCGACTGCCACCGACTCATGTGTGAAAGGAGCAGCGACAAGTCCGAGCCGGCGGGGCGGAGAGCTACGATGAATGTCGACAAACCATCAGACTTCCTCATTTTTTTTAAATGGAAATTTTCAAATAACTTCAAATGCTAACTTTTCTTTCTTTCTTATTTGTTTTCTTTCTTTTAATTTGCACAAAAAAATCCAGATGTACTGTACTTAGCTTGTGGGTGGATCACATATATGACTGTTAATAATGTTGTTGATGAGCTCGAGCACAAAGTAAAGTAAAGGCTAGTTCTAGTTTTTACTGGTTTTATGAGGGGATTGCAGAGTGAACACTAGCTGTACTGTTTGCGAGTGAGTTTATCACAAACCTGCGTTATGAAACTATTAAAGGGAAAATGCTTGTATTGTGTCAGTGGACTGTGGAATAGAGACGTTACTGAAACCGATTTGCATCTACTCACCTTACATGAAGGGATTCTGTTCTGTGTTTCTGCTCAGTCACATTACATTATGTAAACAATATTTCAGCATGGAGTGCACCTGTGTGGGGTTCATTTTTACCTGACTCGACTCCTTCTTGCTCTTTCTGAGCACGCTCTCTGAGGAGTTGTTAATAACTTCTAGCACCTTTGTTTTGCAACACAACAAATTAAAATGGCCCTAAAAACACAATTGTAAGTAACTTAATGTTACAGCCAAAGCAGGACAACATGGCGGACATGGGCAGCTTGCGTTTGTCTTTTTCTCTTTTTTAAAAAAATATTTCTTCAACACTTCAATATCAGCACAAACCAAGGAGATCCACTTATATCTCTGATGTAATTCGTTGTGAAGGCTTGAGTGGTTGATTTCATTTTCTTTTTACTTTTTAAGAAATGTTACAAAAAATAAATGCATCCAGATGTTTTCATGATAAATGCTGGAAAATGAATTCCAATTATTAAAATAAAGGAACATCTTTTGGGAGAATGTACTGTATTTGACTGATTTATTTATTTATAATAAGTGAGTTTTAAAATGAAATTCAATAGTTGAACCAAGGTAATAAAAGGCTGGAGAAGTAACTGGTATGGAGGAACATGTTTCAACTAATTAGATAAATGGCTTCAGGTCAAAAATAGAATTTGATATAAAATGAGGACCCCAGACTGCTAAAGTCTCTCATAAAGTCTTTGTTTTGGTTTTAGATACAGCTCATTTCTTGATCCCGAGAAACTGTGCTTTGTGTTGAAGTGGCCTGCCTTGACACCAGTTTAACCATAATACTCCACAGTAGTATTTTCAGGGGAAAAATTCCATATAGTGTCGATTATCTGTGAATTTTATCTTAAAATCAATCTTAATTTATAGAAGACCCAGCGGTTGTGGTGGCTTAAAATCAAGGGTGGGGGAAAAAATAGTTTTTTGTTTCACAATTTTAAACCTTTGCATAGTTTTCACTACAGTGGACACCAATTTGACAGCTGTTTTCCACTATATTCATGGGTAATCATGCAATACACTTGCTGTAGAATATATTTATATTCAAAAATTTTAATTCAAACTTTTTATTATTTTCATTTTCATCATCATTATTATTATTATTATATTGATCTTTTTGCACTTATCAGGCTTTCTAACAGCAGAATGATGGTCTGGCTACTGTGTTCTTTCTTCCTAATTAGAATTTAGAAAAAAAACCTAGCTAAAACTTTTTGCAAAACCTTTTGTTTTTACTCTCCACAAAAATGGCAATAACGAAGAATCACAAGAATTGCAATTTAAAATCTATTCAGCACCTAAAAAAACATCAAAGAATTGAAATGGGAGCCCTAAAATCAGTGTATATAATACCTCGTTTGTTGTCCAGCAGCTCAAAAACTGGACTTATCACCAAATTTATTTTATTTTTGAGTTTGCAAAATCCTTTTTTCTCTCTTTGAATCTTATTGGTTATTTGGTTGAACGTCCAGGCAATGGTGGAGCAAGAAGGGTTGCAAGGGTGGCACTGACCACCGCTGAGATATGACTGGACACCTCTGCTGATTGAATGGTCACTTATCTGATTTTTACTAGTTTCATAATTAATAATAAAAATTGACATTTGGCAGAAAATTTCTAGAGGAGATTTAGTCCCTGTGTAATTACAAATGATGTAAGGCTGTCAACTTTGTGCTAGCATGAAGTTACATAGCAGTGCTAATCTGGTTTATGTAGCACTAGATTTGTATAAGACAATGTGGGGAAAACACGTCATATTTCAGTGAGTCTCATCAGCAACCACATGTAAATTTAATCAAGTTTTTAACATGATTAAAGAGCTGCAAATAATCAAAGAATATAAAAGAACAGTTAAAGATCGCCTCAGTTTTCAATTATTTAGTACTGACTTGGCTAGAGCTACACAATCCAGTTAAATTTAAACAGTAAGCTAGCAAGGCTGCTAGCAAGACTGCTAGCAAGGCTGATAGCTGAGCAGCGGTGTGGAAATGTGGAGAAATATTGCCACAAAACAGATCTAAATTTTTTAGTACATGGCCCCTCTGGTAAAGTCTTGCCCACCCTATGGCCACCCTACACACAGATGTAGCTCCGCCCCTGCATGCCTAAGCCCACTGATGACATCACCTCTATGCTTTTGGGTTCATCTGAGAACCGACTTTTCAGGTTGACTTTGAATTAGGTTCAAGAACTGGCAGAGGCACGGGTGCGAAAAGGCGATCAGAAGTGTAGACGGGCATTAGTTCAGCAGTCTGTAAATAACTGTCTAGCAGGAATACTTGCCAAAATACATCTATCATCTACAGTATGTCATATAAAAAGAACCAGGAGACATCTCTGTTTCCAATGACCAAAAACCTATTGGATTGCAGGGGGCAAGGCAAGAATCAGTCACTGAGAAAGCTAAACATGCTGGATTTATCCCAATGCGTGGCTTTGTAGAAGAAGGGTCCAGGTGCTGAGCTGACCTGCCTGTAGTCCAGACCTTGTACTAACCGAAAAAGCATCCCAACTTTTTTTTTGTAAATCCCAGGCAGCTCTCAAATGACATAAAACCCTTCGCCCTTCTTCCAGTTTTCTTGGCCCCTCCAGTGAAGGACAGGGACAAAAGCACTTAATTTCTCATCAGATCGGCCATCCTGCAGTCAGTCAGCACCATAAGAGAGAGCTGAACTGTTTTTAGCAGTTGCCACCTCCATCATCTTTCTACTGACACAGATTCTCGGCGCCTCAGCCAGATCCGAGGGGGTTTTTGGACTGTAGTTATTTTCAGCTTGACAAAGAGAAAAGCAGCTTACAGACTTTAAACCTATCAAAAAAAACAGCACTCAGGGTAGAGAGAGCAGGAAATGTGCATGATGTGAATCAGCTGAGCAGCAACCATGTCTCTCATGCTCCACACTGCAAACGACACACACATGCCAAGGTGCCGGTGCATGAAGTGGATGTGTAAAAGGGCAGTAATGTGACAGTGTGTGTCTTTTAAAAAGGGAGCGACAGGAGAGGAAGGGCAGCAGTTTGCTGTGTGCTTGTTATGGTGCTTCAGACTGAGTCGTGCTGCATTCTGCTTCTATAAGTAGTCCTTATTCAAACAAGTCTGTTATGTCCAAGTTCTTACGGTTATGAGGTCTACAGACCTGCAAAACAAGAGATTTTTTTCCGTCATTAAAGTGATCAATAGGTTATATCAGTACCAAAGACTCACACATCTGGCTGCCCCAAAAGCAGAATTATCAAAGAAGAAGGGCTGTGGCAAAAGGATAACAGACATCAGAGGCTCACTAAACCTCTCAGGCCTTTCTAACAAAGCGGCCCGACTGAGGCACATCACAGAAGCCTCCGCCATCCACAGGAACAAAGATGGAGTTATTTACCCACAGTGAATCCAACTTGTGAGGGAGGAGAACCGTCCGGCAGCAAAGCAGGGTCAGAACTCCGACCTCGTCTTCTGAGGAGCCGTAGGTGGAAGTGAAACGTGCCTCTAGCCTACTGCTGCGTGTTCCACATGTTCCTGATCATAATACAGCATTATCTTGCCAACACTGGTGATATTTGTTTCCAAAGACTGTCTACATTTTATGCAACGTAAAAAAAGAAACATCTGAAAAACAGAGGCATTTGCCTGTTTTCTCTTTTTTCACTTATGCATTAAATGACCACTTTTAGTTGTTAAAATCAGTTAATCACTTCCTGAAATAGAAGACTTTTTTTTTTAAGTGTCATTTACATGTGCCTCCTTTTTGCTTCTGCCTTTGATCAAAAACATATTGCTGACAGCGTCGTGCCCTTTTTGTTTTCTCTCCCAGTGACAGGAATGAGGAGAGCAGGCAGGATGGAAGGAGATGGATGCAGAGCTACAGAGCAATCCTTAGGGAAAACCTGAACATGGTTGTGCATGGCGTTTAACTTCACGATGAAGGTGTGCCTGTATAACCAGAGGATACCTATTTCATGGAATAATTACAGTATCAGCAATTACTGTATAAACACAAATAACCTTGCCTGTGGTCAAAGATCTTAAATGCTTTAAGGGGCTGGGAAATAATTTCCCTTCCTTTTAAGTGAGATGCTCCAAATAAGCTGCTAATGTGTCTGTACTCGCCTTTTTTGCGGTTTTGTTGTCACCAAAATAAATAAAAATTTGAATTGATTTTAAGATTGTCAAATGAACAGTATGGAATTACATTCTTCCCAGCAACGCTATCTGGGATTTAATAAAAGCAAAAACCTCCTCCATACCACTGAGCGTGACATAACTAGTGAAGTAATCCAGACATCACGGTCTTTGATCTTAATTTATCCTGCAATTAAATCTTCCGCTTGGAGCTTGTGAGATTTGATGCTTTAGTGACTCTGTCTCCAGCATTTTTTTTTTAGTCTGGTTGTCCTTTAATGTCACACTTTGGCTGATTTATGTGTGTGTGTGTGTGTGTGTGTCTCAGCGGGGGCCCCGGTGGCCTATATTTCAGTGTTTAATTACCCACATGAAACAGTCAGTAAAATGTCATCCTGAAATAAGCTGCGCTGAACGCTGACGGAGATCTTCCCCCTGCGGATGACTCCTTTAAAGAAATAATTACTCTTCGCTTAAAATGACAAGCAGAGAGTTTTTCTATCAAGAGCAAGTCAGCCCGGCCAGCAGGGGGCAGTAAACTCATCTGTCTTTTCCCCGGGATGAAAATCTAGTAAGTGCATCAATAACAAGCTTACCAAATTTATTTACTTCTAAAGCACTTCAAAAACAAAAAAAGAACAACATATCAGCTTTCACCTGGTTTAATTAAAAATCAGAGTAAAGACATATCTGCACTTTGAAAACAACCACAGAGACAAGTCTACTGAGAGCTGTGCAAAACAATTCTCCTCAGGGTAAGAAACATTTAAAATAAAATGACCAAAACAAAATACATACAAACAGTCATTTAAACAGTAAAGTGCATGTTCGGAGAAAAAGCCCCTCTGGTTGTAGTTTTAGACGCTCTGAACAGGCAGCGAGGGTCACACACTGGACACAGACGCTTGGAAAAAAAACAAAAACGGGACAAAAAGACATGATGTGCAGAATCTGCACGGCTTCAGTCTGAGTTCGTACATTCAGATTTCATTCATGTACAGACAAACCTGAACATCCAGTGGTTTACATGCAAACATATGTTCATCATTCACGGCTCACACACTGTACACACACCAGCCGCTCCATTGCACTGAGGTCACATGGTGTTGTACAGCAGAGCTGCAGTTCGTTGCTTTTTCTCGGCGGAAGCTTTGCGGGGCCGTCTGGACGAGGGTCCGCGGCCCTGCTGGCGCGCTGTGGGCCCCGCGCTGCTGCCGTCCGGCCCGTCCCTCTCGCCCTGTCCGTGGCTGGAGGGGGGGAGGGGGGGGGAGGCAGAGTCGTCCCGGGATGAGCCGGCGTGCGGCGACAGCACTTTCTGCTTCTTCCAGCTGTCGTCTGGGTGACACGGGGACAGCGAGGACGAGTCCTGGGGGTCTGAGGACGCGCTGCTGTGCGGCCTCAGGTCCAGGTCGCTGAGGTCGCTGGCTGACAGCTCCAGACAGTCCAGTTTAGCTAAGGAGGCCGATCTCTTCATGAGGGAGGGGGGCGTGAGGCCTGCCTGCCGGATGCGGGCCTCCAGCTCCACGGCTCGGTGCCACCCCGCTGGCTGCGGGACGCCCCTCCCCTCCTGCTTTTCTCTGAGCTGCAGTGCTGCTGCTGGGCCCGGGAGAACCTGTTTAGAACCTTTACAAAGTCCCGGCTCTGTGTCCATGGTGTCTCTGGGCCCCTGAAATGGCCCCGGCTCCTGTGCTGGAGCGTCGGTGGTCTCTGGGCTGACGGCGTCGTGGAGAAACGCCTGCAGCTCTCGGAGCGTTTGCTGGATCCGCTCCAGCTCCTGGCTGCTGCGAGCCAGTCGGATCTGGGCTTGGCAGCTGGGGCCACAGCTCTGCCCTTTGCCCCGAGGACCCGAGTCCAGCCTTTCATCTGCGTCCGACTCCTGCACCGTCACGCCGGACAGAAATATGTGGTAGGCAGCAGCCTGGCGCTCCCGGGTCTGGCCCGGTTCCGGGGCTGAGGTATGTAGAGATGATCCCACCGACAGACCAGCGGAGTCCAGTGATGATGTCCCTGCATGGCTGCCTGCAGATGTGTGCGTACTGACGGGCAGAGCACCAGACACAGGGCTGATATGTGAGTCGGGGGAGCGTGAGGGACTGAGGGCGTCTGCGCCTGAGGAGCCCGGTCTGAGATGCTGCGCCTGTATCCCCCCACGCTTCTCCCCGTCTTTGGTGTCAGAGGCAGCCGGGCTCTCTCCCTGAGTGGTGCTGGGCTCTGCAGGGTGTAGGGGCAAGCGGTTGGGCGGATGCTCGGCGCTGGGGGAGTGCAGCGGCGACCGCTGACACGCCGCCATCTCCAGCTCCTGCTTTAGCCTCTCCTCCAGCTGCTGGGTGGCCCTCCGCACCGAGCCTGCCGGCCAATCGCACGGCAGCATGGTGGGAGACGGCGGATGTGAGGGCGGAGTCCCGGCGGCAGCGGGAGCTTCAGGAGCCTCCGGCTCCTCCTGATGCTCATCTCGGACGGGCTGAGAGGACAGAGGGAGGGATGAGGAGGAGGAGGAGGAGGGAGGGGGAGATGTGGCAGAGTGGGATATGGCTTCAATCTCCGTGATGATATGCCGGACTGATATTCCGTTGTCATGGTGAGCGGGATGGGCAAGGTCAGGGCTGGATTTGTCAAAGCCGTCCTCAGACTGCAGAGAGACAGAAGATGGACTCAGTCATACCGGCATCCACTACAACTGCTGTTACCACTCTTCTCTGAGCGTCCAGCAGGAGTCGCTGATTATTTGTGAAAATGTAACATCAATTAACTCAGTGGTTCCCAAACTGGGGAGCGGGACCCCTATGGGGGGCCCAGACATATGTTGGGGGGGCGCAGCGAGGTTGAATAACCTAGCAATACAGCTGTTTTACTAACAGTTTTGCACTTTGCACTGTTAGCAAAACATGGTCGCATCTTTTTAAAAGTAGGTGTAGTAATGGACAAAACCTTATCAATCAACAACAGGGATTTCAACTACCAAAAAAAGAGATAATTAATAAAAATAATAAATTATCACAAGGCATATCTGTCCCTGAGCTTGATCAGGTTATGATTCTGGTCCATGGTGGGTAATAAAGAGAGACCACAGTGGGTTGTATGTCTCACTTTGGGATTTTTCATCTATAGAAAAGATGCTGATTACTATGCTGCATAAACTACGACGTTTCAGCCGATAAACTAAAGACTGCTTCATGGCACGTTTCTTCATATGTTTCTGTGTATGCATCGGGTGCATGTGGTAATGCGATGGGGGGGCTTGACTCGATTGTTGTCGATGAAAGGGGGGCCCAAAAGAAAAAGTTTGGGAACCACTGGACTAACTTCAGCCTGAACAACCAGACATGGACACGAAAACGAAGCATGAAACAAGAGCAGCATCATTTAAAGCTTTTTACCTGACTGGCTTCACTCCTGTTCTCCTCTCCGACCTCTCCTCCTCCCTCGGCAGACTGGGGGGTCCGCTGTTGCTCGGAAAGCGTCTGTGTTCGGCCATCTTGTGCCAGGCCCAGAAACTTCTCCCTGGCGCTGAAGAAGTCGATGCTGTCGCCGCTGTGGTTGGACGAGCCGTCGGCTTCGCCGCGGCAGTCGAAGGCGGAGCCCGGCAGTGGCTCGCTGGGGTTGTTGTTGTCGTCGCTGGAAGAACCCGGAGGCTGGGGAGCGGGGGCCGTGGGGGGGGCTGGGTCTGATAACGTCCGACTGAGCGAGTCCAAGTAGCTGGATCCCAGAGTGAGAGGAGAGACGGCCTCCGAGCCGCTGCCCTCGGGCAGCTGGAGGGACAGCTGCAGTTTGCTCCGGGGTCCTGAGATGGGCAGGTGTGTGGGGGGGGCCCGGTGGGCACGCTGCAGCTCAGGTGTGGGTGGTAAGATGTGGAGGGACGGCGGGGGGTGCGGCATGGCCACGGGCTCGGTGACGGCCACGCTTGCCGAGTCCAGCCGCTCCTCTGGGATGACGGTCGCCGCTCGCGGGCGGGGCAGAGGAAGCAAGACGGGGTCCTCGCACTCAGAGCCCTCCTCCTCCTGAGCCGGTGACTCACACACGCCGTTGGAGAGTGTGTGTGAGTCAGAGGTGTGTGTGTTGGACTTGGCAGAGACGGTGGGCTCGGCAGCGAGCGCCTGCAGCACGGCCACTCCCAGGAAATGGTGCAGGGAGGGGGAGGAGGTGGTGTTGTTGTTGTGGGCGTCGGCGTGAGATGAAGGCCTGCACACGGACTCGGACAGGTCGCTGTCAGAGCGGGAGCGCCACAGCTTGTTGTGCCTTTGTTTGCTGTGGAGGGAAAAGGAAAAACAGGAGTGTGTTGGCCACGAAACGCTTCAGAACAACCGGCGCTCCGGTCCGGTGACGCACCTCGCCAGCAGGATTCCCTGATACTCCTCCAGCTGCTTCATGAAGGACGGGTTGGGCTTGGTGACGGCGCGGCGCTCCTTCACGTAGTCCAGGGCCGTGTCCAGGTCCCAGCCGTACTCCTTCATGGCGTAGGCGATCACAGTGGAGGCAGAGCGGCTCACGCCCATCTTACAGTGAACCAGACACTTTGCTCCGGCTTTCCTGGGGAAGCGAGAGAGACGGCGCTTCGTTAAAGCCGCTCAGAGGAGCCGCAGCGGGGCGAGCGGCGAGCCCGGCCGCACACACATACTTGGCTTTGGTGATGAACTTGTACGTGTCGTTCCAGTACTCCAGCAGGTTGGTGGCCTCCTCGTCGTACACTCGGATGTTGTGGTACTCGAACATGCCGGGGAAGAAGTTGTCGATCTCCCTGGTGACGTTCAGGATGTAGCGGACCCTGTTTGACAGACGCAGAGAGGGAGGCTGAGCGAGAGCAGAGCTGAGGGAAGTCCCATGAGATGATGGGGATGGATTCTCTCGTTTAATCAAAGCATAATCTCTCCATTCATTAAAATTCTGCTACTGACAATGTGTGTGTATGTGTATAGTGATTGCTTACCCGCTGTTCTGCAGCTCCTCTAAGTTGGAGGCATTCCACTCAGAGCCCTGCAAGCACAAACACAAAGAAGTGTTTAGATGTTGTCTAGACTCCGACATGAGGCAGAGAGTCAAACTCCTCCGTTTCTCTGTAAAATGACGTGTTTTTAAACTTTTAGTCCCGTCTTTTTAATTCACAGTTGGGACTTCCGGCCACATATCTCTCTACTTTGGACTACACATCTTTTACATGGTGCATGATGCATGATTCCATGAACCATACCTCCCTTTGTTTTCTAACAAACTGCAGACCTCAGACTCACCGCTGTGAAATTTGTTTCCTGGTTAATGGTCTGAACTGGAGCTCACCGCGGTAAAGATTCATGTACAAAAAGGCCTTCTTGGCCTGCTCCCTCCCTAACTGTGTGTCCAACAGACACCTGATGGTCCTCATGCTTTGCATCAGGATAGACTCACATATTTGTACTTTTACTACTTCAAGCCCTCATGTCTTAATAATCTGAATTTATCACTTCGCTTGATCTATTCTGTTTTTACCGCAACAATGGTTTTAATTGTGATTGTTTTTGTTTCTCTTAGCCAGAAGTCAGTGATCTCATCGGGACTCTCCTGGTTAAAAACACTGGAGGTCTCACTTAGCAGCAGCACGGTGCTGCTTATCTACTTTTCTCACTCTGAATGTGTGTAAATGTGTGTGTTCACAGGTGGAACTGGAAGGAGATGATATTATTGTTAGTATGAAAGCAACAGCAGGAAAGACTGATGTGTGAATAAATCGCTGTCATGCCATTAAAGCACGTGTAGATGTAATGATGATGATTGTTGTTTAGATTAACACACCGGAGGAGCATCATTAAGACTTGTGAGAAAGTTTCCACCTTATTCAGTCAAACAAAAATGGATGATTTAAAATGCTCTGCTTAGCTAAAAACAAACAAAAAGTCTGTTTTTTAATTATTTTTAAAGATGGATGTGGGTTTAATTATTGATGCGTATCTGATTCAATTTAGCAACTTTGATTTACTAAAACACTCAAAATGGTGACAAAGTCTAGTTTTTACATGTTAAACTGTGTGTCAGAGCAACAAATCTCTGTTTGGTGATCATGGACCATCTTCACAATAATGAAACTCCAGAGTTGAACTTGAAGTTACACAAGAATGTAATCATGCTCGGTCGGCCAGGCCTCGGTGCTTCTGAAGTCTTACCAGGAAGACGTGATCGAAGATTTCCGTGGGGCTGTCCATCTGTCCCAGGATGACGATCATCTCGTTGTCTATGAACTCCTTAAACTCCCGCAGGTTACACACCATCTGCATCTCCAGCTCCGTTCGGATCTGGAAAAATGCCGTCAGCAGTTCAGGGAACAGAACGTGGTGATGATCGTGATGAAAGCAGACACGCGTGTGTGTGTGTGTCTCACCTCCTTGCAGGTGACATTCTCCAAGTCTTTCTGCATCATGATTTCTCTGAGGCGCATCTTGATCAGCCTCTCGGTCCGTTCCCGCTCTGTGGGCCTGCACACACACACACACACACACAGCAGCATGAGCATTTTAAAAATAAGAAATAAACAAGTAACACCTTGAACGTATTTTCACTTTCTCTGCAAAAAACAAAACAAAAAAAACAAAAAAAAAAAAACAACAGCTCCAACAAAAAGAACTACCTTCAAAGTCGCTGCAGCGACAATTTCCTTCTGTTCATTCATTCATTTTTAGAGCCTCAATGAGATTACTTGTTCTGCGAGAGAATCGCCACTTTGTCTGATTCTCAGAAACTGCAGTGGGAACAGAAAATCTGAGCACGGCCGACAGCGATGTACAACAAAGTCCTCTTGTAGAAAGTGCCTGTTGTTGTGCCTGGCTCCGTTTCTAACAACTCTGCTGGGGGATGCATTTAGCCTTTGGACGTCACACTGATGGTACCAACAAGTGGCTTAATTACATCTCTGGAGAGAGCGGCTCAGTTTGTCTGCAAGCTTCTCTCATGTTAAATGTTCTTGTTTTACTCTGTTTACTCAGCAGTCCAATGTTATATGACGGTTTGGGTCCCAAAGAAGGGGGGAAACACCACGACCTCAGGTGTGTTGATGCAAACTTAAAAGGCATCCTGTATAAACGGAAAGATTTATCTGGCTGATCTCACGAGAAAAGGTCTTTAGGGCCAAGCCATCCTTATCATCCAGGACAGGTTGTTACCAGTTACAAGACTTCAACTTCACAACAAGCCCCAACTCGCCCGCAGATGACCCTGGAATGGGAAGGCTACTTACTTATAGAAACAGAGAGAGAGATAAAAAAAGAGAGACTTGCAGTAATTGACGACACGGAGCGGAGCTACTGTGTACATGAAGAATGGAAATTTTATGTCCCTTCCTGAAACTGCTGATAAATAAGGGCCCTGCTCGTAAATCACACAGAAGAAACAAGCGGGAGCGGTTTCACAGGGAAACAAGCTGATATGTCAACAAATGGCAGCAACAGACGGGAATTCAGTGTGTTAGATGTGTGTGTGTGTGTGTGATCTTGATAAGCAGGAAGGAACATGCCTCCAGCAAAGGGTTAATGACTGATCTATTTCTGCGTCTTAGCAGGCGCTGAATACAGCCGTTACTTAATAATCAACTTTAAAGCGGCTTTATTTCCCGCACACACACCCCTGCCCCCGCCACCTGCTTCTGTCCATTCCTGTCTCCGTCTACCTTCACATGCGTCTGCTTGGAATTCATCTTTCCAAATGTAAATCAAGCCAGTTAAAGCCTCGGCTATTTTGGACCCTCCAGGATCTCTGAAGTCTGTGCGAGTGTGTGTGTGCGAGCTCGAAAGAGGCACTCCAAATAGGTAGCGCATGTGACTCAAGCAGCAGGGAGGGGAATTTCCCTTGTATTAGTAAAGACATAAATCCAGGAGTCGTGTCATTCCCTTTGCTTTCTAACGCTTGCAGCTCTGTTGACAAGTCATTAGAAAAGCTGAGCATGTGGACACCTAAATATCCCGATATGCCAGTGCGTTCTTTTTAAAGTCAACCTGGAAAGCTGGAGACGGCCCCTGACCCCAGCTCCAGCCCACTGGCCTCGCTGCAGAGATACGACACAGCTGCATGTGAGCAAAGGTCTTGCGATGTTGAGGTGCAGATGTGGTGCATCTCCTGTGAAACACATTCGGCATGCGCTCCGCTTAACGCATTTCTGGAGCGCACATGTCAGGCGAGAAGCTCACCTGCTGAGCCATCTCAGTTAACGAGGACTGGAGCTCTTATGAAAAGGAGCAAATCTGAGAAAGGAAAAAACTGACTGGGAAGTCAAGATGATTTGATTTCACATTTAATCCTAATATTAATGCTCTTCTATGACTTCCTGAGGAGGATTACGTCTGAAACAAGGCGCACTAAGCGAGACGGTCATCTTTATGGGATTTTAGCGGTTATAGAGAAAGAAAAAAAAAAGTCATTGTGAAGGATGTCTTGCTAGCCTGTAAAGAAGTCCTGAAAATGTTGCAATTAAAGGAGGAAATGTTTGAACCCCTGCAGGATAACCAGCAGCTTTGGGTGTTGAAGTCAACATTTTTCTGACATACAGTTAAAATTATGTAATCATCTCTGACTCGGGTTAGCTGACAGTGTGACATGTTGAGGGGCATTCACTGAGCGTTACATTATATGGATAAAAAAACAACGAAGTAGTTTTTACAGATAGGTCTGCTGTTCAGACATTTTAGTCAGTGTGCACTGTTGTGTGGAAGAAAGCCTTGTTTATTTATTATTCATGGTTAAATCAGCAGCGATTCTGCTAATGATTGGTGGGAAGTCAAAGCTTCTTTCATGCGTTTCTAAATTCTCTACTGAGGTTTTGAGGAAACCCATTTTCTTTAAATGTGCTGTGCAGAAAGGAGCCTCCTTTTCCATCTAAGAAATCCAGTTATACGCAGCATCTATTTATCGTTTACAGAGCAGAGGAGATTTAGTTGGAACGAGACTTCATGGTTGCTCTACTTTCCTTCTTTGAAGTATTCATGCAATTTTATACGGTTATAGTGTAATCTACAATTATTGTGATAATCATGATATTGTGATTATTACTACGACACTGATACTGAATTTGGTCTGATGCGGGATGCAATCCAGCAGGTTTTCCACGTTTTCCCGTTTCCACACACCTGCATCACAATCACATTCTGCACAATGACTCATTAATGGGAGTCGGGTGTGTTGTAGCAGGGATCCGTGGACAACCTGCCGGGTTGTGCAGGACTCACAGGACCAAAATGAGCATCAGCGTTCTAACAATCGCAGCAAGAAAAGTAGATTTGTGACATCTCTGACTCCTTACAAGGAATAAATGTGCAATTTGACCTCGGACAAGTTCAGAACCGTGGTTTTTCATCCAACACATCTGTTGATTTAAAAACTATTCAGAGCAGCACTTTTCACTCCACAGGAATGTTACACCACGCTATGGGTACAAACAGAGCTGGGGTAAATGGCTGCCTGCGTGGAGCTCCAGCCGCTTAAATATTCCAGTGTGAGTGTGCGTTCATCCCTCTCCTCAACTCACAGGTCTGTGAAGAGGACGGGCGAGTTGGCGCGGTGCGACTCCACGTCCTGCATGGTGTTCCATTCGTTGATGCAGAACTGGTTAGAGGAGACCCGGCTCTGGTAGTAGCTGACCCACGTCAGGAACAGGCTGCCGGGGTAGTAGTTATGGCAGCGAGCCACCTCGCAGGCTTTGTGGAGTGACTGCAGGGCTGACCTGAGGAAAACAAACGGTTAAATAATGAGTAAACAGCAGCCGGGAGAAGGACGGCGTGAGACAATGCTGCCGTTACGTGTGGATGAATCGGAGGATGTCGCCGAAAGAAAGGGACAACAAAATGAGGAAATGAGGAGGAGGCATTGTGAGAGAGATTAAGAAGAGGGGAGAGATAACGAGGCAGAAAGAAAGAAAGCAGGAAGATAAGTAAAACGAAGTGGGGGTCAAAGTCACAAAGGGTACTGCCATGTACACAACTTCCAACTTCATGCTCGCTTCAAGCAGCAGCCATTCACTGAGAGAACAAGATGCTGCTCACCACATGGCCTGGACAGAAACCGGCTTAAAGATATGAACTCTGTTCGTGGTCGATACACTGAACCCACTGTGGAGACAAGAGAGACGGATTAGCAACGGGAGGCCCAGTGAACGACACAGCTTCAAGTAAAAACACTAAGCAGCAGTCAGCCGCCCCGCGGGGAGCCTAAGAGGAAGCAGGACGTAGGAGTGTCTCACCCATCTCCATCCAAGTGGATCCGAGTGTCACTCCACAGAGGTAGAACCAGCCCCACAGAACAGCAGCTACAAGGAAAGATCAATAAACAAACAAACATGAGGCACCGCTCTGACATAACCCAGACAGGAGTCGCTCAGAATCTGTGTTTACTGACAGGGACTTTCCCCACAACATGCCAGATCTATATCTGTATGAGTTACTGGATCAAAAATGTAACTAAACAAAAAAACTAGACAAAGAGAAGCAGCATTATCTCTGCAGACACATGGTGGTCTACTGTTACCATGGCACTGACCTATCAGAAGAGACAAAGTCCATGCCGAGCACGATGCTTTCCTCCGTGTCCTGTCTGCCGTTGGTGGAGACCACCACCATGTAGCGGGTCACCTGAGTGTAGGCACTCTCCAGACGCACAGCCTGCAGACAGAACAGAGGAGGATAACGTCTCCATCGGCCCTTTGAAGGAGCATCACAAACCAACCAGTCCCCATCTCAGGGTTAAGTTAGTTTTTTTTATCTGGAGAAGCCAAGTTTTTACACACAAAGCTGCTCGCAGGAATAACAGGTTGCTCACAGATTAAGCTCGAATATTTACTGCTTCCAGTTCTTTCAGTGCTATACGTTTCTAGCCGGGGTATAACTGGAATAAGCAGCGCTTTTTTTAAAACCCAAGCAAAGTTTCAGTTCTTTATACTTGCTAACAAAGAAGTGAAACCAGGCACCGGAGTATACGCTTCATTGTGATTATGCGGCTCTGATCTTTGCTGTTGTGTTTATATGAGCACAATTTAGGCAAATTCAGGTCAGCAGGTAGTGCGTTACTAACCAGTCGGATGGTATCCTCAGGCCGCAGCACAGTGAACATGGTCTGAAGGTGTTTCTGAAGGTCACCTGCATGAAAAAGATCCAGATGTTCAGCTTTAACTTCAGTTTCTTTTGGACAATAATCTCAGTTTTAGTAAAAGGCTAACAGAAAACCCATGACGGTGCATCATTATCCCCCGAGGTGAGACTTCACAATGGCCTCCTTCACATAACCTAAACTCTCATACCAAGTCTAGTCCCAGTAAAAATACTTCTTTGTAAGACAAACAGACACAACTAAGCTTCTCTGCACTGCACATTGCCATGATGCAACCATTAAACTGAAACGAGGTGTATCAGACAGATGTCTGGGAAGTGAACGTGCAAGTCTTCACCTGTGTGCTTGTTCCTGCTCTGGCTGAGGCGAGGAGCGGAGTTCAGCGGGGGGCTGCTGCCCCTCGGGAGGAAGAGGGCTGCACCTTTCACCGTGAGGAAGCTCTCGCTGATGCTGGAGGGGAAGAGAGGAGAAAAACGACACTTGAGTATAAAACCGAGGCCTAGAAAGCTTCGGCCAAGTTTGAATTTGGTGTAATTTCAGTCAGCGTTTAAGTGTACCGCATTTATAATCACTTCCTTGCACATGCTGACGCCGACTTCTCAAAACAAGTGCGAGACGGTTGCCAGAATGTGGCCAGCTTTGTCACGGGGTTATGTCACGGTGTCACAATGCTCCATTCAGCTGGTGTGTGGTTTGCACGCTCCCAAAAGCCGAGCTGACAGATCCATGCAGGCAAAACACGATCCGAGCCCCAACGTGAACTCAGAACACAATGTTCTCTGCTCCTCCACACAGCTGGATCACACTCAGACTTACTCACACTAACAGCTGCCAGCAGGGAGGGATGGAGGGGGAACTGGGAGGAGACCAGGGGTCCGTGAAGGAAGACTGAGCGAGTCTCCTCCTCCACAATGTTTGAGCAAAGATAAGAGCTGGCCGGCGCACAGCGATCTGCATTAGACGGGGCTCTGCTCCTCTCTGAGGCACCTAATCTCATTAACTGGGACTGAGCGTTGAAGAAAACACTGAATAAACTGGAGGTCAGAGGTTTAACTGGATACCAGAGCAGTGTGATGGGAATGTGTGGATCACAGAACAGGTTGGAGCGCTTACTGCTGTGTCTGACTCTGCCGCTCATGCTGAACAGGAGGCTCCCGCTTGGGCCAGAAGCTGCTGCATTCATGGCCTCCTGCCCTTCCTCCTCAGCAGATCACATTTGCACCAAAAGCTCATGGTTTTCTTTATTTTTATTCTTATTATCATTTTGGAAATTGCATCATCCAGTTTGTTGCAAGGTGTATAGAACAGGAGATCTGCATAATGCCGACCCGTCTACCGCTCCCACTGACAGCCGTTAGAACCAGACCCTGGCACTTTTATGAACTTCTTCTTTGTCTATTAACTCTCCAAATAATAATGCTTCAAAATTAATCCATCAATCAACTGCTGATATATTCAAGGTTAGAATAACCTCAGTCCAAACCCGCCACTCTGATCCTGCTTTTTGGAAAAGGGATTTTTGTGACAAAAAGAGCTTTAAAAACAAAAAAGAAAGCAAAAAACAAAAAGATGTTTATGGTTAAGTCTGAAGTTCCTGAACAGATCAGATGTGTTTTACATTTTTATGACCCTTTTATGACCATTTTGGCTCCTAAAAGGGTAAAAAGTGTAATGCTAAGATCCCATGCATGATATAAATATAACCTTTATTTAACTAAGTGAATGAACAAGATAGAAACAGTTCTCCACCAGTTCTCATTTACAATGATTCCTCGGGCCAGAGGCAATAATAAAACATACATAAATTAGGGATGCTCCGATCATACTTTTAGCCACCGATACCGATACCGATCACCCTTGAGTGCCGATCACTACCGATCA
>JBBDHI010000009.1:2846413-2858346 GCA_037177115.1 Craterocephalus stercusmuscarum | reverse complement strand
ATTCCAGGCTTATCTTTATAGAAAAAAATGTATGTCAAATTTTCTTTGGAATAATCTTCCAAATAAAATGTAACTGTCAAATATTGATCGTTTATGTAATGTTTTTATTTATGAAGATGCCAAAAAACAATGAGATAGCTAAGAAAGCTAAATGTTCATATAAGAAAAGATGGAATGCACTATTTCTCAACATAAACAGTCACATTTGCACAATGCAAAGAGAAATGAACTTGTGGACACATCATGAAACGTGTTCATCTTCACAATTCTCTGGTCCTTGTATAAATAGTGTCAAAATGTCTCTTACCCAACTTTAGAAATTAGCCCAAATATGTAAGAAGTTCCTAAAACACATCACCTGTATCCAGCCTGACTTGTTCATCTCTTCAGACTCTACCAGCAAAGTCATTTTGTGGGAGCTTATGGTACCTCAGGAAGATCAGATGGTACAGGTCCATGAGTAAATATCAGCATCTTGTGGAGGAGCGCCAAAGTGATGGGTGGTGTATAATCTGGGACGGTGTTGCGGTGGGCTGTCTGGCTTTGGACGCCACTCTCTCTGCAAAGCTCCATTGAAGCTTGGAGCAAACAGAGGGACGCCATATGTTCCAACAACCAATGTCACAGAAAGAGCCACGAGATTGCTGCGGTCAAAGCGAAGGGGGGAGCCTCCACTCGTTGCCGGGATGCCTGGTCAAACCCAGCTATTTCCCCCGGATGAGGGAGTCTGTTGTAGAAAGACCTAAAATCCCACAGGACCCCTGGCCATAATGAAAAAGGTACACTCAAAAATTCAATTTCAGGTATCAACAGATCTAGAAATAGCTACATCTATGAGGTCATTTTAAAACTGTCATGTACTAAGTACCTGAAATTTTTACTGCCAAACCTTAGAGGCAGCCCAGATTTCCCTGTAATACCACTTTGTACCTCTAGATAGGACACGAGTCACAGTAGTATCTAGTCTGCCATGGAGCCAACAGGAGAAGAACAGTATGCATTAGAAGAGATCATGTAACAATATTATATTGAGTGATGTTTGCCAATATCCAACGACTGGCACAAAATTATATCACGGGTAATTGATGATTATCACTTAACATCTTTATTCCTGAGCTCAGGCGTTAAAAATGAATCAATGTAATGAAAAACAAACTGTTCTAATGAGAAAGACTGACAGGACAGCGACGTCTAAATAATAGTGCGCATGATAAATGGTTAGCTTATCCTTTCTTGGACAATGTTGGATCGATATCAGTTGATACTGACGGACTGATATGTCAATGTAAATGGATGTTTTCTTATAACACTAAGTAGACCCCTGTGTTGGTTTAAACAGACAGCTGACAGACGCAAAGCAGAGGAGAAAAGCAGTAGTCAGTAACGGTGGAAGTTCTTGGTGAGCTAGCGTTACCTTCACCATCACACGCTGTCACAAAGCAACCACACTCAGCAGCACCGATATGAAAAGGCAGAACATGAATAGCTCATGAAATGAACAATTAGATGGATAAGAAAGAACCACAGAACAACAGTAAGAGTTCTTTTTCCTCAAAAGCAGGAGATCTGAAATCTAATGCTGAATGTGCAACTTTTTTTCGTGGCCTGTCAATGGGACAACTTATGTGGTTGCAGCTAACATGATGACTATGGAATGGTGACTTATTATCCACATTAATAGGATGCTAGTATGCCTCTGTTTTTTGTGTGACTTACCAAAGAGGAAGAGCAGCAAGATGACAAAAAGTATCTCCTTTGCATCAATAAGGCTAAACCAGTACATAAAAACCTTAGCAATGTTATTTTTGCTACAGTATTTGAGCCGATTTAATCAGGTGTGGCTCGCTTTATCCCACAATATCAGAGAAAGTCAGACAGTAACATCAAAGTTACTGTATGCCTATCTTACAGTTGATTGGCTATTGGTTATTTTCAGCAAAAGTGGAAAAAAAATGTTTTTTTTTCTTTTCTCCATTTGCCAGGTCATCCAGTAGGTTGCAGAGGGAAAATGGCAGCTCAATCACTTAATCTTGAAAAGAAATACAAATGTACTCATCTGGTAAAACTCTGCCACCTTGTGGTGATCCTTTTAAAGACTAAAACTGCTCATATCTACCTTTAAAAGTTGAGCACTTAAACTATTGTCAGTGAAAAGAAGGCAGGTGTTCTGTGGCACTTTTGTTACAGATTCATTTTGATCTTAAGGGAAAAAAAAATTTAAGGTTCATCTGAAAACCTTAAACATTTAATTTCTCAGGCTCTTAAGATTTTTGAATGTTTTTTTTCCTCTCCTCCTTCAGACAAAAGAACTTGATCAAAACAAGCAAAATGACCAGAAATAAATAGTTTCATGTCCTACTTGACTGCTTCTGCCTGGGAAAACTACAGTATAGCACGTGTTTGAGGGCTGACATCCTACTAACACCTTATTGAATGACATAAGCTCTCCTCCGGGATTTATCAGCCTCTCATTTCTTCACCACGAGATGCGCCGCCACTAAAACTGGGGCAATGTAAAAGATGTACTTATCTGAGTGGGATGATAGCAGGTTCAGCTAGTTAATTAGAGCTAGCAAGACTCTAACAGATTAAATACAATTTTCCAATTCAAAGGTTGCATACATCTAAAATGTTCTCTCTACTTTCATAACACAATGACTGATTTCCTTTATGTCATTCTTGATTTAATAGAAACTAATTTAACGTGTCAAATACTTTTGATCAATTCAAGGTAGAGTTTTTTAGAAGCGACCTAGAATGATCTATGAACAAGAGCAACGATTACCAAAACAGTCAGAAGTCACGCATTTGCCGTTTCTGTGTAGCATTCACATTAAGCTCCAAAAATAAATGTTTTCCAGACATAACGTGGCTCTCCTTGGCAACAGAGACAAAGTGCATTGCATCTCTAAGATGCTGCTGTGAAAGATATTTCGTGAATGCACATCAACCATGTGAGAAAAGATTACTAGAGTATAAGCTGTGTATTACTTACAGCTCTAATAAGATAACAAACCTTAAGGTCTTCAAATAAGCATTTGTATTCCCCAGAGATGTTTAAACTGCCTCTGCTGCAATTCTATATAAAAGGCAGGTTATTGCTTGCCTTGTTGTAATTATTCCAACTGATAATGCTGGGATTCTATATAAAAAGCAGGTTGCTACTTGTCTTTTGTTAATTATTTAGGGATTTCCCCGAAATCTGACGAGCCTAATGCCTACAATCTGCACGCCCAATCGAGCAGCGACAGCTGACCTCTCAGCCGGTGCCAGATGATAGAATGTGAGCAGCAGGAACCGCACATAGTTCTTTCAGTCAAAGGAAAACTACAGTCAGTTTAAGAAAGAGAATGTTTGTGTTATTTCTATTTTTCTATCTTTGGAAAACCCTTCGTTAAACCGTGTTTTACATACCTGTATGCTGCCAATTTGACAGATTCAAGAGAGGACATCTGATCAAAATCCCTGTGAGTTGAATAAAGATGGATCACTGATATTAGGCTCTTCTTATGGGATAATTAATTACCCTCACACAAAAATCCCAAACACACAGAAGTTTCCTCCACCGGTAACAATCCGACAGCACATCCAGAACGCAGAGATCCCACAGACGTCACCATGAGCTCTTACCTTGATATTTTTTAGCAGTCTTTATTGACGGCGGAGTGTCTGGCCATCTACAGCGCAGGACGTCGCCTATCAGCGCTGACTAAACCCAATCACACAAATCCCACATGCATGGGCTTACAGCAGGCCGTATTCTGCTCCGTATGGCTTAAGACACAAACACACACACTCTCACTCAAACAGGATCCTTGCCCCTAATCCAAGGCTCCTTGATGAATGTTTACAAAAGGGCAAAACACATATGGATGAACTAATTACATAAAGGTGAAAAATGCTGAAAAACCACCCTCCCAAAAATGAAGATGGAAGTTTTAGGGTGATTATTTAACTCTCAGACTGCTCTGTGCCCTGCTCTAACTAACCCATTTACAGCCACCTGCAACCCACTGTGCCAAATGGCAGCATGCCAGATGCAGTAGTACATGTACTTAGCCTTCATTGTGTGTGCGTGTGCGTGTGTCTGTGAATAAAACGTAAGGCTGAGGATAAATGTAAGGAATAAAAAGGCAGCATCATGGGCAGAAACAGAGAACACAGTTAGACTGATGTTAAAATCACTCTTTTCTCTCACCATTTAAAAGCATCCAAACTCCTTTGCAAGTCTTATATCAGCTAAAGTAGTAGGCTAATCCTCATTGCAACACACACACACACACATACACACAAACATCTGAGAAGTGGAAGAAGTGAGTAAAAAAAAAAAAGGCAATTAGTAGGCCGGTTGTGTGACGACTGGTCCTGTATGCTTCACTGATGGCTAATTCTTCCTGTCAGACACAAATAGCTGCTACATGGCAACTACCATAAGAATAATTTTTTACGTCAGAACTTGTAAGCCTGATTGGACGGGTTCATAAGTTCACAGGCCTGCTTTGTTCTGCCTCTCATACCTGAAAATGTGTAAACAATATGCCTTTCTGGGCTGCGTTCAAGAGCAGCAACACTCAGTGATGCTTTTTATAACTGTGGGCCTGTTTTGTCTTGTTATAGCAACAACATGGGAAACCTCAGACATCACGAAACGTGAACCTCAGCCAGGCAAAGACAAACAAGTTAGATAATTCGTTAATTTTTGATGTTTTCAAATTATACAAAATCATTGTAAATTTTAAATAAAAGTTACAGTGACACGAGGCAAGATGATTTAACTTCAGTAACACCAGCTCAAGAAAGCTCATTCTGCGCAGTCAACTCTTTTCATGAGACGTAATAAAAATATCCCGGCAGACAATAAAGATGCTATCTGAAGGGAAAAAAAGTCTAAGAAATCAAACTACGGTTATTGACACATTTGGAAAAAGCAATGCTGATGTCATGTACATTTTAAAAAAATGCGTTAGTACTATGTAGCTGCACTTTAATTGAGACTTTTTCATTTTCACGTTTTCATGTAATACCACTTTATTCCAGTAGATGGAATAGCCTTTGGGACCAGAAAGTCAAAAGCTGGTAGTGTTAATGTTGCAGCATTGGATATTCGGCTCTTTTGGCACAGCTGCCTTAGCAGAGCTGGCTCTTAAAACTAACAAATGATTAGTTATTGAGGATCACTTTTGCTTTTATCTCAGCCTAGTTTTGCTTGTTTTTATGTTTTTTCTTAGAAAAAAAAAAGACTATTTCTTCACCTTTTACCAATGGCTTCCATTTAAATCCAACTCCCCAGTATGGTCTCTGTCAGCTCCAGTAAACCTCCAACCAAACTTATGTAACAAACATTTCTTGTGAGACTTGTGAATGAATGAATAAATCTAGTGGGAATCGAGCAGCAACCTCCCACTAGGAAACGTGATGCAAATGTGGAAGAGCAAAAAAATTGCAGTTTCCTCTTCATCCGCTAGAGGCTGGCTCCAAAACAGAGCAGTTTACCATTGGCTCCCATGTTAAAAAGACCAACTTTACAGCAGAATTAAACATGTTTACAGCCTGGTACAAACACCCATTTTAGGTTTAAAAGCTCGGGTTTATCTTCATGACAACTGTGGGGGGAGTGAAAAAAAAATTCGAACTCATCTGTTTAGATACTATTTAATCCTAAAATTCCTCATTATTATGGGCGTGTCTTTTTGATTGACATGTGCCTGATATTCGGGAAAACGAGGCCTGGCATAGCGCAACCGCGGTTTTTAGCCGCTAATAATGCTTCGTATTTTTAACCCGACTACCTCCGTTGGCTGGTTAGCTCCCGTTGCTCCGGGTTTGCTTTGTTAGCTCGTAGCTCGGAGTTTGATGGGTGTCAATCATCCCCCTCAACGCTCTCAGCCCCCCTCTTCGCGCATCGTCATCGGCCATTTTTGGTCTGGCGGAGGAAGGAACCGCCCAATGAGCTTCTTTTCAGCTCATCAGAATCCTATGGGTCATGTGGTTTAAGAGTTTGTGATTCTTTTTAGTCTATGGTGGGAATGGAATAAAAACTCCTTAGATGCAAAAACTCTGCCCCCTAGTGGTAATAACTTTTACAAAGTACTCCTTTGATGCTTATTTAAACAAACTGAGGCTAACACTTGCCTTTCACCTTATTTTATATTACTGAAGAATTTACCAGCTCATTTTTGACAAAGATATACATACATGAACAATTATCACTCCATCACAGGCCTGCAGCTGTATTTGAAGCTAAATTTGGTTTCACCAGATTCTCCAGTTTCAGCAGGTTAACCCTCACATACTACTGGGGTCATATTTAACCTGGTATGACATTTAACAGCAATAAAAATACCCCAAACATAATTCCTTTAGGAAAATGACTTTCTGTGAAATGACCCAAAACACATAAGAATGAAAACATTTTAAAATCCATGCTTTTGTTCAGGTCCTTGTAAATAAAGGTTCTGCACCAGTTTGTAAATATATACCAGTTTGGTACAAATCAATAAGAAACCGTACTCCAGCTGTAAAGCAATATGGACTGTGTGTGTGTTTATGTATGGTGTTTTTAGGGACAGCTGTGGCAAAGTTCATAACTTTATAGACATGAGTTGCCATTTCAGGGACTGACATTATGGCAATAAGATGTAATGTGCAACAGAGCCCTGATCTGATCTTCCAGGATGAGGAGGTTGGTACTGTAGTGATTTGGAGGAAGAGTCAAAGTGGGAGGATGTTTGCAGGCCCTGCGATAAAGATGACAGAAGGCAGCAAAGCAGATGTTAAAAAATATGTTTGTTGGTCTTCTGTTCATGAACTGTATAATTAAGACCACTAGGGCCTAAAATATTTACATAAAGATCATTCTAATCTCTTATGATAGAGCAACGGCTGGACTCCCATTAACGAGTCATTGTGCAGAACTTCACAGGTTGTTGGATTCATTGGAGTCAGGCGTGTCGGACAGTGAAAACTTGCAGGACTGAGACTCCAATCAGACTGAATTGAGGAGCCCTGTTATATATCCCAGTGGTTTCCTGAATATTCATCTTTAAATTAAATTAATTTACTGTTTTTTAATTGTATTGTTACAAGTTCTGCATGTTTTAATGCATTATTTGTAGCTTATTTCAATTTAGTAAACCAAGTAAGATTATCAACACAATTTGTTCTATTTTTAAATAAACAAGTGACTGAATATATTGTTTTTTAAAATCCTATTGTGATTTTTCTTATTTGACCCAAGGAAGAATAGCCACTACTTTGGCAGTGGATGGGGATCATATGCAATAACCGACATCTAAATTATGGCTTTAATGTAAATTGTACTGTAGCACTTGATGCTTTTTCTCCTCCTGTTCTCTTATTTATTCACTATTTATTCAGGCTGCATTAAATAATGTGACAAAAACTATTTGGATATTCTAATAGATGGATTGCTTGTCTGGATATGCTATAAAATCATTAAGGATGAAATTATGTTTATGGGTTTTTGTTACAAGTAAAAAGTAGCGCACTGATACGAGCCTTTAAAAAGTTTTCAATGGGAGTGTTAAACTACTGTCTTAAAGATCTACAGTCTGGGACTGAGATTTGGCAGCCAAATTACCCATCAGATACCTGTCAATGATAGTTAATATTAGTAATTTACCCAAAAATTTACTTAATGACCAAAAGAAGAGGTTGCTCAGCCTTGATCTTATACTTGAAAATGGTATTTACTGGTATTAATGCTGTCTTTTAAACTGGCAACTGTGGAAAAATGTTTAAATAAATGGGTTTATCAGGTAAAAAGATGCCGACTGCAGACATATATTTTTTCTGCTTTAGATCAGCAAACTGATCTGATTCAAAATTTCTCCCAAACAGATCTAAAGCCACAATGTCAGAGAGCACGCACCTGAGCAGCCGTTTCATCATTACCTTTCTGCACACTAAATTTAAAAAAACAAACATGCTTATCAAACCTCAGTGTTAAACAAGGTCAGACCCAGATAAATAAAAGCAGTGCTGCTCTGAGGGAGGATTTACGAATGAAATAGCACGTCTTGACATCAATCAGCCAGCTGTTACGTCATATTTTATAGCAAGACAATATTTTAAAATGAATTCACTTAGATTCCAAAACTACTGAATTCAGAATTGACATGAATAAAGAAAAACTGGATGGTTGTTGCTGAACATTTCAAAAGGAGGTGAGCAGCAGATAGATATATAAAATGGCTGCAGGATAAGCTGGAAGCGCTTGTTTTTTTTAACAAACTATAACGCATAAAAAAAAAAAACATTGAGACTATAATATTCTAACAGCTAGCTTGTTTGCACAGCAGTAACTCAAGAAAAGCCCAACTGCTGGGAGGCCAGAAGTCCTCATTACCTCGACAGGAGTGTTTTAAAGCATGAAGAGGAGAAACGTCACTGAGGAATGAGTGCAGAGAAAAACAGCACTGTCGATGTGTTTGGAAAGGACGGAGCCCACTTTGTGCTTTCAAAATTGTGGACGATAAATTCCCTGGAAGGTGCAACGATGTACGCACAAAAGTTGAGCTGTTCTGGTTTATACTGTGTTGCTGCAGAAAGGAAGTTCTGAGAATATTGAGAGTTCCTGGAAGTCCCTTTGTTATTCTGAGAAGATTAAATCAGTTCTCCTTTGTTTATGCAGACATTTGCTGTGAAAAACGTGCACAAAAACCTCCAGCCTAACTAAAACGGACAAAAGACACAGGCAGTCAAGTAAAAAAAAAAAAAAAAAAAAGAAATCTTTATTATTTTCCTAAAAGAACAGGCTGATGAACAGGAGGTGTCATGGAAATATTGGAGGTAAAAGCAGCCGAGGAACAGGGCGGAGTCAATCAGACCAGAGGCTGGGGCTAAAACCTGGATCTCTGGATTCATGCCAGTGCTCCCATTGGATCCCAAGCAGGAAGAACGACGGGATCCTGTTGCATCACTTCCAGGACGTCAGCTGGTAAGAACTTCTTGTCTACTACCACCTCGTACACATACTCTGAGAACCAATCGTCTGTCATGATCAGATAACCTGCAGAAACGGGGAAAAACAATCAGTATGACCAACAAACACTGCCTGCAGATTACAGATTAACGTAATCTCAGCCCAACTCATGTCAAGCATCCACCACATGTGGTTCCTTAAGGTAAAAATGACCAGATGAAAACATCTAGATTGGATTGTATAAGATGCTTTATTTGCTTTAAAAAAAGAGAGAAAAAAAACCCTAGTATAATCACATTCCTGTAAACAGAAAAAACACATGCAGAGCAATGAGCGAATGCTTTCAGTCGCCCCTCATGTACGTTCCTAAAGCAGCCAGACTTATTTTTCATCTTCTACGCTGTTCATGAGCAACAGTTTTCCAGCCTTTTAGAAACGCTTTCGGCTTTTCTTTTTGTTAAGTGCTCGATTACTTGACATGATAAGAGGCACCTCATTCCAAGCATGAAGTATTTTTGTGCCCCCGCGTGACAGAGAACAAAGCCAAAAATCACAATTTCTAAAGAGGTTCTTTAAGCACTGAGTAGCAGCCTGTAGCGAAGAAGACAAACTCTGTTGTAGCCTTTAAAGGAAAATGCCACAAATACCAGTTTGAAAGGTGCAAAGCAGTATTTAGGAACAATGACGGCACTTTGCATTCGCACTTGTCAGAGGAAGCAATTTCCCTTCACCGATGCCGCCCTTTTCCACCGCAGTTATCCAAGCTTCCAAGTATTTACTTTAACAACAGGATTTAAGGTAAAAGGCAAAAATCAATTTGTCATTTGTAATTATGTTCATTGAACACACTGCAACTTCTCTTTTCTTATCTTGGGAGGAGTAAAGAGGAACCCAGTTCAGCAGAAAATATCCCATCAGTGCATGCGTGCTTTCAGTGCTCTTTATCACTGAACTATTGTTTCAGCCGCCGGGCGGAAGACTTCCGCTCGCAGGCAGTACTTGTGCTCCATGAATCTAAACAGTCAGACTGATTCTTTGGCTCTCTGTGGAATCATATAAGGCTCATATGACCCAATTTGGTCATGAAAGCAAATTAAACTGACTTTAACAGAACGGCAAAAAAAAACAAAACACCTGGAACCTTGCTCCTTCACAAAGCTGGACCTAAAACTGAAATCAGATGATGTCTCTACCACATCCTTCATTCCTCCTCCTCCTGTTCAGAGTTCAGCAAACAATCAGTCCAAACGGACTTATCAAGGACATAAGGATAACCACAACAACATGTTGCACTTCAAAACAACACATCAGGATGGCGTGTGTACCAATGCCTATCCGACAGTGTAAATCCTGTAGGGCACGGTGCCTGCTCCTCACTGTCCAATGTTGATGTCAACGTCCTGGGCATGCATGTTGGGTGCTTTTTTTTCCAGAACAAATTGAGCTAAAATACTGTGATGCATCCATTTGCATTTCAGATTCATCCATGACACAAAATAAGTGAAAAGGAGGGGAGTACGAATATTTGAAGCATAAACTAAAACATAACCATTTCCCACCACAGCATCTGTCCATCATTAAGAGAAGCTCCACACTGAAACATGGAAATGAAAGGAGCTATGGATACACTGACTGTATGCTGTCCAGTTATACGTCTAGAGAGCTAACATCTGCCGGAGTCAAATTCCTTGTATATGTAAGTATACTTTGCCAAATAAACCTGATTCTGATTTAATTTGACACCCGTAGGCTGCATCAAAACCAAAACAAAGTAAAAAGGTTGGAGCTGATAGGAACCAACATTTTTACCTAAAGAAATAAAATAAATCGAATGAGGAACATGAAAGTAGCCAACTGCAACATTTATCCTCACCATTCTAATGAATGACCTATAAAATGTTGAATATCTTGTTACAATGCCACCCAGCTAAGCATACGAACATCATACAGATTCCCCGTGAGATTCCCAGACCAGCAGCATCCACGGGACGAACTGGAAAAGGCCCAAGCCCACAGGACGGCTCCGTGCTGCCAAACACCCCGGGACATCCCCGGAGGTTCGGTGCCCAGGCCCTCATGGGTCAGAACAGGGGGGCTTCCACAACATTTAGCAGGTGGTTGTGTCTCAGTGTTGGTGCTGATCCGCCAGGCCTGGACGGGCTGCAGAACTTAGCTGGCTCTACGACCTGAGCACAAAATCAATCTGTGAAATAATATTGATACTTCTCAGTCGCCTTCAAAGGAAATAACGAGGGTTCTGTAAATGGGCTGAAGTGAAGCGCAGCTGGGTGGAAACAATGGCACCGGATTAGAAGCATATTTAAAAGCTAATGAAGCCTCTCTTTCAGCATCCACCCACATCAACATCACTTTCTTTGTTTCCTTAATACAGTCCCATAGGAAGGAAATAAAGTTGTCCTCTGCAGGACTCGGCCTTGGCTGAACCAACTCCCAGGTCAGAATATAAATCTGTCCATGAGCTGCCGAGCGCTTGTCTAAAAATGGTGTAAAAGTATGAGTTGTGGAGTGAGCGGAGCCATAACAGCAGCTGTGTGAAGATTTAAAGATGGAGGAAAGCAAAAGTTAAGCCTCTCATGAGAGACCCCTTCAGGGTTAGCAGAGGCCTGCAGGGAGCCATTTGGTCTACATTCCACTTTCTTTTTCTCTCCGCCCTCTCTATCCATCATTAATTATATTCTTTGCTGCAAACGAGGAAGACTTTTCTGTTTCATCGCTCATTCAACCCCCCCCCCTCAGCTTTTACCAAACAAACAAAAACCCTTGATTCCCAAGTGAGTGCCACTTCTCAAACTTTTATTCTCAGAAACTATTAATTTAGCTGCAAAAGGGGAGGTGTGAGTGTGTGGTGGTGGTGGTGGTGGTGGGGGGGGGGGGGGGGGGGGGGGTGTTCCCCCCGTCCTCTCCCCCCCCCCTTTTTTTTTTTTTGGCAACACATACCTTGCCCACCCCCCCCTTCCTGGCTAGGGGT
>JBBDHI010000009.1:2831056-2846313 GCA_037177115.1 Craterocephalus stercusmuscarum | reverse complement strand
TCCCCCCCCCTCCCCCCCCCCCCCCCCCCCCCCTCCCGCCTGCCCTTCTCCCCCCCATCTGCTGCTGTTTATGGAATAAGATATGCGTGAAATACATTTCATTTGACTGAGGGGTTTTCACATGTTTTCCCAACAGCCACTACGGTTTGTGGGCTCAAGCAAATATTGTGAGTCTCTGTGTGAATCCTGCACACTGTGTGTGTGTGTGTGTGTGTGTGTTTGTTACCCATGCAAAACTGACCTCAAATACTCTCCCATCATTTGCAGGGGAATATATGGCAATCAGAGATGGAGATGAAAGGTGGAGCGGGTGAGAGGAAGAGGAGGAACGCTGATGAAAGAGAAGCGGGAACCACGCCCATCTAACCAACATTTTTATGTTCCCCTGATGCATCACAATGTTTTACTGGCAACCTGACCATGGCTGAATCGTGCTGTTTGAATTTGAGGTTGACAAAATAAAAGTGACCAACAGAAAAATAAACTGAAGTTCAAGAGGTTTCACCGCCGTCCAGTGGTGAACGGTCCACCAGATTTCTAAACAGCCTCAGAGAAGCTAGTCTTAAACTCCACGTTTATCATTAAAACCTTTCTACAGCCTCGGCTTCGCTCTGAACTCTGCACACTTCCACTGTTTCAAGCAGCATTGTAATCTTCTCCCTTTTTCAAATACTTGAAGCCACTGGTGAACGAAATGCACCGTGCAATCAGATCAAACCTGCCCTGACAAGTCCGAATAAAGACGAGTCTCACATCACTGCATAATTATCACTACAAACAAGTCTGTTTAATGGAGCTCTCACAATTGGCCGTTTAACTTTTGTCAACTCGCAGCCATAAATTTGCAGCAAAGGCAACAAAAGTCTCGACATTAATCGCGCTGGGGTCCAAAGGGAGGTAACAACACAAAAGAGCATTCGCTCACAAAAAAAGGTAGGTAAGTCAAACGTATTCATCCATCTCCTGAGTACAGCGTGTGTTCTCTGTATACGTCTCTCTGGTGTTTAAGGATTAGCTCATTCAATAACTACATTATGCAACCACACCTGAAGGCATAGAGTAAAAATAAGACATAATAAAAATAGGGTCAGCTGGGCCAATGAGTGTGTTTTTATGAAGGAATACAGAGCCAATTCAAAGGATTTAATTCCTTGATTACATGCTGTCAAGTACATCGATATGTGATGTGTAGCCAAAACTGGCTTCGTACTCTTTCATTTTGGCCCTTCCAGAACAGCTCGAGTCTGCTGAATCCACGCCAAGAAGCGCTGAAGTTGTCGTCTCGCGGTGGATCCTGGTTTCATTAAGGTTCAGTGACGAGCGAAAAAATGAACTTTAAAATTTTGGTTGAATTTGTCGTTCACCCTTACACTGACATGCGTGACAGGAGCTCTTTATGTAATATGTGTGATGTGTTGTGCAGTTTTTGAAGTGATATGCTTCTTTTAAAAATGTGTTTTATGCTATGGCACGGATTACATTTTCATGTTGCAGGGCACCGGGAACTTGGAGGAACTTGAAGAGCTTGTAGGGGCGATAACTGCATTCACACAGCCTCCACGAGTGGATGCCCGAAGGAATTTGGAGTGGATATCTCCGAGTCAAAGTACTTGGAGATGCTGCCATGGGTTGCTGTCTACTCTTGGGCTTTATCTATTGACTGAATTTGATTAAGTACACCTGTGAGGTAGTTCACAAACTTTTCTCGGAACTGGAAGCATCAGAGGTGTCAGCCAAAGGTTCAGCGGTAACAGAGCTTGAGAATTGCATGGTTGTTAGGGTCAAATGTCAGAGAAATTTCTGTTGTGGCTACATGTACTCCATTTCTTGGGGATAATGCACTTTTCAAAGATACGTGCTTTTTCTTGAGATCCTACCTGACATTACTGGCTGACTGTGCTGAGGAAGCAAGCTGAGGATTTTTCTGTTCAACTAGCGAGTCCATACAATGAGCATACATGGTCTTCTCTCTTATTTGTCACAAGGAGGGGTGTCCTCGACTAAAGATTTTCACAGTCGAATCGGATTCGATAGATCTCGTCTTTTGTTTACTAATCGTGGAATCGTGTTTTTCCCTTACTGATGCATACAGCAATCTTATTTCCGTCTTTTACTGCACCAGAGAAAAGAGCCCCCCATTTCACAAATAAATTGTTTAAAATCATACAATGTAATGTCTTGGATTATTTTTTCATATTCTGTCTCTCACGCTTATGTGTACCTATGATGAAAATGACAAACCTCTTATCTTTTTAAATGGCTGAACTTACAGTATACATTTTTAAGTTGCCAAATACTTATTGGCCCCAATGTACATGATACCATTGCATAAAAGGCATCATGTAACTCATTTGCCGCTTCATGTGAGTAGGCTCAAAGCCTTTCACACCTGGTGTCAATATGGCAAGTCTGTGTCAAAATAAAAAGAAACCTTATTTTTCCAATTTGTACAGTATATCATTTAAGTGAGCCATCCACAGGATGTATTGCTGTGGCATCAGGACTTTATGGTTCATTTACTTTGTGTGTTTTCCATTTTCTTTTTTCTTCTTTCACATAAAAATTGGCCCAAATGTGCCTTCAAAGAAATCTGTCTCTAATTTTGTTCTTAATTACATAAATACAAACAGGATTCATAATCAGAGCTGCAGTTGGAAAATATGTAAATGATTTCAAGACCACAACCAGGTGAAAGCATGAATTCTAGGGGTCATCAACCAGCAGTCTGCACGCTGCAGACATCCTCTGTAGGAACACTGTTGCTTTACCTTTGTTTCCACGGTCATCGCCCCAGGAGTTTTCCACTCTCCACTTCTCATAGCCTTCCTTCCCATCCTGAGAGACAGCGAGAGTGACAACGAGTAAGAATCTGAGGCCAGAACGTGTCCTGACAGCTGGGGTTACTTACAAGGAGGAAAGTGACAGAATTCTGAAAAACCGCAGCAGATTAGAGCAGAGTAAACACACAGAAAAACCCTGGGAAAATCTGAGTGTGTGTATCCTTGGTGGTCTGTCAGAGTTGTATGTGTGTGTGTAAAATTCCTGTGTGAGCGCACCTTGTCTGTCACAGCAGTGAGGATCATAGCATGGGTCATTAGGGAGTCGCCGTATATCAGTCTCTCTGCCTTCGAGAGGTTCTTCACTGAAATTCCAAACACAAGCTCATGGTTGAACCTGCACACACACACACACACACACACGCACACACACACACACACACACACCAGAAAGGGGTTAGTGAAGCTTAAACTGCCTCTGATTTCAATTATGCTCTAATGCCAAAAGAAAGGGCAATCTTTTGATAACTCCATCGACAACTGTATTAAATTCCTGCAAGCCTAAAGTCTATTTTTGTCAGAGGAGGGGAGGAGATCTGGGGGCCATAAAAGGCCAAAAGCGCTGCCTTTGTAAGTCTGGAATTTTACATGAGCTGTAAGACAGCTCATCACCTTTCATCTCCATCTTGAGCACAACTGTGGAATTAAGCTACATTAAGCCTCAGCCTCATTTTAATTACTACTTGCACAAAAACAGTCTGCGTGAAAGATGAGCTGCAGCAGACACTCGGCACCACGCGGGTTTGGTTCAGGGGGCAAATGCAAGGCTGGCGCCAGAAACTCAGGCACAATCAAACTCAGCAGATGCTGCTGCGCCTTGAAGGAGAGAGACGACCCATGACGCTTCCGGATAGACGAGCTGGGTTTCAATTCGGTCGGCCGGTATATCGAGGTGATTTTGCGTTTTTTTTTCTGGCATCTGCCTTAAAGCAGGTCTTCTTGGTAGATGTCCCAAAATAACACTTTTCAAACGAGTCATCTTAATAGTCAAACATGCATTGGTAATCTCTTCCAGAGACTCCCATGAACATCCTGATATAATTAAACGCATACTGAACAACAAGCCAAACTCGATATTTCACAACTACAATTTCATTTTCGGAATAATGAAACGGATTCCACTGGTCTTATTTCCTATATTGGCCGATATAGCAGATATCTGCTTTTTAAAGCCCTTAATATTGGTCAGTTGGCCTCTATGATGATACTCACACATTCATGTCATTTATGCCCAGCTTGCCGTGGAAATGCTTTCCAACATCACATCCGAACCACACAGCCTGAGGAAGGAAAGACAAGAAAACAGGTGAGAGCTTTCAAACTTTAAGCACACGAGAGTCAGAGGTGGTCATTTGTTCACTCACCTCTCCCTCCTTAATGGACTCGGCTGCGGCCCGCTTGAGCAGCTGGATGGGTTGGTTGTTGTACAGGGTGTTGCGACCTTCAACCATGTTCCCCAGGAACTCCACGCTGTACAGCTTCCCGTAAGGGTTCTGTGGCCGGGGATCATTTACGAGGCATACCTGAGGAGGAGTCATGCAGACACTCAGAGACTGAACAGCTTCTTAGAAGCACATCTACATGTACCTGAGCAGTTTGATGGGCTGCATACTTTTTCCTGCATGTTGTAGAGGGGTTTCACGTGTTCCCTGTAGAAGTCTTGGGGGGTAAGAGGTCCCATGCGGTGGAAGTTCTTGTCTTTGTCCCTGTACTCCCAACAGATGTTCTCAGGAGGGCTGCCTAGACAGACACTGGCCACTCGGTACACCTGCACAGGATACAGACACCCAAAAATTTACTCCAAAACCAAACTTTACTCAGAACGTGGCATGTAGTGGCTAAATTGATGCTGTTTTTTTGTCTGCATTCTTTCCCATTCAGCTTCTTCACATATGTCTTAGCACACACACACTCGCCCATCATCAGCAGAACCTCTAAATGTTCCCCATCCCTTCCTCCCATCGCTCTGCGCCACACACAGTTTCTATGTCTCTTCCTGCAGTGCACGAGTTCAGAGTGAGTTCCTGTGGGCTAAATCGGGCTGTTTGGACTGGGCCGTCTGTCAATCTGGCCCTTCTAACCTCTGATACAGTTATCTGCGGAATTTCCCCCTTTTGCTTTTCCCCATCCTCCGTTCTTCTCTCCAAGGACACAGCACATGCTTTTCCTATCAATGCAATTTTATGTAATTAAGAAGGGACAGCGAGCTTATGATGTAGGTGTTAGATAAAACGAAGAGCAAATAATCAGCAATGGCTCGGTTTGACAAAAAGCAGATGTACAGTGGATCTCTAATTGCATGGATGTGTAGTAAATGCATCACTCACTTCCAATGCTTCAAATATGACCGTGAGAAAGGGTGAACTTCCATTTAACACAGAAATTTTCAATGGGCTCATTCTGTTTTTTACAAAGACTTTTACTATGTGAATAAAACAGTGACAGCTTACTGCTTTTAGCCAAATCTAAAGAAATCCAGCTTTTAAAGCCTACTGAAAACCTGAAATGTGTCGTATATAGCTTCATATCAAGTAGCGTGACTCCACGGAGGGCACCACTCTCAACCCAGAGAAGATTTCTCAAATGCACAAAAGAGAAAGAAGGAAGAAAAAAAAGAATGCATAAATTCAGACTTGGCTTGCTCAAACAAACAACTCCCTTCTTCATCATAGCAAAGCGTGAAGTCACAAAAAGAACAGACACAAACAAAAATACACACATGTGCTGAGTCAACACGGACTTCTGAACTACTTTGTTCCCAGTTCCACAACTTTATTTAGACTGCCGTATGGGCAGGACAGCACGCCGAGGTGTCCATCTTCTTCTGTCCCGTTATTCCTCCAAGTCTTTACTGACTCTTTCTTCCACTAATGTTCGGCTCTTTCTGGTAACTTTCTTTCAGATGCCCTAACGTGAAGAAAGCGGCAGCCTTCACATCAGTTCAGCCTTGTGTCCATTCATCACTCCCGGTAAGGTAAATGAAGAGAGTTTGAGCAATGGCTGGGCTGACGACGACTGCAGTCAAGGAATAAAGCAGCGGCAGTGACATCCGAGAAAGATTAATATTGGAACACCTGTGGCCTCAGTGACGGATAGACATGAGTGACAGAGACAAAAACACCAATGAGGGAGATAAAGAGGCGATGAAAGAACAGAAACACTCAACACTTCACTTGACATGTGGATGTTTTCCCCTCTTGATGGCTGAATATGTAGCTGTGATCTCAATGACAGCAACGAGAACGAAGATATTTGTAAAAATAAACGAAAGTGAGACGGAGCAACAGGAGGATGAAAATCTGGATATGGTGGATATAGGAGGGAGGAAAAAAAGGTTATCTATTTGTTGGGAGAGCTGTAAAATGAAATGGATGCGAATAAAAAAATCAGTGGGGGAATTTATTAATGTTTATTAAACTGCCAACTTGTACATCTTTTAGATTAACTACTTAAATTGGAAATTTTTAAATAGTTTTCAACAGCTTTCAACATTTTATTTGTTTTCTTCATTTAATAGGAGCAAAACATTCATTTATGAGATTTACATATTCTATTATAATACTTTTATCCAAAATGACTTACATCAGAGAGTGAGAACACAAGCGAGAAATCAGAAAACAGAAGGGGACATCATTTTAAGTGTCAGCAGAGATACAACTGTAAAAGAAAAGTTTAATCTTTCTCAAGACATCTTTGATGAAGTAATTGATAGTTCAACCTTTCACTGTCATCATAAATAAATAAAAGGGTAAAATGAGGCTTGTAATACTTAACCTTAATGTGAAACAACACTGCAAAAAAATGGCATGTCTAAATGTAAGTTTAGACCAACTCCACATCCTCGCTGAACTCTCAGAATGTGACAGACTCAACTCTTGAACTTTCACAAAGGAAAACTGATTAGATGCAGTCGTACAACAACACTGAAATTAAATATAGTGGCCAACACACACAAGCCACAAAAATATTCAGGGGTTGGAAGTGCTTCTCACCCAGCTGGATGGTGAACTGAGGTTAAACGTGCCCGCCATTTCTACTCTGAAGCCAATTTATAACCATCATCTAGAAGCAGGACGTGTGAGCATAAGCAAATGACACCATGCAAATAGTTTGGGTAAATATGAGCAAGGTTTTGATTAAACTTCCATGTTTTGTAAACATTCAACACGTGGTCATCGTTAGATCCCAACAAATGTGGAGCGAAATGCAAGAAATCCAATTGGACAGCTCAGAACTGGCTATTCCTGATTCCCCAAATATTGACACACACGGAGGAACCCACCCACATCGAGCAACAAATCAAGCAGGCCGACGGCCCGCAGCAACGAGCCTCTGAGTTAGAGCGCGAAGGTTCCTCTGTGAGGTGACGGCCGCCTCGTAAATTAGACCCGTCTCAGGAACCGGCCTCTGTGTGCTCACAGCCAAGAGCTGCACATGGTGTTTCTGATTCCATGACGCAACGGAGCAAGCAAAGGCCAGAGCCATGGCGTGAGGGATACCATCTGCGTACTTCTCGTGTGTCATATTCTGCATACATGTACCGATTTCAGCGACAGTCATGCTGCACAAGCGATTGAAAAGGAGCAATGAAACACAAAAACGAGCTAGAAAACATCCGATAGAAAGATATGAAAGCTGTCAGGATGCTCTGCTGAGGTTTAAGCACTCTGACTTCAGGTGCCGCTAAAAGCCAGCTGAGATTATTTCCCCAAGCTTCTTAGATAAATGTTTTGGGATTCGTCTGAGCGAGCATGCCTGTTCTCCGGTAACGGAAAGAATAGCTTCTTGACACGCAAATCGATTCGTTTCAATCAAGTGTGCAGCAGGTACAGTAAGTGGAAGCAGAGACGCCGACCCTGCCTGCCTGTCATGGGGGTGCGCATGGGGCTGGCGTGATGAACACCAGGGCACGATCAGAGCCGCCACACAGGGAGGGTGGACAGCATCACTTTCACACACGCTAAACAGGACTGACACGGCTCTTTGATCCTGGGTAACGCACTTACAGGCATGAAGAGGAAACACTAGCACTTAGGAATCCAAGGAGGGACAATGGACTTCAGGCGGACAAACACCGTTATGGACCATTTCACTGACGTAAAAAAAAAAAAAACAATAGAAAACTTAATTTGTTCATGAAAGTAAAAAAGAAAAAATAAACAGTGTGAGGGGCATGATGGCCATTAGACTTAGGATCATTTAAATCTGCCAACTAGAGTGTCATGTTAGGTGTGATTTACACAAAATCAATAATCACAACACATCTCAGAACAAGACAGTTTGCTGCGATCAGTGGCGTGTCTAGACTTTTTCACAGGGGGGCAAGACAGGGGCACATCCTCAGAATGGGGGTGGCACATGTGAATAAGACCTTTTTTTTCTCTAGGTTATTATGAACTAAAGTGGTCATCTAATGTAAACCGTTCTGTAAAACAAAACTTAGAAAAGTAAAGAGCCAATTATTTTTTTTAAATTGACTATAGTTTACACAGAATGATGCTTTTAATCACTTAAGCACAATTAGCTAAATCTGCTCATGGCAGCACCACGACTGCTTTCCAGATCAAGTCTGAAAGGGGCTTACTACGTGACGGGACAATAAAGTTTTTATTTATCCATTTAAATTACACAGCATCACTAGTAAACGGTGTCACAGTGCAGCTGAAACTGACCACAAGCCGCTGCAACAGGAGCAGTTTCACAATGACAATGACGTCATTGATCGGATTGGGGAATTAAGACTTTTGGGTCGATCAGAAAAAAATGAAAAAAATTGGAAATATCGGCTGATCCGATCAAGCCTATCCGATTGGTGGAAAGCCTACACATATTAATTTCTTACATTTACTGAGATGGAAGAAAATTCCACAAATGGTACTCAACTTGCAGTGGGCAATCATTTGATCATGATTAAATCATATGGAAACGGAGCATTTAAGAATCTGTAAAACTAAAATTAAAAAGAGCAAATATAGAGAAAGAATCTCCTGTTTTTCACCCAACGTGAGAGAAAAATCCCTCAATGCTAAACAGAAATCCCTCTCAAGGAAAGAAAGATCAGCAGAAATATGCAGGCTTAAACTTCTGCAGTGCATTATATCAAAAGATTTAGGAAATCCAGAAGTGCATAAAGGACAAATTTGGTAGCTTAAGTGGGACACCCATGATGTTCAACAGTCTGATAGCCCGGCATCGAGAACCATTGCTAGCATATATACATGCAGCTAGAAGCACAGGGAAAAGGAGATTATTATAGAAATCTTTGTCAAGCTCTAAAAGTATAGAGTGACATTTACAAATGTCACTTCCATCCTCATGTGCAAACACACAAACACCTGACATGTGGCCAACAGAGACTGTGAGGAGAGCTTTGAATAAAAAAATCGCAACAACAAATGAAGTTTTAACGGAAACATGTCTGCAGGAAGAGAAGGACAAAACAACTGAAACACTTCATTCAGTTAGTCAATCTGCCAAATATGTACCTGGTACATTGGTCATTAGGGATGTAATGATTCACACAAGCCACAATTCTATTCGATTCAAAAGAAGATTTGTTTTTAAAGTCATCTGCATTAATTGCATTGATGCATTGCATGCATCCTTTTTTCTACATTGTTTGCCATTTAAACCAGTTTGAACCGATTTTAAAATCGATTTTCAAAGTATCGTTACATCCCCATCGGTCATATTTAAATGTTTGTCTTCGTCTGTGTACATTTTGCTTACCAAATCTTAAAAACTTATGCATCAACACACAAGATAAAAATACACTCATTTGATTAATAACTTCTAGAATAGAATTTCTAAGAAAGCAAATAAATCCATTCATGTCTTTGCTTTCCCTGTTGCAAGGAAAAATATACAGCAAACCAAACTGTTTGCCCGTCTTTGTGGCGGCCGCTCTTCTGACGTGAGAAAATCCTCCGCCGCCATCAGCCGTGACAGAGTTGTGTTTCACAAAACAAACTAATTCCAGGTGGACAAACACGCCAACAATCCTCCGCCCTCATGCTGTCGTACGGTGCGGCGCAAGCATTCTTCACTGTTGCACAACGTATGTCTCGCTGAGGTGTGTGTGTGTGTGTGTGTTGTGATGACTGGGCATCCATGAAGGTTCAGTGAGATACAAGCAACTGTTTAAACAAGCGGCCAGTCAGCAACACAATACAAGCTAACAGCTGACAACAAAGGCTGCTTAGCCGACCCCCGTATTATGTGCAAATGTGTCAATGGGAGATTGATTGACTGGCCCCTAACGCACGCACACACACACACACAGGAAGCATGAATTAGGTTTCACACCTACTGCCATACAATCTATCCGGCCCACAGAAATACAAACACAAAAACTAACACAAGCACATGACTATTTCACTCAGCGCATACATGCACCTGACATGTGCAGCGCTGGCTGAGTGTGCTGTAGTATACAAACACGCAGCGGGACTGTGCCATGCAGCACCAGACGACAGACGGTTCCATAAACAAGACTACAAATCAAGATTTATTTTTGTTGGTTTTAAGCAGCCAGTAGTCCACATGACGTATGCGCGTAAAAACACACACACGTCTACAAGCGTTAGCATTTATGTCCACATAAATAGGAAGTTTAGAGCACGCCAGGCTCATCAGGCATTACAAAACTAATATGCTCGCTGTCTTTGTCAGGTAAGAGGGGTCAAAAGAGAAAAAGGAAATGTCTCCTGCATCCATCGGGCCGAGGCAGCTTTTGTTGGTGAGAAATTCTGCCCCTTTGTAGGCAGGCCTCAAAAACAAGCGAGTGCTACTGTTAAATGAATTCAAATACACATAACTAATATTTTTGCCTCTGCATATCAGAGCATAGGTGATTCAAATTGCGTGTTCTTTATTTGTGTCATTTTTCTGTGGAAAATTACAAAGTTTCCATGGTTTATGATTCGATGTCTATTTTAAAAGCTAAAAAAGGTTAAATTCAAACTTTATGCAGGCCAGGTAGTTTCTGACAATGCACAGATATGTGGTTATGTTTTATTTGACAGCTCCCTCTTCTGGTTAAAATTAAACCATGTCTCAACGGTTCTCATTTTCAACCCTTTTCAGTTTTCACAAAAATAACACCAAACAAGAGTCTAATAACAGAGAAGTCATTTTAGCTTTAATTTTTTCTCTCTTTAAGAGATTAATGAATGTACTCGTTATCTCCGTTTCCAATAGCAAACACCATCACTGCCTTTATAGGCTGAATCATATTTCCATGCATCTCAAACCCTCTTATAATTCAGAAAATTCTTTAATTCTGCCTCCAGGAAGCACATTTCTCTGATTCAAAGCTGAAACAAGGAGCTGAAACAAAGTAACACAGATGCATCCTTAATGCATCTTTCACATCCTCGCATGGAGACGTTAAAATGCAACTAATGGACTGCAGTCCATTTAGCAATGAATGAACGGAGACAATCCAAACACAGACTTTAAGTCTACTCTGGGTGCTGACGATCTTGTTTTTCTTTTAAATTCTTTTACATGTTTGAAATTTTTGGCACTTTTTACATGTTTTATTAGGACGAGGCGACATGAATTCACAATTCAGATAGATTTCTTAAATACACACAGCAAGTGAGTGTATTTGTGTATCGTTGTTTACTGTAAAAGAATATTTAAAACCATATTAAAACATACCACTGGTTGGGATTAAGGGGTCAAGTTACAAGCAGCCAATTTTACCACCTTTAACATTTAAAGGGTGAACCTTAAAAATGTCAAAGGAGAGTAAGTGAGCTTTATATTGTGCAATTTTACACTTCACTTCGGTCACACAGACCGAGTCTGTGAGATACAGATGTGATTCACCGAAGTGAGCCCTCTGATAGCAGTCTTGTGCAGGTCAGAAAGCTAATGAATCAACAACACTATAAAAACAACTACAAAATGTAGAAATTTCTCTCTAAGAGCCAAAGATAAGCCTGCTAGTTTCAGCAGAAGAAGCAACAATTGCTAATACGAAAGTTGATTTAAATTCATAACATTTTAAAAAATAAATAATAAACACATTCATTAAATTCCAAAGTTCCCCAAAAGGTTTCCTTTGTTGACCAACACAGAGAGAAAGAGAGCTTTGTTTCATCTCACCTCCTCTATCATGGCATCGATCGCATCGGACAGTTCGGCTTTAGTAGCATCACTGGCCACCATGTTCCTCAGTCTTAGGCAGTACTCTCTCAGCTAAAAGAAAAACCGAAAACAGTCGGCACCGTTCCATCGTCTGGCTGAACATGAGCTGAATGAGCGAAAATTGTTAGAGGGGAACAGGCGTACCTTATGATTGAGGATGTCATTCATTCTGCGTGAGGCCTCTGAGCTGTGCGACTCTGGGAAACATTTCTTTGGAATCACACCGTACTTTTCTAGAAACGAAACATTGTACAAGGTTTTATTTTTTTTTTTATCACTAAAATCAAGTCAGTCAGCTAACTACAGTTCATTTTCCTGAGTCTAAAAATAAGCCAAACATTTTTAATGCAATGCTTATTTAATCACTAAACATTAACAATTTATTGCAGCGATTATGTGTGATAAGAGCTAACCAATGAGATTGACCAGCATGTCCCATTGCCCTCCATCATTGGTTGGATTGGAGAGGAGGAACTGGACCAGACGCCCATCCACCGGCTCCTTCCTCTGTGCCGTCTCCACACAGGCGTGGAGGAAGTAGTAGCAACGCTCGATCTGAAGGAATGAATATAAATGAATATAAATATAAAGGAACAGAAAAGAAATTGCATCCAGACAGTCTGCTGATACTTTACATTTTTCAACATGTCAGTATACAAAAAAATACAAAAAATAAAACAGTGACCCTCTCTTTTTCCAGAAACAGACACAGTGTGTGGATTCAATGAAGACTACGGTATGTGGAATAACACTGGAAAGGAAAATGGTGGGATTTAAACCAGTGGTAGCCTAAGATTATTGATAAGCACAGGCACAACTGCAGCATGGCTGAGTGTGTGGTGCCAGCCTCCAGTGCTTAGCAGTAAAATCAACCGTAGTCATCACACACTTTTACAGCCTCCATCTGAGAAAGTTGGCAGGGAAAGGCAGTGTTTCCTCCATCTATACAGCTTTAAAAGGGTGATTTCATGTCTAATTGCTTGGAATTATATTTTGGCTTGTTTTAACTCGAGAGAAGAGCAAAAACCCTCATAAAAACCAGGCCTGTTTATTGTGTAAAACTTTTAAATGAAGCATTTTTTACGATCAGACCGTACTTCCCTACTTCTTCTACATCACAGACTGTCCTCTGCAGTCTTCAACTCCACTCACATGTACAGTAACCATGGGAGCGAAATGCGCGTTGGAAGAAATAACAGTAAACAAGGCCGGCCTCCAGGAAGACCGCCGGAGTAAGGGGCGGAGTGAGCGGCAGAGTGAGGGGCAGAGTTGGCAGCTGCTCAGCTGCTTCAAGAGTGCCGCCCATTCAGAGAGACGTTCGAGAGAGGAGGGAAAATAAGGCGCTGCACAACAGCTGAAGTGCTTCACCTAAGGCCCGATGTACCTGAACCGTCACTTTAACAAAATGTTAAGACATCAAAGAACGGCTACAGATGGGGAAAAAAGTGCATAAAACATTTAAAAGGGAGAAACAGAATTACTTGGAGGACTGACAGCAAGATATTCTAGGAGAATCCCTTCCTTGTGCTGAAATACACACAGTAATACTGTACGTCTTACATCATAATTAGTATGGTTGGGCTCATCGCTCTTCATAAATGTAACTTACATATAATAATAATATATAATCTTAATAGGGTGACAGCAGACTAATTTTCTATAAATTACTAGATGTGGCTAAAAACACAGAGGACCAAAGAAAAAGTTCAATTTTTGAAATATCCAAATGAGGTAAATGAACACTTTTACCCAGCTGAGATGCTGTTAGTATCAGATAATGTATTGGCATTAATAAAAACGTACAGAGAACACTGGATCAGTCTTAAGCCATGAAGCGTCTCAGAAGTGACTACAATGATAAGTGGATTCAGCACGTTTCGCTGTGTGCATTCCCACAATGGACACGGAGTTCTCAGTGTAATATTACAAGGTTTTACACTTTATGCCTTACCAGACAGTGCTGGAACCCGTCATTTGGCGTGACACCGAGTACCAATTTCAGCCTTTTCAGCTAAAGATAAAAAGTGAGTACTGGATAGCAGCCATTTATCAGGACGGGAATAAGCGGTGACAAAGACTTGATAGCGCGCTTCATACGAAACTTACTTTGATCCCTTTCCAACTTGATCTAACCTTGCTAAAAGACCTCAAACCCCTCACCTCTGTTGTTACCCAATAACACGTTTACCAACAACAAGAAAGCCCCTCTTTCCTGTGGTTCAAATGTTACGTTTCAAAATATCCCAATAATAGAAACTGCCTACACACTACAATTGTCACACAGACAGAGCGTTTTCATGGTGGGACCCCCATCTGTTAAAACATGTGGGAGAAAGAAACAGGACCGGTGTGGGAAAGAAGAGCGAAGAGTCACTGTGACGCAAGTCCTGGAAGAGCTCTGACCACAATGCACAAAAGAGGGTTTTAGGTGGACAATGCATGCATAGTACTAGGACACTGCATAGTAACACTGCAACTACGCACATGTTGCACGCACGTTGTTCTGACTGCAAAACAATAGAAACATCCACTTAACAAAATGCTACAAAACTCGCACCTTAACTCAGAAAATAAAAAGAAATGAAATCCGACACTAATCAATACGAGAGTGACTTTTATGTGTACGTTACCTTGTCCCAGAAAAACAGATAGGACTGACTAAACTCAAACTCCTCTATGTTGAACTTCTTCATGAAGGGGAGTCGCATCACGTTGAGGCACGAGAAGATCCAACATCTCCCTATTAACGACAAAACAGGTATAAAAAATCGTAAGTATCAACACAGACTTCAGGCAAACTGCTTTACACATTCAACACAGCAGAAAAAACCCGACAGGCCAGAATTACTCATTGCTTTAGTGAACAGCAGTCTTTAGTCAGGTCCAGTTTGGATGGGGCTAGAGCTGGGCAATATATCGAGCTTCAGATATATGGAGACTTATAGAATAAGGTAATATCACTTTGTCCTCCTGCTCTACCATTTGGTAGAGCAAATCTTTTAGTAATTATTATGGATCTTTATAAAGAATTGATTACATAAACCTGCCTGAATCGTCCCTACCAATTGGTTTGGGTATGTAATACCAAAAGAGTTTGTTTTCCCATCTTTGTTTCACATTTTGACCATTTCACTGTCACTACTTTATCATTAACTTTAATTTTAACTATTTGCTAAAAACATTTCTTTGTATTATTCAAAGAAAATGCAAAGAAAAATTTCTTGCTTTTTTCTTAATGTGAACATTAAAGGGATATCGTGTATA
>JBBDHI010000009.1:2804410-2823421 GCA_037177115.1 Craterocephalus stercusmuscarum | reverse complement strand
CCATTTTAAGGCTTAGGCCATTTTATGACAGAAAGTCAAATGAGTTGAAAATAAATTCATCTGTCATTTTGACAGAAAAGATTACGTACAAATGAAAGCTGAAAAAGGTCTATTCTTTTTCCATCGTTATTTGTTCACTTTTTTTGCAATTTATTTTTTAAACTTAAAGTACATATTGCAACCGTCTTGCAATGGAAGCATTATCTGAATTTTGATATGTCTCAGGGTAAAAGTAATCTGGGTTGGTGCGAGGGGTGTACAGTAGATCTAATACAGACACCCAGTGGTGCAAGTACTTTAACTGTCTAGGTGAAATACCCTTCAATTGCAACGCTTGTCATCATAAATGGTTAGACTGTAAGCAAAATTTTAAAAAGGCAGACCAGTCAATTATAAACAAAACTCATTTTTGTTAGTCCTAGTAACTTCCAATGAAGTTTTGTCCAATAAACAAGAATCTGAAACTTTGACCATTTTGGGGGAAATATTTGCCCATTGCCCACTTTCTGTCAAGTCCAATCATTAAAGAGCATATAGGAAGTCAAAAGAAAAAACAAGAAACATTTACCATGCTTATTCATTCATCAATCAAATGATTTAATATTTCAAATCTGAGTGGCAGCATTATTTGAACTTGTGCTTTCACTCTCTGGTGTGGTTATTGTGTACCAAAAACTACTTACAAGTTTCCGGCAATTGTTGACCGGTCCTGCACATTGCCTTGGAGGAAATTAGTTTCCTGGTTTCCTCACAAGAACTGCAGATCTGAAGTCCTCTTGCAACACTTTTTTACATTATATACCATTGCATATCATCATCATGTATATCAAGTAAAACAGCTGTAAGGTCAGTCAACCATATTGTGAATTTGTAGCTACCTGTTTTCTGGAGAAGCACATCATGTGCAGTCTACACTCCTGCAACAGTGCTGCACTATGTCGAGTTTCCTTTCATGAACAGATGTGTTATTTTTGTTTTAAAATCAAGGGAATGATTAAAGAATCATTTCTCCATCAAAGATGCTATTTTAATGGATTGGAGTTATGATTTTGACTTACGGTTCATTCACGTTGCCCCAGAACTCACATATAGGAAGGAGACTTGAACAGATTACGCTACCAGTACAATCCAATTTGATAAAAAGTCATTACACTGTATTTTTCAAATAGAAACAGGCTACACATTATTATAACGCACATCCTTTTCATGGATAGAGCAGTGGTGCAGGATTTTGGAGTTCTTTCAGCTTTCTGAGTCAATAAGCCAACTAGAGGTGTGCTCCCGCGGATTTGTGTTACTGGAAAACAAGTTTGTGTTTGCTGTTGTCAAATGAATTTAAAACCTCTTTTGTTCACACAATAGAAATCTTACTGAAAGAGTCTTGGTAGTGTTGAATAGTGTATTGTATTTGTAGCATTGAGCGAGTGTTTTGTGAAGGAGCACATGAATTGTTAATGTTTTTGTTTATTTATGTATTATTTTTGCTTTCTGTTGGTTTTTCATTGGATTGGACTGTTGTATTATGTCTAGTTTGTGTGTGCTCATGTGTGTGTGCGATGAATGGTGTAACTGATGTAACTAATTTAAAACTTGTAATGTAATGTGGAGGAGACCCCAGGAAGACAGAATCTGATGTGTCAGTGGGGATCTGAATAAATGAAATGAAAACACAAATCACTCTTCAGGTGTTTTTAACAGAAAAAGCCTTAAAGTTTAGGTCTTTAAGCTTCCAAAAACTTGTTTTGTGAATATCCAACTTTCTTAGATCCCTCCCTCTTGTAATAAAACAAAAGCAACTTTACGTTAGGGGACAAGATTAAAAACACCATACTAGTTAGTTATCCTTCAGAGTAACTCTTGTAACTGACAGATATTGCATATTAATTGATCAATACATAAATAAATTATATTTGTGTGACAGGACATTCTTAATCCCCTGTGTGATGTTTTAAGACATTACTTTTGAGTAATTAAAAGTTAGTATCAACATGCAGCCATACAAAGCAAAAGGTGACGCTTGTTTTTTTGGAGTCAGCAAGAATAAACAATATAAAAAAGATATAAGTGATTAGAACTGTGAATGATCTCTGACATTGTTACAGTAAAATATAATGTCATTTTTAAAAATGCACAAAAAAGCCTCATTCATATCTGAGGTCTTTGCTCTCTGAATCAGATTGTTTCTCAAAATCGGCCTCTTTCCTGTGGAGAAGCACTATCATTGCTTTCCTGCAATTTAGCATGAGACCTTTCTAATGGGGATGTGTGTGCTTGGAGCGGTGCAAGGGGGGTCAGATGAGTGGGCTGCTTCCTTCCTTCTTCCATCTGGTATAGAGCTGTGGCAGGAAAGCGAAAGCTTCACTTGATCACAGAAGATTGGAAAAGAAAGCGAGAGAAAGGACGTTTTGATGGAAGGACTACTACAACAATCAAGGCTGTTTTCCTTAGAAGGCAAAATAGAGTGACAGCTTTATTTCAGCAAGTTCAAACATGCAGGCTTAATCTGAACAGAGGAAGTAAACAGTAATCAGCCTTAGATGAGCCACCAGCACCGCGTCGGCCAGACATGTTGAACTTCTACTTCTCTGCTATCAGCTGTGTCTGCGTCTTTCATGCTGGTGAGTAACATATTGAAATCTGAGATCTTCTCCTTATTTTAGTTAAAAAGCAGAGAAATGTCTTATTCTTTCAGGATAAACTAACACCAAGCAAATTAAGTTTAAACAAATTAAGAATCTTTATGATGAAACATATCGCTGAACTATTTTTTCTCAAAAAAGCTGTGATAATTGTAGCTTAACTGTGCTGCTTGAGCTCTGTTGTTAAAATGTTTATTCGCTTTATGAAGGTTTGACCAATCCTTGTTTAGGTAATTGAATTGTGAAATCTCCTTTTTAGTTTTGCTGATTATTTGGTCTTTTTGGTGTCTGATTTTTTCTCACATGCTGAAATTTTTCTTTATGGCTGAACAGTTTTTGATGAAAACTCACTAGTTTTATAATCATAATCCCCTCTTTCAGTTGTAAGGGCATACCGGGGTTCAAAGGGTTTAGATATCAGGACATATCACCCTTATCTCAGCCTTAGTGTTTACTGGTATCTTCTCAATATTCATCTACTAAATGAAAAGTCAAAATACAGAAGCTGTACACACCATTACTACTTCTGGAATAATTATGAGCATATACGTCAAAGTCATACCAGTAGCAAGTATAACCTCTAAAACCAGTTTTCCATTGTTTGCTGCTCGACAGTGTTAAAGGTGCAGCGTGTAACAAAAGGTCACTGGGAGAAAATCTTCAGTTAAATCTGTGTTTCTCTCTTCTTATAGAGTCAATTGTTTCTTAGCATGAAAAAAAGGTGGTGCCTGTCTTCCCAGGGGTGCATGGAGACTCATCAGTTTGAACATTCATCCATTCATTCATTTTCTATACCACTTAATTCAATTCTGGAGCCAATCCCAGCTATTATCAGCCAAGAGGCGGGGTACACCCTAGACAGGTTGCCAGTCCATTACAGAGCTTTATTATTAAAGTCCTCTTATGTTAAACCATTGAAGTGAAAGAGCTTTCTCATAACTCTAACCCTAATGTTGCAGGGACACTCACTATTTTACCAACTGAAGACATGTGCAGTTACTTTGTGTGCAACAATGACTAAATTAAAACTTCCCTCTCTAAGGTCTCTGTGCTGCAGAGTGTGTAACGGCTGTTTTGGCGAGACGTGAGACATTTTACGTGCCTGCAGGAAGCAGCTTGTCTCTGTCCTGTGTGATCCAGCATTGTGATGGCCCCTGGAAGGGAAACTGGACATGGGAAAATACAACAGATCAATCACAGATCAACATTGTAAGAGAGAGTGCCAGGCACCATCTGACCAGCGTGGCAACTGGCGCCGATGAAACACAGCTGGAGTTTAAAATTCTGAGTGTCGACCAATCGGACGAGGGCTCATATAGATGCCACGTTTACTGGAATAATGGTGGAACTGGAGTGGGACATTGGATGCAGGTTAATGTCACAAAAGGTACATGAAGACTGTCACACATGTTCATGTTGACCAAATTTACATTGTGCATGTTCTATCCAATGCCATTCATGTGCATTCTTCCTCTGTCTTTCCCATCATGCAGCTGTGCAGAGACCGTTCTTGCACAGGGTTTTGGTCTGTGCTGGTGCTTCCCTTTGTCTCCCCGTCATTCTGGGGTTGGCTTACTGCCTGAGTTCACGGACTACGGCTCAGCCACATCCACAGATACAGGTCACATACAGAGCTGGGCAGAGAAACCGAGAGCACATGACTCCAAAGCCTCCACAGCCTCCACCTCGACGTCCGGTGCCGCAGAAACGAAGCATTCCCACTCATAGAGGTACTTCTTATTCTTCCTTTCAATAACAAGCCATGTAGCTTTGATTGCACATTACTGCAATGTCAGATTTAAACATTTCAGGGTATTGACTGTGCTTATATTTCATAGCTCACCCCAATACCCAGAAGAAGACTGAGGTGGGTGGATGTCCCCGTCTGTGGCTGGAATACGGAATTTGTACGAACTTATATGTGCTTTACCAACTTTATTTTTCCTATACAATGTTATAGGTGGTGTATGCAGACATTTCCCAGGAAGCCCTGGGGCAACGTGAAGGCATGAGAGAAGCTAGTCAGGCCACTGTCTACTCTTCACTCAAATTTTCTTGACTGCAAAAGAAACATAATGGACGGGAGGAGCTCTCTGCAGAGGATCTGATACTATATGAACAGCTTTTTTTTGTGGATTTCTGCTAAATCAAAGATGCCTTTAGAGATTACTCAATGGTGTATGACTCACAGGACTGAATCTTTGAGCTTATGCCCAGGAATTTACCAGCATATCAAGTGAATACAATAACAAGGAGGTAATTTGTCTGTCAGCAATTAAATATAATTTGAGTTAACTTTCCGGATATTACCGCTTCTTTTTGACCACAGAAGAAAAAATGTGTGTAAAGCAAGCAAACAAAAATGCTTTTTGCTATATCAGTTTCCATAATGTATTTATCAAAGTATAGATGGCTCCAAAAGACTGTATTGCCAGGAAAAGAAGAAGAAAAAAAAACACAAATGGCACAAAAAAATACAACATTTTATTTAGAATAAATTTTCAATGGCACATTACATAACCAAATATACATATACATGTTCAGACATCTCTTAAATTAATATATTTCCTTTAATCATTTACTTGAATTAGCGTACTCTGCAGTGACATTTTGTACATGACATCAATGCAAAAGAAGTTATGATTTAATAAATTAAGCATATTAACGGGGAAAAAAGGCTGAAGGGCTTTTTATTGGAAACCTGCTACAAACAACACAATATCTGAACTTCCCACTTCTGTCTACAACATTTCTCTTCGTGCTTCTTTTACTCAAGGTAATCGCTGGTCCACACCATCTGAGGAGTTTCTGTTAATTGTCAGCACGTGTTTTTCATTCAGGCATGTGAGGAAGGTACTGCTGAAGTAACTTCCATTAGAATAGCTTAAAAGATCAATGAAAACACAGAGGCTATTTTGTAACTTGGGTGAAGTGAGCCTGTAAATCTTTATACCACTAAGTCAACATCAATAACAGCACAGTGAGAGTACACAGACAATCCTCCAAACGCTCTGTTTGGTTGTTTGGTCACACAGGACACTTGTCTATGCTTTTAAAGGGATGCTTTTATTCATCTTTTTTTTCCTCCTCTTTTTTTCTGTCAAGTGGGGTTGAGTGAGGTACTTACGAGCAGAAAATATACTTGCATTCAGGAAGCTAACTGGCTCTGTCATGAGTGTAATTGTTTACACACTTGCTTATGTTTGTTACCGGAAGATTCCACTAGGGGGCTTATGAGAGAACTCAGACTTGATAAAGTTGCTGATTTTGTAGAATGTAATTAAAATGATTGACGTGGTGATAATAGAGGGGGAAAGTGTTTGGTGAATTTTGAGATTATGGTGAATAAAAAAAAAAAAATCAGCAATCATAAAGGTTAGGCTCCTAAAACAGGCACCCTGTGCTTGTCTTTGAAACTTACGTCAGTTTAAACATTGTCCACCCTTTCCATCCAGTAATTGGTCCCTACACTGCTCCTACTGGTCGCTCACATCTTGCAGCTTGCAAGTGAGTAGTAATCATTTTTAAGGATGTGCACACACAAACTCATAATACCCGAGGAATATATGATAATCAAGTAATTAGCCTCAGTGTTCTCCCTGCAGCAGATAACAGAGGGCTCTAAGTTTGCAGAAGCAGGGAAGAATTTTGAGGAAGGAGCTAAGCCAAGAAAGGGATGCCAAAAAAGTGGAATTTTTTTTGCCATCTAAAAAGGTCAAACCTCAAAAGTCTCATAACAGTCCAATTGCACGCTTTCTCTTTTGCATCATACACTTGGTTACTTTCTCAATTGAAGAATGGTTTTATGCTGTTTTTTGGGCTCAGTGTACTTGTTTACCTACTGCTAGGCACAACTTTAGCAAAAATTGAAAAGCTAGTCCTTGCATCTTCCAAATTGTTCATACCTGTTGGCAGTGTTGAGAGAAAGTGAAGTATGCACTTCTCCATCAGAATAAATTCCATATTCTCCAAACTGATAGTGCTCTGACTGCGGTGTACTGCACGCAAGACAATTGATGAATTTTTTCTTGCCATATTTCATTTGCATGAGGAAAAAAAGTTTAATGGAAGTAGTAAACATTGATAAGTTATTTATGTGCAAAAACAGATTATGTGTTTCTTTCCATATTTAAATGAAGAATGATTACACATTTTTCAGGAAATTAAAAACGCTTTACAAATGTGATCTCATCTGGTAAAAGAACCACCAGATATTTCTGGTTAGAGCCGACAATAAATATACCGTACAAACAGTGCTTGGGGTTAACACAGTACACAGCAGTGTCTGGGACTACAAACTTCCTGTTACTATCACAGTGCTTTAATCTGAAAGGAGCAGATCATTCCCATCACAGAAAGATTACACTCCTAACAGCAGAATGCCAACAATCTGAAGTATTCAGTTCCAGATACAGGTGAAAACATGTCTATCTCTGCCCAGAACCCAGAGTTCCCTACCATGAATGGGATTTTGTCCACCTAGTTTTTAGCCAGTCTGTTATTATCAGCTGTTCAAAAACTGCTTTATGTTTAACTGAATCTCAAGTATTACTACTCATAAGTACTTCACATTGTCCCACAATAAAAATCATAAAACTTCATTCAAAGTCTTTGCTGATTGATCCCAGTTTGTGCTGTTCTGGGCCAAAAACAAAGAACGACAGAAGATTAAAAAGAACCCAAAAGGCCTTGTGCTTGTGAGAAAGTAGCTTTGCAATTCTACACTTGAAGATGACTAATAAGGCAGAAAGCTAAACATTTTGGGGGGAAAAAAAAATCACATTCAAGTGTTTTTTGCAAAAAGTTGGTTTCAAAGGTTCACTGCAACCCGAAGCATCTTTTTTTCAAGTCATCTCCAGCAGCTCCCATGCCGGGAAACGGAACAACCCTGAAGAGACTTTCCTTTTCACCACCAGACAAACACACCGATACACCAAGATAGCAAGCTTTAATGGGAGGTTCAAGGAGGTGAAACGTTTTCAGTAAGTGCAATGTCTATTTTCAGCAAATGCGGGTGTTGTTCAGCCACCCACAACTGTGCTGTAACCAGATCCCAAAAAATTCTCATCCTCTCACATAGTGAGAGGCACACAGAGACAGAACACATGGACGGAGAAAAGGGCTTTTGATAGATTGTAAGGCGCAGCTTTGGCTAATATAAGCTAGTGGCAAAATGTGTTGGCAGCCGTCTCCAACTGTCCCCCACCTGTACTAATTTTCACTAACCAGGGCTTTGAGGTTACAGATGCAGAAATGCTGTGCTAGGAGGAGGCAAGTCGACTCTATAGTGCTGTGGACACAACGCAGCAGCTAGCATGGTTACAAAAGCTTCTCCGAAATCATAATTGTCTTCTAGAAAAGCAATAATTTACACAAAGAACAATTTGTATTCCACAGTTGAGAAAAAAAGACATCCAGTGTTGACACCTTCAAGGCTTCGCTGTTGTGTCTATCGTACATTAAGTTCTGTGCATGTTCGTATTTGTGTGTCTCCGCTTTCTATTTTTCAGCAAAAGAGGAACCTTTAAATGTACCATCCGTGGACACGGGTTAAAAAGGAACATCCTGTTGTCTGACATTATTTCCACTGAGTACTAAACTAACAGTTCGGCCATTAACAAACTTATGTCTCTAGGAACGATGACGTTTAAGAAAAAGCGGAGGCGGCGTCTAGCTCGGCCGACACCCGCTGTTACAGCCACGCTGACAACAATCAAACAATTATGATGCAGCAGGTTTTTTAGTCATTTCAGCAACTAAGTCAGTTAAAAAGAAAGTGAAGGGTGTCTGCTGCTTCCCGCCGCGTTACACTCACAGTATTTGTCAGTAGGTTTATGGTGTGTGTGTGAGGGGTCCCTGGTGTGAAGTTGGTCGGCAGATTATCTTTTGCTCACGGTAGAAGAAAGCAGCTGTGTGTTTGTGGTTGTGACTTTTCCAGTTCCCTTCGCTCCTCTCGCCTTGTCATTGTGCAAGTCTGGGTTTTTTTTTTCCAATTCCACATGACTACTCAGACTGTAAGAGAGAAGAGGGAACAGGGAGGCCAGTTAGAGGAGAGTTCTGGAGGGGTAGACAGATGCTTTTAGGATCAATAACAGACCATGGAGACTTGTGTCCACCATGCTGCCATCATTCAGATCAACTTCAAACATGGGGTAGAAACTTCAAACTTACCGTGGTAGGCGAGTGGCTCATTTTATCAAAGCGAAACTTCAAGTTTGACCTGGGAGATGTCTTACTTTTCCCATCTAGACAATACAGGGAAAAGAAACAGAGACGGGGGTTTATGCTCATTACATGTAGGAATCAACCCGGCGTCCCTGAGGTGCAGTTCAGCTGCCCGTGAGCTCTGCTCGCTCCACAGACGGTGGGTTACCTGTTGGACTGCGGCACATGATGACGGGCGTACCGGATCCCTGGCTGTCAACGCCGGCAGCAGGGCTGAAGGCAGAGGATGAGGCTAGAGATGGATGACTGGCCTGAGGGATGGGGAGGGTGAGGAAACGTCATGTTACTATGAGGGAAGGGGTGCAGGAGGGCAGAAACAGAATGGGCTCTAAAAGGGGAAAATCCTGTTTAGCACAAGCTGGTTTGAACTTTCCTATTAATAAAAAGGAGAGTTGCTGTGAATGAAAGGGATGCAGTCGTTTTTTTGTCTAAGCAAAAGCCCTTTATTGTCATTTAAATGATGGTTGGTGTAAATCTGTAGAATATATTGGAAAAAGACAGCTTTTATGAAACTATAGCCAAGTGCCAATTAGTTTAATTTCATGCAGCACGAAAACCTCGAGACCAGACACATGAAACAGTGTGCAGGAATGAACTCATGAATATTTCCTTTTTGCTTTATTTTTTGTCAGACTGCAGGACTTTTTCCATGGCTCTTCTTGGCTAATTATCAGGGTTGCTTTGAACAGCTAATTCTGGTAAATATTCTTTTAATCAACTGGTTTTAAACGCGAAACAAACATTCTCTTTATTAAAACACTGCACCAATCAGACTGCTGCTCTCAGAAACATTAACACAAAAAAAAGGTCAATTTGTCATAAATGCCAGCAAACAGAAATGAAGCAACAATCTGAACTCCCACCATTGCATTTACCAAGTATGGTCTCAGGGATCCACTGTTACATTCATTAAGATGCTTTTTTCAGTGTTTAGGAAAAACATTTTAGTCAAAACTGTTGCAAAAATCATTACTTCACATGGTCAGACTGGTGCAAAACTGCTCACTTCAGTTCTACGAGAGCTGGAGTCCTGCAGGTTTTCAATGTGCCCCTGCTCCAACTCACCTGGCTGCAACCTTTCAGCAAATTGCGTGATGTCTAGACTGCTTTCCAAGCAGTTTACTCCAGACTGCATACTGTCATCTTTTACATTTTGAATTTATAAACACATGGACTCTTGTCTATGACCAGACCTGCTGTCGCAACATAGAGTAGTTTTGATAATAGAACAACGGCAGTGAGTGCTTCTTATGATACAGTAAAGTACAATATGATACGATACGCTATCCCACAGGGAAATTTGTCTTAGACTTACGTTTTGTTACCATAGCTGCCTTAGTGACACTGTAACTAAGTAGACAACCCTGCCGTAAACTACAGTAATATATACACAGCTTTCTAACTACACAGCAGAATTAAAAAATAATCGCATGATCATTATTTTGGCAGTTAAAAAATGGACAAACATACTACTGCACAACCCACACAGCACACAGTCTACCAAGTGATGCTTTCTGCTGTTCTGCACCAAATTCCAGCCGTGAATACTTACTCAGATTTTTAAGGCAGGACTTAGTCAGTTTTAAAGGCTTATAAATGATTTATGAAAACAGGGAAATAAGAGTGACAGTCAAAATAAATACATAGACTAACCTTCATTAGTCATAAAAAAGTTCTTTTAATTCAGACTATTTGATTTATGAAAACTTTGCTCTGTTAAAAATGTGTTCTTTAAATTGGGTTCCCATCCCTCTGTTTCTCTCCTTCTATTTAAAAACAGAAATGTTTTCTTTTCCCCTTAGGTTTATTAAAATAGAACAATGTAATACTCACAGTCTCCAGTTCCTCCAGAGCCTCGGTTTCCCCCGTGGTGCTGCTGAAGCTGCTGGTGCTTGATGAAGAGCGAGAAATGTTCGGCCTGCAGCTGCTGCTGCTGCACTCCTTCAGCTTTATGAAAGGCCTGAAAATCACAGAGGAACAGACAGAAAAAGAGACAGAAAATGACATCAGTTTCTGATTAAATGTCTGTGTTTGCTCATAAAGTAACCTTTCTTAAACAAGCCTTCCTTATGACTGAGGGTTTTCATGCTGATCTCAGCTGACCTTTCTTTATTGGGGCAGATCTCAGGTGAGCTGGGATTGGACGATGTCTCGGATCTAACTTCCTGGGAAAGAGGGCAGATCTCTGCTGGCTTCTGGTCGCTGCAAACCAGAGAAATTAAAATAAAAAATAATTTAAGCTGCAACAGCGTAGTGGACACAGGTGACATTTACAAACAGCTGGCACTGACCTGCGCGTCAGCTTGTCTGACGGGGATTCTGTACTGGAGTGGAGGCGAGGGAAGAGGCCCGAGCGCCTTTTCACAGGGCTCTTCAGAGGAGACTTGGCTGACAGACCAGGCGGCTGAGGATTACAGGTCACAGACTTATGCTTATTTTACAGGAATTTAAGTTTTTAATAATTAAATTCTTAATCAAATCAACATTATAGTTTAGCAAAATAATTTCTCATTAGTTTTTCTGAATCCCATAGGTGTGGTTTCTTGAGATGCAAGTGACCCAACTATCTAATCAACACGTTTTATTTTAAAACCAAAAGTTTCTAAACGTAGATGGAAACGGCTGTCTGAGCATGGCTCCCATGATGAAGCTGAGTAACAAAGACTATTGGAACTGGGATTCAGTTGTTCTTAATATTGTGCTCACAGTAAAGGTGCTCTTTGTGCATTCACTGGTGCTCTGAGGAAGTCCTCCACCACTGAGGCTGGCTGGGACGCCGCCTCCAACCCCGGGACTCCGGTGACGGTGAGAGCCCACCATGGTCTCCATGGAGTGGCTCCTCACACGCATGGCTCTCTGGAGAAGGAAGAGGAATCAAAGAATGAGTGGATCATAGAGGAAAACAAAAAAAAAATCAAAACAATAAAATAAAAGATGAATAATAAAAGGTTTTGAAAGATTACGAATAAAAGTGCACGATGAGGGAGAATATTTTCATCAAGTGTTTTGTCATGAATGAATTAGAGGATGTTGCTGCAGAGAGCATCCCCCAGAGGGCACAGTTCTCCAGGGATAAGAAAAACATTAGTGAAAGCATGGCATAAAAAATGTGTTTCACCTTTCATTCATGTGGTGGAGTTTACTGATAAAAAGAGTAAAAAATAATATATTTTTTAAACTTCATATTCAATCTAATATCATTCTGACTGATCAACATTTAAATGACTTGTTCATTTAATTGTATTCATATTTCATTTCTTGGAAAGCATGAACAGAAACAGATTTGAAAAAATAGCCTTTATTATTTTTGTTTTGCAATCTTCTCCTTCAGTTACAGTAAGACAGAGAGGAAATACACAGCCACAGCTATGGCAGCAATGAGAACAGCGCCCCCTGGGACGGACTGCAGAAAGTGCAAAGCAGCTGTCCACATTGCCTGCAAACAGCAAAATCGTCCAATTAAAAACACGCTTTATCATCCCAAACACGAAAAGATCGACAAGTGTGGAGGTATTGTACAGGAAGTGATGAAGGACAGAGAAGCGAAAAAGACACACAGAGTGTGAACAGTGCAGGGTTTGGAATTCATCATGTCCACACGCTGCTCTGAACACAGATAACTGCACAGCTACACTGATGCAGCTGCAGTTCTACGTCTCTGAGCACAGAGAAAAGCAGCAGCAACTACGGCATCAACGGTTTTACACCTCAGGTCACCTTTACAGACTCGTGGCATTTACCTCACCTGGTGTTGTAATGACAGTGATTAAAGAAATGTCACAGAGCTCAGCGGAAAATCATCAGATGTACTTCTGTATGGATTTCTGCCCACCTTGAATGATTCCAGCAGACCCCCATGTCCCCCGTTCTCCAGCTTGTCCTCCTCCCCCGCCTGGCCCAGGCCCAGAGCGGCCTGACTCTGGCGGTGCAGCTCGTCATGGAGGTTGTCCAGCAGCGCCGCTCGCGTGCGTCCCTGCGCGTGACGTCCACACAGAGCCGTTCAGGGAAGCATCAGGGAGAGGATTATTGGAGGAAACTAAAAAGTGATTGAAGACCTGCTGTGGTGTTTGAGTGTGGCGTGCGTCACCTCCAGTTTGGCGAATTTGTCAGATTTGTAGCAGGCGTTTTCAGCATTGATTAGCTTTGTCAGCAGGAAGTCGCGAAACTCTGGACCCTGGAAGGGGAGAGGAGGACGGAGCAAAGGAGAGGGGGTTCGATAATGAGTCCCAAAGGAAGGCGGAGGGAGTCAGTAATGAGGAAAGGTGACCTTTATCAGCGTCTTAGAGATTACAGTGCTGCGTCATGCTGTGTCTGATCGGGAATATCAATGGTTTCAACTGTCATCTGCCTCACGCTTTCTCTTTTTGTGATCATCTCATGTACATCGTCTTTAACGGTGTCAATGTATCTTCTAGTAATTTAATGTCTCTGTTTTTCTCCAGTGCAGTTTGCATTTAGTGATGATCTGAAGTAGAGCTAACGTTGGTCTATGAGATCTTTTATGTGCAACAAGTCGAAGTTGTGAAGAAATTGACAGGAATGGATCTTTCTATAAAATGTTCCACACGATCTATTTGGATCATTTTCAGCTCCCAGGATGCAGCGGTACTTTAAAAGTTTACCACAAAAAGAAAAGAAAACAAAGAAGATAAAAAAAAAGGACAACAGAGCAAAAACCCAGAAGCATGATTTGGGTGAATGCATATCTGTTATTCCATCTGAAATGAATTCAAATGAAGAGTGTCACATTTTTCGTAAGTGTTGGCTCAGGCTCACTGAGGACAGGCTGACAGTCTAAATGCAGTCCTCCGTAAAGGTGTTAAAGCAAATCCCTCTGAGGAGGAGACGAGCTATGCAAGATCTTTCAGACAAGTGTTTTTAAAAAGTGATAAACGGCTGAGGTAGGTGGGTAGATTATGATACATTTGGCCGTGAAAATGGTGTGAAACGTTTGCTGTCTATTGTAGTATGCAACCCTTACACGTCTGCTGGTATTGTCTGTTCCGGTCTCAGTGCTGAACAAAAGGCTTGCGTTGGGTTTTGTACACAGTGTGACAATTGTGACAGTAATAGCTCTGATATTTTCATTTAAGTAGTTACAGCATTTTAACATGATGGGAATTTGACAAGCTGAACCTTTCAGTGTTGCACCGATTTTGTTCTCACTTCTTAAAAAAAGTAGAGAATTGTATATCTTTGCATGAGTTATTGTCCTACAAAAATGTGAATTAAAACATCCCATAAGCTTTTCTGTAATACAATCATTGTTCATCATGTCACGGGATAAAAATAACATTTTATATCTTTAATAAACATGTTGTTATTTTAGAAATGCTGACTTCTTTTAGAAATGTACTTTTCTAGAATCACTTTTAGATAAAATGATTAACATTATGAAATCTCTAAAATGTGTTATGAGCTGTCAACAATGTTGAACGACTTTGCAATGAAAATGTTTAAGTCGCAGCTGACTGCATGCAGCTTTCTGCCCTTACATGTGCGATTTTCTGGCTCATCTGACGGCACAGTAACATTCATCATAGACACATCTGGAGCCATTGTTGCCTCGCACACATTTGCTTTTGGGACTCTGTGTCACTTCACAGCCAGGCTCAGTTTTTTCACCATGTCATACGCCAGCAACTGGATATCAACACACACACATTCTCCCTCGCACCACTTCTGGCATGTTTTGAGGATGTAGAAATCTGCTTGGCCCTAAACCTCTTATGTTTCAATACAAAATATTCTCCATTAACACAAAAGCTACCGCTCCGCATCAGACAAGCCTCCTCACTGTCCAATTTCAAAACTTGTCTTAAAACCCACTTTTACTCGTTAATTTCAATCCGAAGGACTTCTTTTATTTCTTATGTGATTTGTTTTGAATTGTTTTATTTTAATACTGTTTTTAAATTGTTTTAAAAACAATTAACAACTATTTGTTTGTCGTTTTGAATGTGAGCCGTGAGTGATCAAAAATATGCAAGAGGACATTATTGTAGGAAAATAGGAAAGGAAAGAGTTTGGGCCCCGAGAGCCAAATTCCTGCAAGTTTTAGATGTTTCCCAGTTTCAGCACTCAAGATTCAAATAAATAACTCACTGTTTAAAACTTGATGAGCTGTTGGTTCCATTTCATTTGCATCCGGTTTGTTGGACGAGGGAAATCGGCGGGACAGTGGCTCTCTAGGACCAAACTTGCCTAACTGGCCATGAGTCATGATCATGCAGGCCAAGAAACTGCACCCAGATGCACGCATGTATGTGAACGTCTCATCGGCGACTTTCAGACATTTATAGAGTGTATCTTATTAGCTGTTTATTACACTTTAAAGAAAAAAACTTAAAACAGCTTCACTGCACTCAGACGTTTTTGTTTTCTTTCCATTGCAATGTGCTGTGCAGTAACGATGTGTTCACAGACCACAGTTCAGTGATGTCAATATTTTTCCAAAACTAAATTGGAGAAGTCCAATCCTCGGGAGCCACTATGCTGTAACTTTAAATGCATCTCTTCCCCAGCGCACCTAAATCATATGAATGTCCCGTTACCAGGCCTCTGCAGAATTCAGAGGGAATTCAGCCATTTGATCAGTGTGATGGAGAAGGGATGCATCTAAAAGGTGCAGGAGTAGCTCTTGAGGACTGGACTTGTGTACCCCTGAATGCAGTGAAGAGGCAAATGTTTGAATGTTGTCAGAGAGCAATGAATATCCCAAGATTAACACAAACAGGCTAAATGTTGGCGGCCTGCACTATCTAACTTACAGTAAGTGGGAAACTAGCAGGTGTGCAGATTTGTCGTTTTAGGCTGCTTTGTACTTAAACTGCTTTATGCAGTATATAGCTGGACAGGAGCAGGATTCAAACTGGCAACCTTCAAATCATTAGGAAACCTGCTTTACCACCTTAGCAACCGCAACCCACATTGAAAATATGAGTCATACAAACTCATATGAAATGTATTTATTATATATCTGGATTTGCTGAACTATACAAGACAAAGGAAATTTGTATTAAATCAAAGGAGTGAGTGGAATTTTAGGAATGTTGACCAAGCAGCCACTTTAGCTGTGTTTTTACAGTGAGATAATGTAATAAGTATATATAACTTAAGCACCCAGAGGCTGGCAGGAAGTGCAGCATAAATGATGACCCTACACAGCATTATCCCAGGGGAAGGAGCCCAAGTCAGGTCTTAAGAAATTAATGTGTTTTTCTATTTTTCAAACCAACGTAGATGCTGTGAATCATACTGGAGTTACAGGATGAGATGAACTCTGTTCCTCACCTTTTTGAAGACCGCTGGGTTTGGAAGAGGTGGGCCAAAAGGAGGAACGTCTTCCCTCGCTGTAACAGACACCTGTCCACATGCACACAGTCAGCCACACACAGTTAGGAGGGAATGCCAGGAATGATCAGAGTTAAGCTGGATGTATGAAACAAAGTCTGAGTAGGAGGATATACGCAGGATTTGTCAGTTACACGGGAATTATCTGGTTTTCTGCCAAGGACACAACTGAACTGACATTAACCAAATGACAGTTTCAGTGCTGTATGGCTCACTGGCACAAAGATAAGGTTTCTACCTTGTAGGTTGTGAAATCTGTACAAGGGTTCTCCGCCTGCACCAGCACGTACGCGTGCAGGAAGTTGGAGGCGATCATGTCCGAAACAAATGGTGTTGGCTCTTCCTGGAACACGGCTGCAACAATATCGTTTCCTATGTGCCTCTTCCTTTGAAGCTGGGGAGGACAGATTATCAGCTCGCCATTAGATCTTTCTATTTTGAAAGGTCAGAGACCAATTTTATTTTATGACACATAAGCCACAAAATCCAAAAAAAATGCTTTTTTGATTCCCGGCAGGATTTTAGACACTTCACATCAGAAATATTATTAAAGCAGCATTACAGCTCGGTACCTGCTGGACGTCACCCTCAGTGAAGGGAAGCTTAGTCGACACATGGAACATAATCTCTCTCTGTCTGAAGACGGTGTAGACAGACTCAGACCCCGTCTGCCCATGAGACACATCCAGCCCACCACGGAACCTGGGACATTTTTAAAGCACATTGTGAACATGATCCCTCAGTATTAAATCAAGTGATTGGCTTCTGTTTGGTAAAAATGATCTCCAAACAGGTGAAAGAAATGTATTTTGCCATGTCTTCCATTTAACTTCCTTAACAGTGGCAAGGGGTAACAGTATACTAAAGGCCAGCTAGACAATAAAAAAAGTGTCTCCAAAGCTCTGATTACATGTCCATGTGGCACTTTCTTCCCTCAGATCTGTTTTACTAAGCAGTTTATCTCAGTTGCATGCTGAGTCCAAAACAGCAGGACAAAAAGCTCCAAGGTTACAGTAATTAAACCCTGCTATTTACTTCCACCGCTGTGAACTCTGTGCACCTTCATTTTTTATATCCTTCTGCAGACTTTATTCATTTTCTGTTTCTGTTGGTCCGTTTATTTGCTTATCAGTGATTCCTTTTCCCTCTTTTTTTCCTCCCACTCTTACCCTCTAAAATCCTGAAGTTCAATGTTGTCGCCTAAGATACTGAGAAACTCCTTGAAAGCAGGCGTCTCTTCATTGTTCCCAAACAGCTCTTCCTCGGATGTCTGAGCGGATAAACAGACGGAAGATAAGACAGACAAAGGTTTATTGACATGCAAAATTTTAATGATGGATTTGTGGTGACCAGAAGCACACAACAAGGTTGCTTACCTGTCCAAATTTCTGGTAGATTACCCCAAATTTGAACGTGTTGTTCACTTCATGTTCATCATAGGCCACTATCAAATGGGATCCCTGCATATGATAAAACAACAGTTTTACAGTAGCTTTCCCTGTGAATAATACTCAGCTTGTACACTTTCTGCTTGCTGTAGCTATTAAAAAAACATGTTGTCCTCTTCTTGAAAATGACTCCAGGGCAGGTTTATCAGAGCCAACATGCAACAAACTGCCATGGCCCCCAGCAATGTCCCTGTCTCTTTCTTTTTTCCTTTCCTGAGGCACAAGAGGAGGAGCAGATCCATCATACCCTGTTTAAGGTGTTAATATAGCCTCACCTTTTCGTGAATAATGAGCTCACTGAATAGGGCGGGCACAGGGGACAGGCAAAATGTCAAATGTGGCACAATATTTTTCTGGTTAAGACTTGAGGTAATCGAAAAGTTAATGAAATCTGGGAAAAAGTGGGCAAAAACAATAACAGTAAGCAGCGCATTGGCTGCAGGTTTATCCCTGAATGATTTTCGACATGCAAAATTATAAGAAGTAATCTAAGAAGGTAGCTGGACACATTTAGAGCAGGTTAAAAGAGATGAGGTCAGGCTTGGTCATGATGAGGTCATAGTGTGGGAGTCGGGGATAAACTCACCCTGGGATACAGGACTGGGTTGAACTTCAGCCCTGTAGCATCATCGCACAGAAGCTGGAAGAGAGAAAAGAGTCACACCTGACTGAAATCTCCTCCATCAGCTACTGGAAGGGTATAGTGACACATAAAATAGCTTTTATGATTATTAAATGCATCTCTATACACCAGACTTCCACAAATTCAACTGTTGGATAAGAGCTAATTCCTGACGGAGGGGCCAAACACAGGCAGGGTGTAGTTGTTGACCCCTGTTTACAGTCTATTAATTAATCATTTTCCAACTATCCATCAATTAACAGCTGAGTTTTTCACCTGTTCTTAGATTTAGAAAAACGCATCACAGATTCATTGAAGCTACTTCAAATGAATCCATGCTTGGCCAGTCATAGGTCCAAAATAGCCAGTATGTTGATCCTCAGTCGCTGGTGTCCCATAAAACAAAATGCAGCTGTCTTGTGACGACACATGACTCTACTAGCACTTGTAAAGTGTGCTACTTCCCAGTATCAGGATGCTCCAGGGCAACAACAGCTCCAGGAATGTGCATAAGGAATTTCAGTGTGTCTTTAAACAAATTAGAAGCACAGAGTTTTACAATCAGAAACGTATGTAGTGTTGCTTTAAAGAAATTACAATGAAGCGAGGCTAGGAGAAGGTGTTTAGAAATAATGTGGTCTTACTGAACATTGCTCTTCAAATGAATGTAAACATGTAATAAAAGAAGAGTACGGATTTTCCATGGAGCTTTCCAGTGGTTAAA